>LPNX010733104.1:82520-170006 GCA_001517045.1 Pseudotsuga menziesii | reverse complement strand
GCCGTCAGAGGTTGTATCTTGTAATCTCTGATTTATATTAATAGAAATATCTTTTCTTGTCCAATAATGTGTGTTTGAATGAATATTTTATCCATGGTATTATGTCAAATGCTTATACATTATTGATTATATATGCTAGAATAGATCTAACACCATGATATATAGAATGCTTGTATTGTTTACTTGTTGTTGAGGAAGTAATCTATCAATTCAAGCTGAATACTGGAAAGCTCAACGGGGATCTACTTCAACTGTCCGGAATAAGGTACGAGGTCTAATCCTTTAGTGTTAGACGTTTAATTTCTATTGCATATTGGAAAGGATTGATTTCTGGAGTCAAGCTGTCTGTTGTGGTACCCCAAGCCATAGGAATTTCTCTCCGTAACACTATTGAGTGATGCTTCATTAGAGACGGTTGATGCCATGATGTATCGTTAGATGATTTGTTCCTTGATGTACCTGAGGAATACGAGACCAGATATTTGATTTGCTGTGAACACATTGAGCTAGTTCCTGACGGATCCGAGACATGTTCGTCCAATTGCTGCAAAGCATATTCTTAGGTACCTGAAGGGTACAGTTGATTATGGGCTCAAGTATGAGGTGAATCAGAATATTAACCTGGAGGGTTATGTGGATTCAGATTGGGCAGGAAATGACATTGATAGGAAGAGCACTTCGGGGTGCTGCTTCAGTATAGGATCAGGTGTGATCTCTTGGTTTAGTAGGAAGTAGTTCTGCATGGCATTGAGTACAACTGGAGCAGAGTATGTCGTGGCTTGAGGAAGTGTGGTTGAGGAAGCTACTATCTGATTTGTTTGATCTCAAGTTGGATGCTACTTGTTTATATTGTGAAAACCAGAGTTGTGTGAATTTTTCAGGGAACCCGGTGTTCCATGACAAGTCGAAGCATATCAAGATCAAATATCACTATATTAGGGATATGGTGTAGAGAGGAGCAGTGAAGCTCCAGGTTGTGATCCAGATCAAGATCTCTTGAAAGAGGGAGTTCTATCATAGCCGGTGAGATAGGTTGTCTGAGCATAAAATCCTAGTGAAGCTCATAGGTTACTCAGACTTAAACGATCCTATAGGTTGTCCTCAGGTGTAATCAATCCTGGAAAAGCTCATAGGTTATCCTTGGATGTAATCAGCCCTGATATGATTCTATGCTAGAAATGGCCAGAGTGAAGTTTGAGTACTTTAGGGAGAAGCTTGGTGTTCTCCAGATCGAGGTTCCTTCCAGGGGGAAGTGATGAGTCCGTGAGCCTTTCTGACATGGTGGTAGGATTGGTTCCTCCCATGGTCAGAAGTAAGTGTTGTGCCTTTCTGACATGGTGGTAGGATTGACATGGTGGTACGATTGGTTCCTCCCATGGTCAGAAGTAAGTGATGTGCCTTTCTGACATGGTGGTAGGATTGGTTCCTCCCATGGTCAGAAGTAACTGTTGTTCCTTTCTGACATGGTGGTAGGATTGGTTCCTCCCATAGTCAGATGTAAGTGCTATTCCTTTCTGACATGGTGGTAGGATTGGTTCCTCTCATGGTCAGATATAAGTGCTGAGACCTACATCTAGAATGAAATAGGGTTGGCTTTGCAAAAATACATCCAGCATGAAAAATGGCTGGCTCTGTAGAGGAAGAAATTGTAGAGGGAAAGGTCTACATCTAGCATGGAAAAGGGTTGGCTCTGTAGAACTACATCTAGCATGAAAAAGGGCTGGATATGTAGAGGAATACCTTGCAGAGGGAAAGGCCTACATCCAACATGAAAAACGGTTGGCTCTGTAGAACTACATCGATCATGAAAAAGGAATGTCTCTGTAGAAGTACATCCAACATGAAAAAAGGATGTGTTTGTATAACTACATCCAGCATGAAAAAGGGTTGGATCTATAGAGGTACATCCAACATGAAAAAGGGCTGCCTCTGTAGTGGAAATCCTTACGAAAGGCAAGGTGCTGCATCCAATATGAAAAAAGGACTGGCTCTATAGGGGAAGTCCTTGCAAGATAAAGTCAGTACATCCAGCATGAAAAAGGGTTGGCTCTATTGATGAAGACCTACATAGAGGCTAGGCCTACAAACATCATGAAAAAGGGCTGGCTCTGTAGAACTTCCTGTGACAAGAAGAATTGAGAGATACCACCATTTGCTTGAGATAGCGGAAGTAGTGATGATCCAGCTTTGATGATGATCCAATGATTATCTAGCTTTGATGATGATCTAGCTTTGATGAATGATCCAGTGATGAAGACTTGTGCTGATGAATTGTGTCAAGAGAATACCTTCCTAGTTAAGAGGGAGTGTTGATGTATTTGTAACTTTGGAATGTATTCACTTTTATATTTTATATATATTGTATTTGATTGGTCCCCGATTTTCCTATCGAGAGAATCATTAATGTAATCAAGTCATGTAAAGTCATAGATATTAACCCTCCTTTGTAAGTCAGGGGAAAAGACCCCATAATTGAGGGGCACTAGGCTTATTAGACTCTCCTAGAGAAGTCAGCCCTGGTAAGTAATTGTCAAGTCAGAAACTAGTATAAATAGAGAGTAAGATTCTCTATTTGTGACACACACTCACCCAACTATAGCACATAGGTGAGAGAAGAGGAGCTCGCACAAGTGAGAGAGAGAATAGTTGTTGGAGATCATCTTTCTATCTTTGGGTTTTACTACTGCCATTGGTGCTCATTCTATATTTGAGGAAGTTGAGGGGTTTTCTCCTTTATGGTTTCCTCGAGGAAAAATATGTGTGTCTATTGTCGCTCGTGATTGATTGTTGTGCATGTTATTCTCTTAGATGAGATCCTAATATCATATTGTCTAAACGATAAAAATCTAATGAGCCAATGCCAAAACCAATGACTATGAAAATGACTTAAAATGACCATATGGAAAGGCATAAGTAAAGGTATAGGAAAATAGAGGAGTAGCAAGAGAAAAGGAAAACGCAACATGAGTTATAGGGGCAAGGGTATAGAACATAGAGACACGAATAGAGGTTATTGATTGAGTGGAAACACCACCACCACTTTATAAGATAGAATATTCCATGACCATTAAATCCTCAATGTTTCCTCAAGTTTGAGTTTGAACAATACATATACGTAAAAATACATGTGTGGGAATTACTTTTTTAAGGTATAGATAATAGGGTGAACCACTTGAATAGATATTAATCCAACTTCTTAACATAAATGTTCCTCATTTAGACTCAATACAGGGGGGATTATACACACACACACACACACACACACACACACACACACACACATATATAGTTAGTGATATTATGGTTCCAACCTATAGTGGGAAGTGGTTTCTAGGAGTAGGAAAGTAGAAATCCCATCAGTTTTGAGGTAAACTATACATAGGACTTATAAGATCATAAAAAATGTGTCCTTCCCACCTTAGATTTTGTGTGTACCTTGAAAATCCAAATATGCCAATTGAATTCTATGGCTTATCGCAAGTATAGTTCAAGAAGAATATAAAGTAGGGGTAGTTTACCTCTATAGTTTATCGATATATGAAATTGGAGATCAATACCCAATAATAGTTCAAGTATATAATGGTCCTTCTCAAGAACCAAAAAATAAGGATGAATGAGACTATATTTACATGCATTTCCATAATACTTAATCTATATTGAACATAACCTCCCCTAGTTTTTAGTGATACCAATAGTAGAATGTGTATTCAACTTTCCTACGATAGAGACAACCAATTACACTAACAAGTTATCCTATGTCTACCCTTTCATAGGAAATAAAGACTTAAGCCCCTAATGGGGGTTCAACTCTACATATGATTATTCCTTTTCAGTAAACATGAATCCATAAACCAATGAAGTGAGTGAAAGGAACAGAGCCTTTTAACTTGATCAATGGGTCCTCAAGCCCTATGCACACCCTATGCCACCTATACAATACTAGGATAGAATTTAAGATCATGTAGCTTAGAAAAAATATGGTATAGTGTAGGGTAATAAGGTGAAGAAACACCAATAGAATGTGCAAGAACTCATACTGGAAGGTGATTGGAAGAACCTTTATTGTACCAAAATCCTAGGATCATTCACATATGTTGCATCATAACTTCCATTATTACAAACATAACCAACCAAAGATAGGGAAATATAAACCTTAGTTAGATGCACACCTAGAATGGGATATTTAATGGTGTTAAATCTCAAAATGTAGCTATATCCCCCCCATTTAATGGGTCAACTATAGAAAACAAATATTTACCTTATCTATAGGCTCGAAATTATGCACTAAGTTATCATTTGTTTCGAAGTGACCCCTAATTTTGGTTCTCAACTTCGATGGTACCCTTCCTCCATATTTATTTCCTTCCCTTCCTCCATACTCTGACCTATGGCTGGAGTCTTTAGCAAACACTCAATTCCAATAAGGTCTACCATCCAAAGCTTGCTGGTATCTTTGTATCAGTTTGGAGCATATGAGCAACTGATATTGAATATGGATTAAACTACAAACAATAAGAGAGTTACATATATGAATGAATGCAAGTAAATCATGTCTCTATTACAGGTGTAGATGACAAGAGGAATTAACTCGCCACCCTTTACTTTGTGGGGGGACTTGTCTTCTTTGGTCCAGTCTTTTTTTAGCTATGCTTTACATCTACTTATTTATATTTAGATTTAGGATTAACTTCCCTTTTACTGCTATTTTTTTTGGTAGGTGAATTATGCACTCCTTTTAGAGCTATTAGTGCATGTGGTAGTTTTCAGTCTTATTGAGTCATTTTGGTCATTTGTGGGAATTAATAAAATTATTCCAACTTTTACTAGTACCAACTTTGTGGGAATAAATTTTACTAGTACCGATTTAAATATTTGGAATAAATTTTTACTAGTACCAACTAGTAAAAAGTGGGAATATATTTATTTTTTCATTGTTCCTTTATTTAGACCTCGCTAGTTTTTTTAGCGATTTTCAGATTTTTTTATGTTATCTGTGTGTCGGGAAGCCAGTGTCATTTTGGAGACAGATGGCCCTGGTGGTATTGGGACCCCTGTCACATCACCTTCTTTGGATATGTTGAAGATGTTAGGATGTTGAAAGGGGGTCCAACTTCTTCCTATGAGAATCCTAGAATTATGGGGGTAAAAACTAATCCAAGAGTTAAAGTCCTCTTTGAACCTCTTATGCCTTCGACCAGGGGGATTCTTTCAAGTTACTATGATGAGAAAGCTATGTTTTCTTCTCCGCTAAAACATTTTCCTAAGAAGAAGGTTGGATCTCGATATTTGGATTTGACCCTTTAGAATGATAGGAACCCTCGTCGTTGGTAAACTTGAGGAAGGAGAGTGGGTTAAAAATTGAGAAATCTAAGTCGTGTATACCTCTATGTGTTTTAGGTAAATAAATCACATTTGATTCGATGATGGATCTATCTCAGAGGGACCTGATAGGGAAATTTGAATACATAAATATGTCAAGAGGGGATATTTTGAGTTGGGTGTGGAGAAAATGGAAACCTTTCATTGAGAATATGCCTAAGGTTTTTATGTTGGTTAATGGATGGGTGTTTTTCCAGTTCTTATTAGAAGAGGATAGGAGAATAATTGAGGGGATTTTTTAGGTTGTTTGATAGTGTTCTTTGGTTTTGAACCATTGGCATGTGGGTTTCAATCCTTGGAAAGAGAAACTTGTGAGGCATCATCTGTGGGTGCTTTTAGAAGGTTTTACATTGCATTGTTGGAATTTGAATGGTTTTATGGTTGTGGAAATGCTATTAGGATATTCATTTTGATAGAGGAATAACACTTGTTTGGTTTTGAAAAAAAAACCCGATGGATGCTTATGGAAATGGAAGGGGGTATTCCATATGAGATTGAATTTATTTCGGAAGGTGGCTCTTTCTTCCAATGTTTGGACCACTGGAATATATCTTTTAGATGTCATAAATGCCAAGAAACTAGACATTCCAAAGAAAAATTTCCAAATGGATATTTTGGGGTTTCAAACACATTGGGATGTGATGAACAATATGAAGAGGTTTCAGATGAAGTTGACAGTGGTTTGAGGTTTCCCATTTGATTGGACCATATTTCAATGAGATTCTTTGTTTTTAAGTTTTCTCAATTTGTACAAATTCTTTTAAAATGCATTTTTGCATGAGATCCTTTGTTTGTAAGTTTTTGCAGAGGAAATTATTAGCTCTATTTTTGTTCCTAGAGTGGAGGAATGTGTTAAAGAATAAGAGATAAGGTTTATTTCTTCCGAGATTTCCCCTCCAGTATTGCATTGTATAGCCTATTATAAAGGTACACCTATTATAAATGATTCTAGGGCCTATTATAAATGAGGTTAGGGATCTTGATCCTTCTCCCAATATTTTACAAACTGAGTTGTCCTTGCCAGTTTTGAATGAGGGTGGGGGTCACACAAATGTGTAAAGTATTGTTTTTTCTGATAGACCACCTGATTTGAGTGAGGATAGGGGTCTTGGACCTTTTCACAAATCTTCAGATGATGTTCCTGAATCTACCTTTCGACTTTCGAATTTTCCTCCTTTGATGGGTAGAAAAACTTCCACTTTAGGAATTAATCTTTCCACTCCTTTGGGAATGGATTCCCTTATTGATTATGTTCCTTTAAAGGATAATCATAAGTATTTCAAAAACCCTATATCTTTTACTCTACTTTGAATACAGAAATCCTTGGTATTATTTCGATTTTCTCAATTTTTAATGGGAATGTTTTGATTCGTAAACCTAGGAAGAACAAAAAAGATAAATGTAGTGGAAACAAAAATAAAGAAGTCAAAGAGGAAAATAAGTATAAAGAAGTTGGATAGGTTTCCCCATATTCCATCAACCCTAAGGTCTCGTCTTTGTTTGATTTTTTTTAACAAAGGTGTTTACTTATTATAAAGCTTGGGATATTAGAGAGAGTGTAGCCTTAAAAGGGGTTACTGATTGAACCTTCTCTCCCTTAACATCCCAGGCTAGGTAGTGGCCACAAAAAAACCGCCTTAAACTATATTCTAGAGAAGATACGGTCCAGTTTTGTCCTTCTTTAGGAAATAATTTGACAATGCACAAGAAAAACAATGAAAGGAGGAAAAAATTACACCAACGAATGATGCCAATAAATGAAGTTTATATTACAGCCAACATGTAAACATGTGTGGATAATCATTATATTACAATAGGAGAAAATCGTTATCCTTTGGAGATAGTCAAATGGAATACATTAGGTAGGATTACATTTGACCTCAAAACCCCCCTAGGTGGAACAACATTCTCCTATTGTAATATAATGATGATCCACACATGTTTACATGTTGGACTGTAATCTAAACTTCATTTATTGGCATCATTCGTTGGTGTAATTTTTCCTCCTTTCATTGTTTTTCTTGTGCATTGTCAAATTCTTTCATTGTGAGGACACTTTTGGATTCTAGATCCTACTGTAAATCAGAATTTTACAAGAACTGCAAATATAATAATTCAATTGCAAATAAATGTTCTAAATTGAGAATATAACAAAGAACAAGAACTAAACACATTCTAGGGAAGGAAAGAGAATTATTTATATAAAATAAATAGCAAGAATACAAGATAGGTGCCCCATGTTCTCAACCGCGACACTATTATGAAATGAAAACTGAGTTCCTCCACCCGAGACACACACATATACACACCTCCTCCATGATCCAAAACAAATCCCAAATAAACAAGACTGTAGTTTCTTGGAAATATAATGAATGAATACTGTTGGAAATGCAAATTTCCAGATATGGGGGATTATTTTGTAGATCTAGGAATAGAGTTTATGGATTCAGTATGCACAAGATCAACATAAGAATGTTATATTTCTCTCTCCTACTTCTCATGCTTTCCTTATCCTATTTTATAGGTTTGGAGTGGTATTTAGGGAATTTTGAGTAGTTATCTATAGGAAAGAGACATTGTTTTCACATTTCCCAAGGTTTTATTATACTTTACCTTCAAGAAAAGGAATATTGGTTCTTTGCATTGGTAAGGTGCATATATGTGTGCTAACCATTGTTATGTCATGTACATGTAATAAATGAGGGTTTTTTGAAAGTTTTATTGAGAAAGTATGGGAGGATTGAACCATAGAGGGAAAAGCAAGTCTACAAAAGTTAAGTATAAGCCAAAAATGAGTGTTTTGTAATGATTTGGAAAAATATTTTATAACATATGCCTCCTAATGTGTTATTTCAAAATGACAACTGAGGTCGAAAATACATGATAAATCTTAAGAGTATGTGTGTGGTGGACCAAAGAAAATTAGTCAAAACTAGCCGTAGGTAGTGAACCTACAACAAAACAAGTCAGAGCTCTCTTCTTGAGGAAGGCATACCCATGCCCAAGAGTAATAGGGAGCATGACCACCAAATCAAGTACATTATAGATCCATGTGATATATAAGCAGTCATCATGGCCACAAAAAAATGAATACATGGTGTATCCATGTCAAAATGAGATCATAGCCACGAAGCAATACATAGTGGATTTATGTCTCTAAATCAAATGAATATAGTTGTAAATAAGTACTGGACAAATAAATATACATAATAATTAGTGTCATAAAATACGTAAATGGAAATACAAGGAAACTTGAATCATATCAAAAAATATGATTCTATATAATGGCTCTAGGTATTCAAACCAACCAGCATGAATACAAGTCTAAACTATGTGAATAAATGTCCTAGATTCAAACATAATAAGACACCATTTGATTACCGTTCATTGATGTATACCCTTAAACGAGTTCCAACTCACTGATAATGATAATGAGAGGCAAGGTACCTAGTACAATATAACAAGTGTGAATAGATGTTTTGTTGTCAAACACCCATAGAATCTAATGATATGGATACATTGATGTATTCCTAGTGTTGGTAGCGAGGAAACCTACCACCGATGAGTGCAATATCCAAGGTACTAAAAATATTCTATATTGCTATCGTAGGATATATGATTTGAAATTGATCGAAAGTGATATGTTGGAGGGAGGTAATTAAGGAATCCCCTATCATCAAACATGAGGTAGTAGTAAAAGGGAAAATATTTGGTGGATCAAATTGATTTATTATGAAACACACTTGACACAAGAACACCGACATATTAAATTTAATATTTTTGAGGAGTGGTTGACATAGGTAAAAAATTCCCTTGTACATAAGCAAAACAGAATAAGTAACCAAGGATGCATAGACTCCATAATGAACAAGACATAATTATATGAAATAAGAGACATCAATGTAATTCTCCATAATGTCTGGAAGAGAAACCAACCAGGAGAGAAAATGCATAAACGAGTTCATCTTCCTAAAGCCATACTACAACCCAAATTGTAGAGACATAACCTCAAGACAATGTGCTTTGTTCAAGGGCGACACAACTCGTTGACAAACATAAATAAGAACTAACTATTTCATATCTATATTTTTGGAATATTTTATTTTTTTATTATCTTTTTTCATATTATGAAATCCTAAAAAAGAGAATAAAAGAATGTTAAAATGCATTGGAGGAAAAGAGTGTCAAGGACAAGCAAACTAGTGCCAAGCGCAAGGAACAAACCTATGTAGAATGCAAGAATCAAGAGTAGAATGAGGAAACCCAAGATCTGTTTCCTCCCAATAAATGAGTGTTAAGTTGCAAAGGAAATATGATGCAAGGATTAATGATAATAATATAATAAATGCGGGCTTAAAAAGAGAAGTAAGATGAAAGCCGGCATTAGGCTGAAAAGTGCAAGTGAAAAAATGCAATGCATTTACAACTTAAACAAAAATGATGAGAGTCCCCCATAAGGAAATGGCCAGCAAAAATATAATGAAGAAGAATGAGTCTTCAACACTGGGGAAACTTTTAGGGGCTAATCTTAGCCCATGGGCGAAATTTAAGGCTTTTAATTTTTAGTTGGTCGATTTTTTTCCTCAAACATCGTTTACAAGAATTAGTCGACTTTTTATTTATTTATTTTTAATAAATGGGAAATTATACCCATAAAATATATAAAGGGGAACCTAAATTCAAGCATTTTTCCCCTCTTTTATTTTATTTGGAGCCTCTTCCCATGAAAATTCATAAGCTTGCTGGAATTTGCCTAGATTCACAGAAATGGTTATTATTGAGGGTAATAACTCCCTTGATCGATTGTGGAAATCGAGTTTTTGGGTAATTTTGTCCACATATTATGGATCAAAACCTATTTCAAATTTCATTTTCCTTCTATAATTTTAATTTTCAATTTGGGATTTGATCACAACTTAAATGATTTTGGGTTTTTTCAATTTTTCAGGATTGTGGGCCTTTGGAGCAAGAAATCAAATATTTTGGTTCTATTTTACTAGTTCTCAAAATTTAGAGCCTTTGGAGGAAGAAATAAAGTTGTGTTTTCTTGGTATCTTCTTAATTTTCTCTATCTTCATTCAACTTCTAGGGAAATGACCTAATCTAGGTTAGTATGGTTATGCTCTCTACCCTTTCGGTGAAAGAGTTGTTGTAGGAGTGGTTAATTATTCATTATAGTTTCCCCTGTGTTCTGAAACTCTTGAATCCCATCGATATTAAATATCCTTAAACAATCCGTGGAGGGTTTTTAGATGATTTAGGTTCCCTGGCACATGATGGGGGAAAAAATTTCGATAGAATTAATCGGTCATTGTTATTGCGGAAGCATATTAAGAATAACCAAAGTAAGAAATACACTACACACACAAAAATACAAATACAGAAACAATGCAAGAGTTCGAACCAATCTATGTTATCTCATTACTATTGTGTGATGCACAATAATATCCGATATATTACAATAATGTACATGGTTATATAGAGTGTTGAGAATGCTTGAGTCTATAGCTGTTATGTTCAGTTACAAAGAAGTTGGAACGGTTTGGAATTTCAACTGTTACATATGAATGGAAGACAAAGAGACAATATGTCGTCGTCGTGTCGAGATTCTAGTGTCGATGATGCATGTCGAGGGGATAAACTTGTTGAGGTTGTGTTAAAGTTTAGACTTGTCAAAGTTAATCTTGAACCTATTGAGGTCGATAACAATATCAACTATTTGGTGGATCATTCCTCCTTTCTTAAGAGACAATGGACCCATCGTTTTCTCATTGAGATGACGAAACTTCTTGTTTATTTCAGTAGCACAATACCACTTTCCTTGTGCTGAGATTTATCTGGATTTAGCCACTTGAAACAAGAGAATGGCATTTGTACTTGTATGGCGTATGCATCTTCCCACAATGGTGTTGCAAGGAAGAGGTTGCTAAACATCTGGATGGATTTCTTCGGGTTCTGTTATCTACAAATCGTTATGTTCCAATAGTGGTGCATGGTATGGTCAAAGTAGATTCACATTAAATACTATATGTAGACCCAAGCATGAAGCAATGTCGAGTTGGAAAGCATTGTATCCAATCTCCTTAAGGATACTATACAAACCATATCATAAAGGATTCATATTTCTATATGGACTAGTGAAGGGATCCTTCTTTGTATGCAACTAGACTTAATCCCCAATTTGAAATGAATGAGGAATACGATGCTTATTGTGTTGGGCCTTTAATTTAAAATTATCTCATTGCAACATTTCCTATGCCTGTTTCTAGATGTTGTAAATTTGGTCTCGGAACTTCAATTCTTCTCAACTTCTCGTCGGTCAGAGTTGGTGTCGTTCAAGTGTGTCAATGAACTCATCAATTCGATGGGTGCTGAGGGTTGAAATCCATAAAATATCTCGAATGGAATCTTTCCCATAGATCTGTGATGAGCATGATTGTCATTGTGTTGTATGTATGGGAGACTTTCATACCATGTCTGGAGATGCTTGTGGTTGTATATACGAAGCATTTGTACTACCAAGCGATTCACAACTTCTATATGTCCGTATGTCTAAGAATGGAAAGTTGTTGAAAAAGAGAGTCTCATGTCGAGCTATTGCCTTAGAGTCTTCCAAAATATGCTGACAAATATAGAATCTTAGTTGGAAATGATGATCATCAGAAAGACACAATGTTTCCAAACATGTTCAAAGAAGAGCTGACCATTATGATGTGTTGGTGTACTCTTCTTGCATGGAATGAGAATAACCATCTTGGAAAATATGTTGACTACTACTAAGATCGCATCATGCTGATGTTTGGTAGTAGGATATCTTTTTAGTTAGTCCATAGAAATAGATTTCCATGGTCGAATAGAAACCGAAAAAGGCCTGTACAATCCTTGTCTTCGATTTTTCGATTTAAAAATGGCACAAACCATGCACGATCCAATGTACCTATTGACGCCATATTTAAGTGAAGGACAATAAAAATACTTTTGGAGAATGGAAAGGGTTTTTTTTACTCCAAAATTTCATGCAGTCTTGTTGTAGTGCACATCCCAAATGATTTTTTGTCATTTCTCACCTGTCGGTACACAAAGCTGTCCAAGCTTGTATAGCAAGATATCTTTCAGGAAGTAGTCAGTAGTAGACAATGGGTCAGTTTGAAGCTGCTGATAAATTGTATAAAAGTCACATTATAATGAATATAGTTGAGTCCAATTAGTGGTGTCATAACCCTGCATACTCATCATTTTGAAAAAAAGTAATGGGTGGTTGAATTAGACAATCGACTACAACATTGGCTTCAACTTTCCGATAATTAATTACCAACTACAACTATTGATGGTAATTAATCCACTTGTGTTGTCGAGTTGTTTATAACTTGGACTGGGATGGGGAAAATTGTAAGGGCTTATGGTCAGTAAGGAAGCCCATTTACTTACCAATGATGTAATGTATCCATTGCTTAAGGGATTGTGCAATGGAATATATTTCCTTTTCATACATCGAATACCTTTTGACAATGTCATTAAAGGTTTCATAATGAAAAGTGACTGGGTGACCAGATTGAGTGATCACTGAACCCAAAGCATAGTCTGATGTGTCCATATCGATCTCAAAAGGCTAATGAAAATCAGGTAACACATGTACTGGTACAGTACAAAGCTTGTGTTTGAGCTTCTCAAATGATTGTTGTTGTGTCAGTGTTCATTTGAAGATGATTTTCCATTTTCCTTTCATCAGTTAATTCAAAGGACAAGTTATGTGACTAAATTCAAGTATGAACCGTCGATAAAAATTCTCCAAACCAAGAAAATTTCTTAGTTCATGAATGTTTTGAGGAATGGGGCAATCTTTGAGGATTTGTACTTTGTTTAAATCAACGTGAATGCCTACAGATTCAATTACATACCCCAAATATTTGATGTTATTCCTATGAAAGACTGAAAATAAAGATATCGTCTAAATAGAAAATGACACACTTGTCAATGAAAGGTCAGAGAATGTCATCCATATATTGCATGAAGGTCATAGGTGCATTGGTTAAGCCGAAAGGCATGACTAACCATTCTAATGATCCTTCCTTGGTTTTGAAAGCAGTATTCCATACATTGGTGGGCTCGATCGAAATCTTATTGTTGAAATATTGTAACTTTAAAGGATATTATAAATGTATTTTACTGATGCAACCCAAGGGAGATGTTATTATTCCTCCGAAGGGGTGTTACTATTGTATTTGGTCATCATAGAGTCATGAGGTAAAGCCTCCAATTATGTCAGGTCTTTAGTACCTTAATAAATAATATAATATATTTTTTTGAGTATTCCTAGGTGAAGTCGACCTAGACAGTTTAGTGGGGCTGACTTGTCTAGTGAAAAAGTCAGTTGACACATTGTGTATAAATAGAGGAGCCGTGGTTCTTATTTGAACAAAGACTCACTCAATTATGTAGCACATAAGAGAGAGAGAGACATAACAAAAGGAGGAGAACACCTATTTTTGGGGTTGTATTTTATACATCTTATACAGATGAATTTTTTGTCCGGTTTTCTTCCCCTTCAGGGTTTCCTAGTATAAACGTTGTGTCTATCTTGTGATTGTGTTTCTATCGGTGATTCTTGATATGATGTTACTATGATTTTGAATTGAATACTATTGAATCTATTCTAGCAAATTAAATATTAACATGGTATCAGATCTAACCTGATTAGAGAAGCTTTCACAAGGTGAAATTCTCCCTCCTCCCTCTCCAAAAGAAATTAGGGTTTTTGCAAAAGTTGTAGTTTTGAAGATCTGCTTGCACAGAAATTTGCACCCTCCTCGAGCATCTATGGAGCCCTAGATCAAAGTTTTTTGGTGGTTGTATCTCTGGGAAAGTCAAACGCTATTTTGGCAGTGAACCAGAACTAGAAAATCTGCAGTGTTGCAACCTCGCAAGTAGGATTTGAAGACTAAAAAATAGGGATCTCCATAAAGCAGTTGGATCAACCAAATTTCCTCCTCCAAGCGCATCTACTGGTAAGGTCTATCTCTTATTTGGATAAATTTCATTTTTAGTGACTTAATAGACAAGATGGCCCCAAGCACGAAGCTTGAGGACAAACTGGAAGGCCTATAAAACTTCTTGGCTTAGAATTATAGGATTGGCCTCATTCTAAAAGAGAATGGTCTTGAGAAGTACATCAAGGATGAGATTGCAGAACCTGAAGAAGCTGAAGCTAAGGAGAAGCATGAAAAAGACATAATCAAGGCAATGAGGATCATTGTTGATTCCATTAAGGATCACTTGATCCCTCAAGTGTCATCTAATAAGAAACCTAAGAAAATGTATGATGCACTTTCTAGAATGTATGAAGGAAAGAAAATCAATAGAAAGATGAATTTGAGAGCTCAATTGAAGGGCACCAAGATGAGAAAAGGAGAATCTATTCAATATTACTTCACAAGGGTCTCCCAGATCAAAGATAAGATAAGTGATATTGGAGATACCATTGATGAGTATGAATTGGTTATGACAGATCTCAATGGCCTCACTAGACCTTGGGACTCATTCATCGAAACTCTGTGTGCCAGAAAAGAAAGTATGAAGTTTGACATAGTGTGGGAATATTTCATACAAGAAGAAGCTAGAGTAGACAATAGATAAAATCTCCTCAGAGAAGATGATCAGGCTCTATCTACCCACACTAAAGGAAGAAATCAATCAAACTTCAAGGGGAGTAATCATAAGCCTTCAAATAAGAAGAGTCTAGAAGAAGAGGAAGAAGGATTACTCAAAGTATCAATGATACAACTGTCATAAGATAGGACATCTTGCTAGAGAATTTCCATCATCAAAGAAAAATAACAACAAAAGACATCATGCACATCTAGCTGAAGATGAGGATGAACAAAGACCTCGAAAGAGAACTAGAGGTGAAGATGTAGAAAAATATGTGCTATTCTCTACGCTCTCTGGGTCTGTAACACCTAGAGAAGATACATGGCTTATTTATAGTGGTTCCTCGAAGCACATGACAGGAAAGAAGAAAAATCTACCAAATATTGAAGAGAACTCTCCCCAGAAGGTATCATTGGGAGATGACTATCAATATCCCATCAAAGGTATTGGTGAATCAAGCTACAAGCTTGACTTTGGGACGTCCATGAAGATTAAGGAAGTACTATATGTACCGGGTTTGAAAAAGAACCTAATCTCCATCTCATCTCTAGATAAGAAGGGATATAGAGCTACTTTTATAGATGGACAAGTACTTATGTGGTCCAAAGGAAATACACTTGAATATGTTGTAGTCATTGGAGAAGAAGGAGGACTGTACAAGCTCAAAGGACATCCAGAGACAACCCTTGTCCATGAGACTACCAGCTCAAGTGAAATGTGGCATAGGAGACTTTCTCACATCAACTACAAAGCATTTCCCTATGTGAGCAAGGTGGTAACAGGGTTACTAGATATGAATATCGAACATGAGGGAACATGCAAGGGATGTGCATAGGGAAAGAACATCAAGAATCCCTTTCTGAAAAGCGACACAAAGACTAAAGGTATGTTGGAACTAATCCATTCTAATGTACTTGGTCCTATTCCCTCCATATCGTTGAGTGGATATGAGTACTACGTCACATTTATTGATAATTATTCAAGAAATACTTGGATATACTTCTTGAAGAATAAGAGTGAAGTGTTCGGGAAATTCAAGGAATTCAAAACCTTGATAGACAACTAGTCAGAAAAGAGAATCAAGAAACTAAGATCAGATAATGGTGGAGAATACACTTAAAAGGAATTTGAAGCATTCTGTAAGGAGGCGGGAATAAAGAGGGAACTAACCACTCCCTATAATCCCTGAGAAAATCTTGTTGCAGAAAGAAAGAATAGAACTATCAGGGAAGCAGTAAAGACCATGATTCATGACCAAGACCTCCCTATGCATCTATGGGATGAAGCTACAAGAACATCCGTATATGTGCAAAATAGATTATCTCGTAGTGCTCTTGGATTCAAGACTCTTGAAGAGATGTATATTGGAAAGAAACCTGAAGTAAAACATCTCAAGATATTTGGTTGTCCAGAATATGTACATATTCCGAAGGAGAAGAGAACCAAATTGGATCCTTCTGGTAAGAAGAGAATATACTATGAAGTCTCCAGATCTTTCAAGATATACATTTCAGGATTCCATCATATGGAGATTAGTAGGGATGTAACATTCGGCTTAGAGGAAACTCTTAAGAAGTCTAGAAGGTGTCAGCTTGAAAAAATACATGAAGAGGATGTACCTCCCAAAAGGACAGAAGTTGAACCAACTCCTGAAATAGTATCATCAGAATATCATGACATGCTAGAGCCTCATGAGCCCCCTACTATGGATATCTATCGAAAGAGAAAAAAAAAACTTGCCTGGGTAAGAGAAATCATACAAGAAGCAGAAAGATATGGAGTGCCAAAAGGCTCCACAAGAACCAACAAAAGTTCAAATCCATATTCCAATTTTGTAGCTTTGATGTGAGACCTTGTAGATCAAGAACCCACGAACTATGAGGAAGCTACACAGAAGAAAGAATGGTTAAAGCAATGACGGAAGAATACTAGTTGATCATGAAGAATGATGTTTGGGATATTGTTCCCAAACTAGAAAACAAGAGTGTGGTATGTTAGAAATGGATCTAAAAGATAAAACATGTTGTGAATGGAAGTATTGAGAAGTATAAAGCAAGATTTGTGGCTAGAGGATTCTCTCAGAAAGAGGGGATCGATTATGATGAAACATTTGCTCCAGTAGCAAGGTACACTTCCATCAGAACTATCATGGCACTTTCCTCCATGATGAAATGGGACTTACACCAAATGGATGTAAAGATAGCCTTCCTTAATGGTGTGATTGAGGAAGAGGTTTACATTGAACATCCACAATGATTTGAAGTTGAAGACAGAGCGACTGATGTATGCAAGTTTAAAAAGGCAAAGCAAGCTACTAGAGCTTGGTGTGGCAGGATAGATAGCTTCTTCACAAGCACGAGCTTTGCCAAGAGGAAATATGATCCTAATATTTATATGAATATTATGGATGATGAACCAGTCATACTATTGTTGTATGTGGATGATCTATTTCTGACTGGAAATGAGAAACAGATCAAGGATTGCAAGAAGAATCTAGTTGAATAATTCAAGATGAAATATCTTGGATTGATGCATTATTTCCTAGGGCCGGAAGTGTGGCAGAGCCTAGAAGGAATCTTATTGAATCAAGGGAAGTATGCAGTAGAAATATTGAAAAGATTTGATCTGTTGGATTGTAAAGCCATGGCCACACCCATGGACACCAACTTGAAGTTGTTGTCTGATGAGACATCCGAGCTAGTGGACATGACTCACTATAGATAGATTATTGGGTTGTTAATGTATCTAACGAACATAAGGCTAGATATATGCTTTGTTGTGAACACCTTGAGTTAGTATCTTGTTAAACCTAGACGGGTTCACTTGATAGCTGCCAAGCATGTTATGAGGTACCTAAAAGGTACAAATGATCTGGGACTGTACTATGGGAGAGATCATGACTACAATTTGTATGGGTATATGGATTCAGATTGGGCAGGAAGTGCCGCAGATAGAAAGAGTACCTCAGGTGGATTTTATTTTATAGGATCCACCATGATCTCATGGTTTAGTAAGAAACAATCCAGTGTTACTCTCAGTACGGCTGAAGTAGAGTACATTACATCTTGCTCCGCTTGTTGTGAAGCGATATGGATTCAGAAGCTGATGTCAGGAATATTTTACTCAAAGCTGGAGACCACAGTAATTTTCTGTGACAACCTGAGTTGTATAAATATGACAGAGAATCTGGTGTTCCATTAAAAATTGAAGCATATAGAATTCCGATATTTTTATATAAGGGATATGGTATAAAAGGGATCCATCAAGCTCCAGTATGTGAGTACCGATGAGCAAGTTATTGATGTACCGATCAAGCCTCTATCTCGAGTTCGAATACTTACATGACAGTCTTGGTGTAGTTCGAAAGGACTTTTCTCACAAGGAGGAAAAGTGATAGGAATACAATTGATGAAGGAATGGCCCTTCTTCGAAAAGGAAGATTAGGTCAAAGACATGAACCCTCCTTGGAAAAAGGGGGAGTAGGTTGATAATATGAAACTTACCAGGAAAGGGGGAGTAATGATGAGACTGACCTCGATGATGGATGATAGTGATGATGGTATGACATTTATTTGTGTACAATAGTATCCTCTCTTGAGGATGGCAGGTATAAAACTTTGTGCATGAGAGTGGTCCTTACTAGCTAAAGTATGACCCTACAAGATGTTACTCTCATATAGAGAATACTCACATTCAGTTGTGAATACTGTAGATTAAACACTTGCTCAGGAGTGGTCCTAACCTTAGTGGTCTAGATTCACTACGATGAGTCCTCACGGATGACAAAACTGACATTTTGTATGCAGTTGAGATATACCTTGTAGACTATACTCTTGTATGGACAGTATTCCTACATTCATATATGGATTCCATAGAATAACACTCACTTGGGAGTGGTCCTAACCTATGTGGTATGGATTCTCTATGATGAGTCCTCACGGACGCCATAGTATAACAATCACTTGGGAGTGGCCCTAACTTGTGTGGTATGGATGTTCTATGATGGTTTGACATTGTGTATGTGGTCGAGATCTACTCTACAGACAATACTCTTTCTTGGAAGAGTATGCCTACATGCAAGTGTAGATATCGTAGTATAAAAATCACTTGGGAGTGGTCCTAACCTGTGTGGTATGGATGGTCTACAATGAGTCCTCACAGACTATAGGGCCGGAACTGGGTGCGGTTGAGATCTACATTTAGTAGTAGATGATTTAGTTGATCGATTCAATGGATCATGCTGATGGAGAATTGCATCGTCGTTGGACTTATGTCCTAAAGTGATTGAGATTGATCATCCCGCAAATAGATCATGTGTACTATAGGTAGCATGGTGGTGAAGGATCAAGTAGATCAAAGTACAGTAGAAAAGGGTCAAGTAGATCGAAGTGAGGCTGCAAAGGATCAAGAAGGATCGAAGTGCTGCTGCAAAATATTGAAAGGATCGAAGTGCTTATACAAAAGGATCATAATGCTGCTACAAGGGATCTAGAAGATCGAGAGGTTGCTGTAGAATATCAAAGTGTTGCTGCAAAGGATCGAGAAGATCGAAGTGCTACCGTAAAGGCTCAAGAAGATCGAAGTGTTGCTACAAAGGATCGAGAATATTGAAGTGCTTCTGTAAAGGTTGAGAAGATTGAAGTGTTGATGCAAAGGATCAAGAAGATTGAAGTGTTGCTACAAAGGATCGAATTAATAAAAAAGGATCTAGAAGATCAAAGTGCTGCTACAAAGGATTGAAGCGTTGTTGAAAAGAAAGGATCAAGTGATCATGTGATGCATAAGAAAAAGAGTAACTATTCCAGTTACTGATTGTGAAAAAATTCCTGTGATGTATAAATGTATTACCTCGATGTACTGTTGTAATTGTCTCTCTGTTCTCCTATAGTCTGTGATGATGTTGTCCATAGTATAACCTTCTTGTTAAGGGGGAGTGTTGAAATATTGTAACTTCAAAGGATATTCTAAATGTATTTTACTGATGTAACCCAAGGGAGACGTTATTATTCCTTCGACGGGGTGTTACTATTGTATTTGGTCATCATAGAGTCATGAGGAAAAGGCTCCACTTGTGTCGAGTCTTTAGTACCCTAATAAATAATAGAGCATATTTTTTTGAGTATTCCTAGGTAAAGTTGACCCAGACAGTTTAGTGGGTCCGACTTGTATAGTGCAAAAGTTAGTTAACACATTGTGTATAAATAGAGGAGTTGTGGTTCTTATTTGAAAATAGACTCACTCACTTGTGTAGCGCATAGGAGAGAGAGAGAGACAGAACAGAAGGAGGAGAACACCTGTTTTTTGGGTTTTCTTTTATACATCTTATACATAGGAATTTTTTGTTGGGTTTTCTTCCCCTTGAGGGTTTCCTAGGATAAATGTTGTGTCTATCTTGTGATTATGTTTCAATTAGTGATTCTTGATATGTTGCTGCTGTGATTTTGAATTGAATACTATTGAATCTAGTATAGCATATGAAATACTAACACTTTTAGTAAAGAACTTGGCACCTTTTAGAAAATTGATGAGTTCGTCTATCCTTGGAAGAGGGTATTTGTTCTTCACTGAAATGTTGTTGAGATTTCGATAGTCGATGCACATGCATCAAGTCCCATTTTTATTTGGTAAGAGGATGAGTGGACTTCCACAAGGAGAGGATTTGGGTTGGATATGACCTTTGCTGATCAAATCCTGAATCTGTCTACGAATATCTTCATTCTTCACAATGGATCTTCTGTAAATAGCTGCACTAGGTAAAGAATAACTAGGAACAAGTTCAATGGAGTGTTTTACCTATAAATGTAGACTCCATTTGGATCTTGAAATGCGTTCCAGTATTCCTCAAGAATGTGGTCGATATGTTGTTGTTGTCAAGATATGCATTGGTCAGTGAGTCGACTAGTTGTTGCAGTCTTCCTAGAATGCCGAGGCTTAATCATGATGAATGTAAATTTCTAAGCATGGTTGATAAGATTATTTGTTTGTTTGGAAGATACCATCACAACCATTGATTTAGGTCATTGCTCTGTTATGTCATACCATTGGTTCCGTACTTTGACAATAACCTTATAAGGCCATGACTGATAACTTCCATGTTGACTCAATAAGTAAGGTTTCCTAAACAGGGCATCAACTACGGAAAGCGATGCCACATCATATAGTACTTCATCTTCAAAAGGATTAATGAAGTAGGTGAGTCTACATTATTAGGTGGTTCTTAGTTCCTGTCCATCCTTCATCCAATTGATATTGTAAGGCCGAGGATGTGAAGTGGTGACAAGACCAAGTTTATTCACAAGATATTCAGAAAAAGAAATCTCTTCTGGCTACCATCATCCATAATCAGATGCAATGGATTGTTTTGAACCCATATATGTGTATGGAACATGAGCTCTTGTTCCTCCTCATCGATGATAGTCGATTCTGTCAAAGTAGTCGATGTTGATGTCAGAAGGGTTGATGCTTCTGGGTTTGATTTTACTAGGGTTTTGTCAGACAAGTGGGAGGTCGACAATTTTTCCAAAAATGTCTTTCGATATTTGCATTCTGGCGTATCATGCCATGATGAATTGTGATAATCACACCATTTATCGATGGGGTGTTGTTTGTTACGTTCCCTTTTGTATTTATGAGAGTGATTTTTTCAATGATATGGTTTCAGTAGGTTTGAGTGAGAAGGGTGTCTTGACTTATCGAAATCGGTGAGTGACTTCTTATTGGATGTTTGACTTGTCAGCTTGGTCATGAATCATGCTTTTCCTTTATGCTTAAATCCAAACTTGTTGGTGTAGTGGAATGCATCCACAAGAGTACTAACAGTCAGAAAATCCATCTCTTGTTGAATGTATGGGGACAATCCATTCACATACTTCATAACAAGCAATTTCTCTTCTTCTTTAACTCCAAGTCTCTCCATGAGTCGATAGAACTCATTGATGTAACTTTGCATATATTGTTCTTTCCATTGTATTAGTTGCTACCACTTCTTATACTTCTATTCAATGTATTTGGGTGGGTAAAACTCCTTTCAGACATATTTAAAAAATTTCCCCCATGTGTATATGGGGTTTCCTTCTTTCTCCACCTTTGTCGATAGATTCTCCCACCAACAGTGCACAGAGGTCAACATATTTAAGGATGTAATGGCATTCTTTTCATATTCTAAGAGTTAATTGATGAATTAGTAGGATTCTAGTTGTTGTACCCAATTCTATAGATTATGCATTAATCTTTCCTTAGACATTCACTATGTCCAAATTCATTTTCACTTTGAATGGATTGGTTTTTTCAGAGTTAGATCTCGTCAAATATCCTCCTGATATCGAGGAGAATAGCGTGAGAATATCATTGAATTGGGAAAACATTTTAGTTCGTTGCCGATATAGTGCTTTTTCTATGAATTTATCTGTCTCGTCAGTTACATGTCTATTGTCTATTTCTTCGGCCATCTTCGATCTATCAGTGCGAGTAAATGGATACTCTAAAGTAGAAGGTAGTGTCTGCTTGGATTTATGCATTTGTGAGCGTTTCTGAACAAGCATAAGTTAGGTAACTTTGATAGAAGTGTCTACACACAAATTAAGCTCTGAATAATCTTCGATCAGGCTTATGACAAGCTCTAATACCAATGATATGGGTGCCTAGGTGCACGATGGGGGACAACAGTTTGATTGAATGAATTTTACATTGTTATGGAGGAAGAATATTAAGAATAAGAAAAGCAGGAAATACACTACACATGCATAAATACAAACACTGACAAATGTAAGATTTCAAACCAATATATGTTATTTGATTACTACTGAATGATGTGCAACATTCTCTTGTATATTACAATAGTGTCCATGTTTATATAGAGTATGGAGAACACTTGGGTTTCTATTCGTTATGTTCAGTTACAAAGAAGTTGGAATAGTTCAGAAGTTCAACCATTACAGATGACTGGAAGACAGAGAGACAATCTATCATAATTGTTTCGAGATGTTGTTGTCGATGATGCATGTCGAGGGGCTAAACCTGTCGAGGTTCAGCCTTGTTGAAGTCAATGTTGAACCTGTCGAAGTCGATAACAATGTCAACTGTTGGGTGGATCATTAGAATTCTCAGTCTTTGCAATTTTATGAAACTAGTTGATGTTAAAGCTCGCTAAACTGTTCATGCATGGTTTTCAGTGAAATTTATTTAACTTTAGACATTGACTCATAGTTCACATTTATATATGTGCGCCATTCAACCTGAGATCACCATATTTTTTCAATTCACATTTTGTAGATGTCTCCATTAGTTTTATTTACCTCAATCATTGGAAAACATAATTGGAGAATGTGAAATGGTTGGATGTAATTATGAAAATATTCATTTTTTTGAAGTCATGTGATTTGAAGCACCTGAATATATTATCCATCTAATTTTGGTTGCCAGAAAAGCTAAAATAAAGAAGACATTATTGTTAGTTGGATTCTTATTCTTCTTGTACTTCCTGTATAGAATCCCTTATACCAAGGTATCTTTTCAGGTTAGATTTGTGTCATCTTAAATATGGGCACATCCATGTTTTCACATGCTGCATAGCAAAGGTTTTATCTGAAATATTAGACTTAAATTATGCTACAATAACAACATTAAAATATTCTAGAGATGAGAGCTTCACAACCCTCCAAAATGTGGAACCCCATGGCATATTCTAAATTTACCACAAATCACATGCATATTTTTCTAAAGGGATTAAAACTTCTCTACACAGAACATTGGTTTAATTTGCTGGGTAATTTCTACAAGTAATGTCCTTATTGTTGGCTTATGTGACTATTTTGACTGCTGGAATAATTTCTCTTCACTTTGTTGTTGAATCACTGATCTCATAGGTTGCAAATAAATTAGATGTTCTTATGGGATTCCAATTCATGCTACAGGAGATATTATTTCATTTTAGAAATCATTAAAAATTATCTAAGTATAACAACTTCCATGTAATTACATTCCCTTCAAAAACATTTGTTGATACAAGATTGTTGTTGGTCGAATGATGCTTGATGACCATGGATTTTGGTGGTTGGGCCATATTCAGTCACCTCCATGCTTAGATGAGACCAAATATGATACTTGTCCTAGGATCTTCCTCCATATCTTGATTGTGGTTATTTCCTGGCACATAGATCCCATCATTATTATTATTTGGCCCCTAGGACACTACATTTTTATTCTTGTTCTTTGTTCAATCCATCCTCAGAGATAGAAGCAACATGAGCCACTCATCAATTAAGCAATCCTATGAATTGAAAATTTATACTGTATTGACTAAAACACATCCTAGATTCCCGTTCCATACTAGTTTGCAAATGAATATGTACAAGTAGAAACTAGTGGGCATGAAAATTTTAGCAGTAATTCAAATTTAGGTGATAGATTGATTTGTTGAAATACTCTTCTTAAAATATCACTGAAGCTTCCAACTCCAAACAAAAATATATCAATTTCTGAATAATGTAGCTAGCAATAGAGGCAATATGATTCTTCACAGTATTCTAGACACCATCTAGGATAACTGACATATGTTGATATGTTATACTATCTAGAGTTCATAAGATGAATATTTTATCTGTGATATATTCTGTCCATGTGCAATATACTTGATTCTTATTGACTATGAATTTATGAGGTTTCATATGCATTTAGGATGCTACCACTTTTCTACCTATGCCATGGACTGCTTGAGATAGATTGAGCATCATTCCTAGATACCCCTTTTGGTGCATGCCAAAACATTTCATATATGCTTCTTGTATTGAACTTCATATGATGATCTATCCAAACCAGAATGTTGGGGGGGAAACATAGATATACTGATATTCCATTTAAGATCTTTATCCCCTACTAAAAATATGGCAAAAAATGCAAGTGGACACCCATGCAATGTGGTGTAAAACATAGGAAGAAATTGGAGTATTTGAAGGGACCAATGACTGTAATGGAATGTCGATCCAAAGGATGATACACAAATAGATGATAAGGAGGGTGCTAATGAGATGCAACATCAATTGATTGGAGTGATATTAAGTATTTTCTAGGAAAAATATGACTCCAATGGTGATAGTTATATTCCCATATATTAGGTTGATACTTCCTTGCAACATATGGATGTAGGGGATAAAACCTATCCTTATTAGATCAACTCCATGACCTTTGTAATTAACCATATTCTTGATTAGCAACCTCAACCTAATTAAAACACCTAGGAAAATGAAACTGAGGAAACTTCTCAAACGAAGGACATGACTAGGGAGGAAACCATGTTTCTTTGGGATTATTCATTTGGTGTACGAGACAATGCACAAAAAGAGGAATTTATAGAATAATTACACACATATTAGTCAATACTCAAGGAGTACAACCTAAGAATGCAAGTTCCTTTTACTAACTTATAACTCCCCATGAAGAGTAACACAACCAACTAGAAAACTACTCCTACTCCTAGAGGCCTTGCTAACTAGGGTTCCTCTCAATAAAATAACACTATGACTTAAACTCAAACTAGTAGACCTGTTTTTGTAAATTCACTCACATAGGCCATGGAACATAACATTATTGAATGTCAAAATAAAACCAAGGGTAATATCTCTATGTACGATATTTGTATCATTCCCAACCACAGAGATATGCTCTTAATTACTTTAAGGTTCTCTTTGATTTGTAGTAGAAAATGGTAGTTTCCTATATGAATGCTAAGGAACTTGTAAACAACCAACAAAGGGTATAAAGTAAATAGGAAAGAAACCCAACATAAAATGTCATTATTAATACAACTAACATAGGCATGCATTCTATATCACAAACTCCTCCTTTCCTACAGATTTTTGAGAATTTATACTATAATGTGAAAAATTGTCTAGTGGGATTAGGAGCGCCCTCCAATGTGATGACTTATTATACCTGTAAAAGGATCAATGATGTTCTACCAAAAATCATTACTTAAATAATTTAGTTAAATAGATATGATGTCAACGCCATGGATGAAGTAGAATATGCCATGATTAGGCTTTCTTTTAATCATAAAGAATCACAAGTTAATGATATTATTGTGGTAGATATTCCATAGCTATAAGGATTGTTGTTAAGTAGATATTGGTCATTGAAAATGCAAGGATATTTCACCACAACTCGGTTACACTTTCGGTCACCTTACAAAATAAAGACAAAATAGATCAAAGTGGAAAGGAAGGCTTACATGAAACATACTCTAATTGAGCTTTAGATTCAGAATGATTCTGTAAATTTCACTCATTTAGTGTTTGGAAATTGTTTTTTGGAAATATATTTTGGTTGTTACACAACACAACAATCACCTCTTTAATTAGAAATCCAATCTGAGCACTTTCACTACATGTAGATTGATAATAATTAAGTGTAATATAGTAGATTTAGTTATATTTCTAGTTCTGCTAATGTAACCATATATACTAATATATGGACTTTAGTGAAGCATAGATGTTGCATGATACAACCCTACAAAAGATGCATATCAAGAGATGATAACAAAGACCAGATGTTGAGTTGTTCCATAGGTCTCATTATTTATATCTTTTAGAATATTTTTATACATTTAAAGTGCATCTAGAATTCCTTCTTAATGCATGCCAATATTTGTGCTATTTTTTTATTGTTTGCATACAATTTATAAGATTTCTCTTATTCCAAGGGAATGTGAATTTGTTGGAATTTTGTTTTCTAGAGTAAGTAGTTGATTGCAGACTGATTGCATTTACTTTCAGTGTGTATGTATCAAATTTTAAAATGCACATAGAAATGATACCATTGTTCTCTGCAACATCACTTCACTCACTTCTCTCAATGTATATATATTATTCAGTGTGTTATTTTTAACATATCCTAGTTGTACTAATTTTATATTATTTTTTCATGCACGTTTCACTTCGGGTCTCTATATTGATTTAGAATTTGAATTGCGGAATATTTAGTTAGTAATATCTCAACCACTCATTATGGGAAGGAAACATCAAGACATAGGGATGTACTATCATACTTCCAAAAGAATAAATCTAGGGATCCACATTATATTCATGCCTCAAGCTCTTCTGAGTAACCAATTAGTGAGAGGGATGTTAACTCTTGGAAGAATACGTCTAATATCCTTACAATGAATGGTAGAGTAAGTTCCTCTGGTGATGAAAGTGAAACAAATGCAATTTCGCCATAAATTGGTGATAAAAATATTGAATATTTTTCCTTGGAAGTTGACACAATCCCTTGATGGAAAAGGAAAATAGGCCAATGGGACATAGGGAGAGTATTCCAAGTAGGATAGGTCTCACAATTTTAATTTATTGAACCAATAACTCTAGCAAATGAGAAAGATACTTCACGAGAAGTTAAATGCATTGCATGTAGTTGGAAACTTGGGAGGGTAGTGAAATTGTAGATGAAGTTAGATACACAAGAGAAGCATGCATGAAAGGTGTATGTTAAGGAAACGGTAAATGGAAAGGAGAAATATACTCCTAAATGGAAATCTATAGAGGAATGTGGACATATAAAATATGAAGATGAATATAAGAAATTGTTAGTCTGTAAGGGGAAACTTGAGGCAATTGGAGGAACCATCCAATCTCGATTTGGAAAGATGATGGAAATAAATTTGTTATCCAAGACAATTCAACTATGTATTGTATCTCGTATCTTATCTAGTGGCTGCCCTATGAAATATTATCCAAATTACATGAAATTTGTCTCTTTTCTTAAAATGTCAAAATTTCCATATTTTCATTGGTATATAACAAGTGGTTGGGAATGGGAAAAATATATAGCTCAAGTGGAAAATGAGGACATGAAAGAGAATTTTGTAAATGCAAGGTTTTTGTCATTGTCTTTGGAAGAGGTTACAACTAATGATAATACTTCATGGATATGCATGAACATTTATATAGTTAATGGCCATATTAGGAATTCATATATACTTGGGATTCATAAACTGAGTGATATTTCTATAGTGAAAAATATTTATGAACTTGTTATTAATAGTTTGAATGAAATTGGTGGTCTGGATAATTTAGTGATTGCAAAAATGTTGGTATGTGTTGGAGCATATGGAGCATCAATAATTAAAGGACAAAGGAATGGCCTTTGTGTCAGAATACAACTATCATCTTCACCATATATGCTTGGTATTCATTGCATGGCTCATAGGATGAATCTTGCATTTAAAATAGTAAGCAAGCTTCCATTGGTTTCAAAATTTGAAGATCTTGTACATGAGGTTCATCCATACTTTTCTTGCATTCCCAAATGATTTTTGGAGTTTCAAAAATTTGTTGATGGTGTTACAGATGGAAAAAATATACTAAAATATGTTGATTCAAGATGGACCTCATTGAAGGGACCAACTCAAAGACTATTTAGTGAGTATGAATCCTAGGTATGGGTGATCTACGAACATCACTTTAGTCATGTAGACAAAGCTCAGGATATTCTCTTTTGAATAACTGATATAGAGACATTATTAACATTGGATGGAATGCTTCCTATGATATATGAAATTAATGTCCTCATGAAAATGTCTCAGAATCGCACAATGTATATTGCAGAATACACAAATGCAATAAAATTGGAGTGTCTAGCTTTGGACAATTTGTATATGATGCCAGAGTCTTTTACATGTATACAATTTATAAGTTGGACTAGAACTATCAATATATAAAATGTTGAAATTTTTTGAAGTTTGATGAAAAAGAGGTGCTAAGTATGGTAGTGCATGGGTATATGGTTCCATTTCATTATATTCGTAAGATAGGACGAACCACAAAATATTTCACAGTGTAAATAGAAAAACTTGACAATGTAGTGACTTCAGTGAGACATAACTTGATAGAAATTGCAAAATCACTAGCATCAGAGATAAGAGAACTATTTCCTCGAGATGAATTGTTGGAGGTCATTTCTGTGGTATACCCTCAATATTGGAACACTTGTCAAAATAGAAAAACTTTAAAGAAATATTTTTTAAGAAAAGTAAAGGTTTTAGCGAGCCACTTTTTCTAACAGACCTAGATACATGGAGAACATATTCAAGGTATTTTATATGAGGAAAATTTGTTTGAACAATCCCAATGCTTTGGTGAAACAATGTGGGAGCAATTTACTCAATTGAATAATCCTCTAGAATGTGGTGCAATAACAAGATTATGGACCATTTTAGGTGTTAGCCAATGCCTATAAGAAAACATATCAGAATATTTCAAATTAGTAGATTTATGTCAAACCATCATTTTGGGATCAGTGGAGGATGAGAGAATTTTTAGTGCACTATCATTCTTGAAGTCAAAGTTGAGAAACAAGCTTCATAAAAACATGGATACATGCTTAATATTATATGCAACAAAGTATGATGTCAACAATTTTCCATATGGAATAGCATTAGCTCTTTGGCCATCAGATTGTGATAGAAGGGGAGAAAGCAATATAATGAATTTCTCTTATGAACTTGATATGTAACATAATGTTTCCCAGGATCGTAATGACATTTCATCAGTTGAATATCATGTTCAGAATGTAGAAAATGAGGATCAAGCTAGAAATTTCAATTGGGGATTTGAAAGTTGATAGACCCAAAGATTTTAATCTAATTTCTTATACATGAAGGGACCGAGGACTCATATTATGGAATATGTGTTCAATAATCATTGGTGGTGCAAAATTACTATGTCAATTTGAAGTTACATTTTAGGTAATACATTCTATATTTTATATTTTCATTGTAATATTAGAGATACATTTTCTTCATGCATGTTATTTTAAGATTGATGTTTTGATATTTAATTAATACATTGTCTCTTTATTGGGTGTGGCAATAAATGAAGCTATATTTGATGAAGTTGGGAGCTATCTCTTTTTAAATGGATCGCTATATGTCAATTTGAGGTTGCATTTCAGGTAAATCCAGACTCTGTATTTTGTGTTTTTCATTGGAAAATTGATGATTAGAGATACATTTTCTTGATGTGAGTTATTTTAGGATTAATGTTTTTATATTTAACTATTGAATTGTCTCTTTCTTGTTTTTGATAGGAAATTAAGCTGGAATTTGACAAAGTTTGGACCTATCTCTTCACATAGATAGTGTCCTAGTATTAAATGATAAACAATATAACATGACTTTTGCTAAGAAACAATGGGATAATTCATGATTTAATTACATGAAACCACATTAATGTGGAGCTATGGTATCTTGGAAAATTTCTATTACTAATTTTGTTTGAAGTATTCTACCTACTTTGGAATTTTGGGTTTGTTTTGGTTAAATATTGTGTTGGTCCTTAGAATGCTTCTAGTGGTAAAGATGTTAAATTTTTATCATTTAAGCAATATGATATTAGNGACAAGAGACACAAAGAATTTTCCTCGGGGAAACCATAAAGGAGAAAACCCTGCAACTTCCTTAGAGATAGAATGAGCACCAATGGCAGCAGTAAAACCCAAAAACATAAAGATGATATCCAACAACTTGTTCTCTCTCTCTCTCACTTAAGAGAGATTCTCCTCTCTCACTCATGCACCACAATGAGTCAGTGTGTGTATGATAAATACAGAGGATCACTTTCTATTTATATTATTTCATTCACTTAATGTCCACTTCAACATGTCAGCCCCACTTAACAATTACTGATTAGGGCCGACATCTCTAGGAGATTCTTATAATCCTTGTGCCCCACAACTATGGGGACTTTGCCCTTCGATCAACAAGGAGGGTTAACCTTGACACAATTGTGGGGACTATTGCCTCGACTTACAATGGAGGGTTAACCTTAATGACTTTACATACTTGTTTACATTATTGAATCTCCCGATAGAAACATCAGGGCATGAAATGACTCAATTACATTATAGATACTTCCCAGAATAAACATCGGGGTATAATGCATAAGGTATATAAGTGAATACATTCCAAAGTTACAAATACATTAACACTCCCTCTTAACTAGGAAGGTATTCTCTCGACACAATTTATCAGCACAAGTCTTCTTCTCTGTATCATCTGGATCATCATCAAGTCATCTTCATATTCAAGTCATCTCCATTGTCAAGTCATCTTCATCGTCAAGTCATATTCATTGTCAATTCATATTCATCTAGTCTGGATCATCACTGGATCATCATCGAGTTTGGATCATCACTTGATCTGGAGCATCACTTGATCATCATCAAGTCTGGATCATTACTTGATATGGAGCAATACTGGATCATCACCAAGTTTGGATCATCACCAAGTCTGGATCATCACTTGATCTGGATCCTCACTAGATCATCATCAAGTCTTGATCATCACTTAATCTAGATCATCACTGGATCATCATTATCATCACTACTTCCACATATCAATCAAATGGTGCTATCTCTTCATTCTTCTCGTCACAGGAAGTTCTACAGAGCCAGCCCTTTTTCATGTTGGTTGTATGCCTAGCCTTTAGGTAGGTCTTCAATATCTTCAACACTTATATCTGACCATGGAATGAACCATGTCAGAAAGGCCCGCCCAACACTTACATCTGACCATGGAATGAACAATGTCAGGAAGGCACACCCAGCACTCACATCTGAGCATGGGAGGAACACATCCAAAACCCATGTCAGAAAGGCCCAACAATCACATCCAACCTCATCATGTTAGAAAGGATATGCACTTACATCCGACCTCATCATGTCAGAAAGGCTCTGCACTTACATACGACCTCATCATGTCAGAAAGGCGTTGCACTTAAATCCAACCTCATCATGTTAGAAGGGCTCTCAGCTCTAGGATGAGTATTCTTGGTAACTGACCAGGTGCCTCTATTCTCCCAGAGAATGGCCTCTCAGCACTAAGCTGAGTATTCCTGGTAACTGACCAGGTTCCTCCATTCTCCTAGAGAATGGTCTCTCAGCGCTAAGCTGAGTATTCCTGGTAATTGACCAGGTGCTTCCATTCTCCCAGAGAATGGCCTCTCAGCACTAAGCTAAGTATTCTTGGTAACTGACTAGGTGCCTCCATTCTCCCACAGAATGGCCTCTCAGCACTAATTTGAGTATTCCTAGTAACTAACCAGGTGCCTCCATTCTCCCAAAGAATGGCCTCTCAGAAATAAGATGAGTATTCCTCATAACTGACCAGGTGCCTCCATTCTCCTAGAGAATGGCCTTCAACACTTATATTTGATCATGTGGGAACACATCCCTCAATCACATCAGAATGGATCTGCACTGATCATGTGGTAACACAACCCACAATCACATCAGAATATCTCTGCACTGATCATGTGGTAACACAACGCACAATCACATCAGAGCATCTCTGCACTTATATCTAACCATGTGAAGCTGAGGCTTCCACCATGTTAGAAGGGCCATAACACTTACATTTGACAATGGAAGGAACCAATTCTCTCACCATGTCAGGAGGGCTCACAGACTCATCACTTCCCCTTGGAAGGAACCTCGATTTGGATAACACCAAGCTTCTCCCTGAAGTAATCAAAATTCACTTTGGCCATTTCTAGCATAGAATCACATTAGGGCTGATTATGTCCAAGCATAACCTACAAGATTCGCCAGGACCTGGTACATCCAAGGACAACCTATAGGACTGATTACATATGAGCAGCCTACGAGCTTCGCTAGGGTTTATGCTCAGACAACCTATCTCATTGACTATGCTAGAACTCCCTCTTTCGAGAGATCTGGATCTGGATCACTGCTCCTCTCTGCATCATACAAAAATGCAAGTTAGATCAACCAAATCAAATAGTAGTTTTCAAAGGAAACATACTACCTCCCAAATAGTAAGTGGCAACATCTTTTTCCTCGGTTGTGCTCAGTGCCACGTAGGACTGCTTCCTGCTACACCAAGAAGTGCTCTTCCTATCAATGGCACTTCCTGCCTAATCTGAATCCACATAACCCTCCAGGTTAATGTTCTGATTCACCTCATACTTGAGCTCATATTCAACTCTACCCTTTAGGTACCTCACTGCATGCTTTGCAACCATCAGGTGAACATGTCTCAATGTGTTAATAGAAAAGCAAATATCTGGTCTTGTATTCATCAGGTACATCAAGGAACAACTCATCTAATGATACATCATTGCATCAACTGACTCTGATGAAGAACCACTTAGTAGCTTCAGGTTCAATGCCATAGGTGTGGTTATGGCCATGTAGTCCATCATCTTGAACCTCTTCAGGATCTCTACCTCATACTTACCTTTTCCACACCTCCATGCGTAGAAAGTAATGCATCATATCCAAGTCCTTTATCTTGAACTCGGTAGCAAGTCTCCTTCTTGCAACTTTAATGAGTTCCTCTTTTATGTCAGGAACAAGTCATCGGCATATAATAGGAGCATCACTGGTCTTTCACCTTCTACCTTGAAGTAAAGGTTGGAATCTACTTTAATCTCAGTAAATCCTAGATTCATTAGTAAGCTATCCATCCTGTCGTACTATGTCAAACCTTACTATGTCAAACCTTAGGATCTTCTGTAGTCACTCCCTCTGGAGGAGAGCATCATTCTCCCTCTTCCTGTACTGGAGTGACAAGTAGCTTCCTCTGCTACTATTATTCTATGTATGCATCTAGGGCCATTGGATACCAAGATCCTCTCTCTTGAAATTTTCAAAAAAATTATTCTCGCACCTATCTGTGAGGTTTTCATCCTCTATAGGATTTCATCTTCAAACTTGTAGCAAAGGTTAAGATCTTCATCACTCTAGGTGATTTTCAAGCTCCTGATGTATGTGTTATCCCATGGGTGCCTTCTGAGCTCATACAAGGTCTTCTTCAATTTTTGTTATATTTTTATCATTTAAGCTAGCACTATATTAGAATCTTTAATTGAGAGAACAACAAGCAAAACAATCAAACATAAGAGACAATGAACACAATGTTTTTCCTCGAGGAAACCATAAAGGAGAAAACCCCACAACTTCCTCAGAGATAGAATCATCACCAAAAGAAAAACCCCAAAACAGTAAGATGATCTCCCGATAGTAGTATTCTCTCTTTCTCTTGTCCCAACAACTTCTTCTCTCTCAGTTAGGTGCTACAATTGAGTGTGAGTGAATGTGTGTTAAATAGAGAGGCTCACTCTCTATTTATACTAATTCGTGACTTGACAATAACTCACTAGGGTCGACTTCTCTAGGAGATTCTAATAACCCTAGGGCCCCGCAACTGTGAGGAATTTAACCCTTGAACAATAGGAGGGTTACCCACAATGACTTAACATGACTTGTTTACATTATTGAATCTCCCGGTAGGATCATCGAGGCATAACATAACTCAAATACATTACAGACACTTCCCGGAATAAACATCGGGTTACAATACATAAGATATATGAATGAATACATTCTGAAGTTACAAATACATCAACACTCCCTCTTAACTAGGAAGGTATTCTCTCGACACAATTTGTCAGCACTGGTCTTCTTCTCTGTATCAATTGGATCATCATCGATTACTCGTCATATTCATCATTGGATCTGGATCATCACTGGATCTGGATCATCATTTGAACATCATCACTGGATCTGGATCATCACTATTGGATCATCATCACGGGTGCTATCTCATGATTCTTCTTGTCACAGGAAGTTCTATAGAGCCAACCCTTTTTCATGTTGGTTGTAGGCCTAGTCTCCAAGTAGGTCTTCATCTTCCTCAACACTTGTATCTGACCATGATAGGAAACTCATTCACATATCATGTCTGAAAGGCTCTGCTCTTATATCTTACCATGATAGGAAACTTTATTCACACATCATGTCAGAAAGGATATACACTTACATCTGACCATGATAGGAATCTTTGTTCACACATCATGTCAGAAACGCTCTGCACTTACATCTCACCATTATTGGAAACTTTATTCACACATCATGTCAAAAAGGATCTGCAGCTAAATCTTCCATGATAGGAAATTTTATTCACACATCATGTCAGAAATGCTCTGTACTTACATATGACCATGATAGGAAACTTTATTCACACATCATGTCAGAAAGGCTCTACACTTACATCTGAAAATGATAGGAAACTTTATTCACACATCATGTCAGAAAGGCTCTGCACTTACATCTGACCATGATAGGAAACTTTATTCACACATCATGTTAGAAAGGCTCTGCACTTACATATAACCATGATAGGAAACTTTATTCACACATCATGTCAGAAAGGCTCTCAACCCCAGGCTCAGTATTCTTGGTAACTGACCAGGTTCCTCCATTATCCCAAAGAATGGCATTCAACACTTATATCTATTCATGTAGGAACCAATCCTACAGTCACATCAGAATGGCTCAGTACTCACATCTGACATGGAAGAAACCAATCCTCTCACCATGATAGAATGGCTCAGCCTTTACATTTGACCATGGAAGGAACCAATCCTTTCACCATGTAAGAATGGATCACAGACTCATCACTTCCCCTTGAAGGGAACCTCGATTTGGAGAACACCAAGATTCTCCCTGAAGTACTCAAACTTCACTCTGGCCAATGGCTTCATCAACACATCAGCTATTTGTTTGTCCGTCGCAACATACTGGAGCTTCACTGCTTCTCTCTGCACCATATCCCTAATATAGTGATATTTCATCTCGATATGCTTCGACTTGTCATGGAACACCAGGTTCTCAGACAACTTCACACAACTTCACACATCCTTTGTAGATCCCGTCATGCTTTGTTTGAATTTTTGGAAGTCCTTCAACAACTTTTCTCGCAAGTGGTAGTGCTCTGTAGTGCACATGTGCAAGACTTCTATGCCAAAGTTCATTTGTTTCTACCAAGTCATGGATCAATGCTTGTTCTGGATGGCCCTTCAATTCGTATAGACCTCCCTCTTGTTCCCCAATCACTACTACATCATCAATAGTCTTCCCCTTTGGCCACATGAGAACTTGGCCATCTATAAATGCAACCCTCATGCCTTTTGCATCTAATGCAGATATGGAGAGGAGGTTCTTCTTTATTCCTAGTACAAACAATACATCCTTCATCGTCATAGACTTTCCAGAGTCTAGCTTATAGGAGGATTCCCCACTACCTTTTATTGGATATTGGTAGCCTATCTCCAAGCTTCACCTTGTGGGGTGATTCATGTTCTGATAGTTTCACGAGGATTATTTGAATCCTGTCATATATTTGGAAGCCCCACTGTCTATAAGCTAATCATTGCTTCAATGTGTGATGTTTCCCGTGAGAGCGGAAACCAAGACATATTCTTCATCACTTTCTTGCTTAATTCTTTTCCTGGAGGGTTCATCATCTTCTGCAGCATGAGCATGATGTCTTCTCTTGTTTCCCTTCTTCTTGTGAGATACATTTGGGTTCTTAGGACATTCTTTAGCATAGTGTCCTTTTTCATCACATATAAAGCATCTGAATCTGGCTTTATTCTTATTAGGTTTATTAGGATGAGAATGCTTACCTTTGTGATGATTTGTTTTTCTCTTCTTGGATTGTACTATGAGAGATTGATCTTCACTTCCCATCTTTTCTTCTTGAGTTGCTATTCCAACTTCTTCTTGAGAGAATTCTTCCCATAGTCTGTTGAACTTGACTAGCTTCTTTCTAGCACAAATCCCTTGAATAAAGGAGTCCCATGATCTAGGGAGATCATTCAAAGTTGTCATTACAATCTCTACATTCTCCACTTCTTCATCCACTGCTTCAAGTTGTTCTTTGATCCGGGAGACCCTTGTGAAGTATGACTGTATAGTCTCCTCATTTTAGATATTCACATTCTTCAACTGGTTCCTCAAAGCCATCTTCCGGTTTATGTTCTTTCCTTCAAATAGTTTGGTCAGGGAATCAAACATAGCTTTAGGTGTCTTTAGGGAGGACACCTGTGGTATGAGGTGATCCTTGATTGAATCAACAATAATCCTCTTAACCATGACCAACTTATTTTTGTGTAATGCCTTAGCCTCATCTCCCTCTGGAACTGGAACCTCCTCATTGATGTAGGAGTCCAACTCATTTTCTTCGAGGACCAGAGAGATCCTATACTTCCAGGCTCGAAAGTTATCAGCTGCCTCAAGATTTTCATCAAGCTTGGTACGATGAGACATCTTAATTGAGAACCTCAAATGGAAATACAAAATATTTAGATCTTACCAGGTTAAGATGTCGGAACTGGATATGGAGCTCAATTTCTGCAGAGCTGGTTTAGGATCATATTTGGGGTTTGACATTCCTGGAGTTCTGTCCAACCAAAAACTTTGATCTTGATCTCTCACTTATATTTTGAGGAGGAGATCAATCCAGGCCTGGGCTCACTCAAAAATTCCACTTTTGTGAAAAACCCTAATTTTCGGTAGTAGTGTCGGGTCAAAAACTGAAAATCCTCAGAATCATATTCTGCTTCGACAGAAAGATGCGCCCTGGAGAGGAGAGTTATTCCAACCTTATTTTTCTGAAAATATGTGGAGAGAGATCCAAAAAATAGGAATCCCTAGTTTCCACAGCTGCACAGTGTCTTCTTCTCAGGTTAGCTCTGATACCATGCTAGATTTTTATCATTTAAGCTAACATTATATTGGGATCTTTAACTGAGAGAATAACAAGCATAGAAATCAAACATAAGATACAATGAACACAATTTTTTTCCTCAGGGAAACCATAAAGAACAAAACCCAGCAACTTCCTCAGAGATAGAATCAACACCAGCAAAACCCCAAAATAGTAAGATGATCTCCAAACCGCAGTAATCTCTCTCTCTCTCTTGTCTCAGCAACTTCTTCTCTCTCAGTTATGCACTATAACTGAGTGTGAATGAATGTGTGTTAAATAGAGAGGCTCACTCTCTATTTATACTAATTCCCAACCTAACAATAACTCACTAGGGCTGACTTCTCTAGGAGAGTCTAATAACCCTAGGGCCCCACAACTATGGGGACTTTAACCCTTGAACAATAGGAGGGTTACCCACAATGACTTGACATGAATTGTTTACATTATTGAATATCTCGATAGGATCATCGGGCCATAACATAACTCAAATACATTACAGACACTTCCTGGAATAAACATCGGGGTACAATACATAAGATATACGGATGAATACATTCTGAAGTTAGAAATACATCAACAATTTGCACACATGAGTCTGCCTATCATGTGCCTCAACTCCCATTGGATGCAAATGTCTCTTCGTAGTCTATGCCTTCTTTCCGTGAGAAGCCTCGTTCTATGAATTTTGCCTTGTATTGCACGATGTTGTCATCTATTGCATGTTGGATCTTGTAGATCCATATGGAAGATACTACGGGAATCTCTTCAGGTCTTCGATATCACATCCTAGACATCATTATTCTTGAAGTGGTATTATCCTTCCCTTTCTTGTAGGCGATTGTACGCGATCTTTCCTACAAGTCAAATGCACCAGTTGTATGATTAGAAACATTTCATAATGCATATTCATAATGGTAAATTTTTATGCAACTATTTTAGCCAATACAAAATTCATCCATATCTCATGGAAACTTTCTAGATTCCTTCCATCTCTACCAGGACAACATTGAGATTGTGCACTAATCCAATATGTCAGCAAAGAGGTTTCATTCTAGATAAGTAGAAATGGAGATTTGTATAGCACCATGAGATACTTACCCATCACATGCATATATAATAGTATATTGTCATTAATACAAGCATTCCATCATGCATAACACATCAATTTGAATATAAACAAGTGGATAACAAAAAAATATCATGAAATGACAATTGAATACTTATCTTTATTTGTTTCGTGGGTAGACTCCTTCCTTCAGCTTCATCTTCTTCTTCATTCATAACAGCATCATTTCTTATCGAAATTCTCAATATGGATAAGAGGCTCTTCAAGAATTGAGTTCTTCATATTCCTCATCACTTGAGGTATCTTCTTTGAATCGTGGAATCTTTATCTTCAGTTGCTCCCATCTTCTTTTCTCTTATTATGAGTCGAGCTTCTTGTTGTGTGTGCTCTTCCCAGAGTCTGCTGAAAGTATTCACTTCCTTCTGGCACACATTCCTTGAATGAATGAATCCCATGATCCTGGGAGGCCATTCAAGGTGGTTATCACAACTTCTGCATTCTCGACTTCTCTTCTACCGCTTCAAGAGACCCTTGTAAAGTATGACTGTATGGTCTTTGCATTCTGGATCTTCACATTGTTCAACTGTTTTCTCAAATTCATCTTCTGATTTATGTTATTCCCTTCAAATAGCTTGGTCAAGGAATAAAACATCTCTTTTGGTGTCTTTACTTGTGGTATAAGGTGATCCGTGATTGAATCAACAATGATCTTCTTAGCCTTGACCAAGTTCTTCTTGTGTAAGGCTTTTAGTCTCATCTCCCTCTGGAACTAGAACCTCTCTACTTATGTAGGTGTCCAATTCATTTCCTTCAAGAACTAGTGAGATCCTATACTTCCATGCTTGGAAGTTGTCATCCTCACCAAGCTTGTCATCAAGTTGGTGTGATTAGTCATCTTGAAATGAGAACCTCAACTGTAAATAACAAAAGATTAGATCTTACTGATTTGAGGTGTCCATTCTGGTTCTGGAGCTAGCTGATCTCGAGAAACCCTAATTTTCAAAACTTGGAATATTTCAAATGTTATTGATAGAAAGATAGACCTCTTCAAGGAGAGATGTCTAATGTAATCCTTTTCTGAAAACAGTGGAGGGAAGCTCCCGGAACAGGAAGCCCTAGTTTACCAATTTCTTTTGTAGAAATGCTTGATACTATTTCTGATGTATCTCCAAAAGTAATGCTAGTATGTGTTTGAAATTTCGTACTGAGGTAGCCTCATCTGTCCTTGTTCCAAAACCATAGGTCTCATTAGAATTGGTTTCACCCATTGGGATTTATGAGAGTTTTCCCAAGGTGACCTGTTTCAGGAATGTTCATCATAGTGAAGTTGTATTGACTGCTAAGTGTCACTGTTTTATCTTCTGGGTATAAAATTTCTACCATAGAAAGTATAGTCCATTCCTTTTCTATAAAATATTAAGAAATTTCATTTCAACCTTCGTAGCCCGAGATATAGCAATTCTCCCCAGGTATCTTGTTTGAGGAGGAATCTTGGGAGAGGATGGAACCCTAACTTGGAGGAATCATATCTCCTAAAATATAGCAAATATGAGGCTAAAACACGGACACAGTGTACATAAGGAATTTATCTTCAACCTGTGAATGTTTCGGCACCGGCTCCTTCTCCAATCTTGAGATATAACGAATCTACCAAAACTATCTGTTTCAGTATTTTAGGGTTTTTCAGGCCTGGGGTCAAACTAGGGTTTGACTTTCCTGGAGTTTCACCCAACCAAAAATATCGACCCAGGTCTCTAAAATTCTATTTTGATGAGGAGAAAAATCCTATGCCAGGCTCACTAGAAAATTTCTCTTCTGTAAAAAGCCCTAATTTCCCGCACAAAAAAGTGAAAATGCCCGGAATCAAATTTTGCTTCGACATGAAGATGCACCATTCAATGGAGAGTTATCCTAGCCTTATTTTGCTAATGGATTATGGAGAGAGACCCAATAATTAAGAATCCCTAGCTTCTACAACTGCACAGTGGCTTCTTCTCAGGTTAGCTCTAATACCATGTTATATTTTTATCATTTAAGCAATATGATCTTAGGATCTTATCTGAGAGAATAACACGCACAACAATAAACACATGAGACAAGAGACACAAAGAATTTTCCTTAGGGAAACCATAAAGGAGAAAACCCCACAACTTCCTTAGAGATAGAATGAGCACCAATGGCAACAGTAAAACCCGAAAACATAAAGATGATCTCCAACAACTTGTTCTCTCTCTCTCACTTGAGAGAGCTTATCCTCTCTCACTCATGCGCCCCAATGAGTGAGTGTGTGTATGATAAATAGAGAGGCTCACTCTCTATTTATATTCTTTCGTTCATTTAATTTCCACTTCAACATGTTAGCCCCACTTAAAAATTACTTACTAGGGCCGACATCTCTAGGAGAGTCTAATAACCCTAGTGCCCCACAACTATGGGGACTTGGCCCTTCGATCAACAAGGAGGGTTAACCTTGACACAATTGTGGGGACTATTTCCCCGACTTACAATGGAGGGTTAACCTCAATGGATTTACATGACTTGTTTACATTATTGAATCTCCCGATCGGAACATCGGGGCATGACATGACTCAATTACATTATAGATACTTCCCGGAATAAACATCGGGGTACAATACATAAGATATACAAGTGAATACATTCCGAAGTTACAAATACATCAACAAAAGATAGTGCAGCTGTGAGACCCATTCTCAAGGAGGATGGTACCATAGGAAGTTTACTAGGGCTCTTGGTTAGTGAACCAGGAAGATTAAGTCTCTAGATGGTATCGCAGCGAGTCCCAGGATAATTTTTAGGGGCGGAATTTTGCCAATTGGCTATTTTTTGGGTTTTTTTCAAAAAATAAATTCATTATTTGGTCATTTTTAGTGTCTAATATCACCTATATTTACATAAAATATGGTTTTTTATCATAATATTCACCAAAATTTACACATTTTAGTGTTAATTTTATGTTTCATATTTAATATTCGCCTACCTATGTATAAACATGTTTTTTTCAATCCAAAACAATGACCTAGAACACTATACTTAAGTATAAAATTAGAATCCTTAAAAAATACCCTAGCAGGGACCCCAACAATCTCTTGGGGTTCATGGTCTAGGACCAAGAAGTTTGATACCATGGAAAAGTACCTAGAATGTGGCTAGCGCACCTATATGTCTCTAGGGTATTCTAGTCTGGGATCAAATAGTTTCTTGGTCATAAGGACCAAGTAGATCCTCTAGGTTGAGACAAAGACTTCATGGTCTAGGAACAGGTAGATTCTTGGTTTGGGACCAAGTGGTTCCTACAAGTACATACCTGGTCAGTTAACTAGGTGGATCTTGGTTAGTTTCCCAAGATGATGATCTGTGATCTCCTCTTATCCTAAACGATTATTTCTAGGTTGTTTCTCAAGGGAATTGCCATCCCTTGATAATGTCACTAGCACTTGACCGTTAGGAGCAATATAGAGGATCAGATGATCACTTCATCCAGTATGGACCTTCCTTATATGGTGATGATAGTTATTATATGGAACACATGTGGAAAATATACCTTTATAGAGAAAGAGTAAAGTCCTTGGTATTGTTTCCCCACCTTGGTCTTGTGTGTAAAAGGGTTGTTTCCCCACCTTGTTTGTACACCTTGGTCTTGTGGGTAGAAGGGTTATTTACTGACCTTGATGGTACACCTTGGTCTTGTGGGTGAAAGGGTTGTCTTCCCACCTTGATGTGACCCCTATTGTTGACTTATGTTTCCCTATTGGTCCTAGCGCCCATCTTGGTTGTGGTACCTTGACCCTTTTGCTATGATGACTTAACTTTATTTTTTTTATCGTTTTTATTTTTTGTATGACCACTTGACCATTGGTACCCTACTAAGTAAACTTAATATTATTTTTATGTTATGATTGGTACATATCCTAAAATATAGGGTAGTTAAGTGACCCTTCTAGAAGGCATGTCAATATTATAAATTAAGTTCTAAACTTAATTCTTGAAGTGTGTCTTCTTAACAAGAGAAAACGAGATATGATCCATTAGTTGATCTAGGGTGCATTGTTGCTCCATTGCCTTGGTGTCAAGGGTTTTATGCTATTGTTTTTAGACTGCTATCCTCTTGTCTTATTTGTTGTTGGTTTGGAGGTGTAATATTATCTTTATCATATGTCTATGGTTGCATCCCTCATGTCTGAACTACCTACTACTGACTTGTGAATTTATTGTGGGATGCTTTAAGTTGGGTGTGAAATGTTTGGGTGTTTTAGAGTGGATTGTGTTCGTTGTTGTCTTCCCAAACTTGGGTTGTGTCCATTATTGGCTACCTAGCCTTAGTGTATCACCATATTTGGCTTCCCAGACATATGGCATGACCATTATTTCTTCCTAGACTTAGATTTTTAGTCTACTATTGTTAATTAGAGTGGATTGTGACCCTTGTGTGGCTACTTAGACTTGGTTCATGAATTGTTTGGGATGATATATCATGGGAATGATCCCTTTAAGGGATTCTAAGCCCAGATATTACCTCTTGTTTACTGTTAAACTTGGGTCGTGACCTTTTTTGTATCCTTAGGCTGGATCATGACATGCTTGGATGCCTCGGAACTAGACTATGACCTGTTGGGTTCGTCATATTTAGTCCATGACCCTATTTGAGTGGGTTAATACCTTTGGTTTCTAATTGAGGTCTAGGTATGTGTGGGTTGTTATCATTTTTGGTCTACTAAGATTTATTTGGGTTTTCCATCATTGATGACTAGGTTACCTTGATTTCTATTGTACTTGACTAAACCCACAATACTATATTCTCTCTCTGAGGATGTCTTATGTTCCTTTCGTAATTTTTATTTCAAAGGAAAAAGTTTGATCTAAAAAGAATATTTGGGTATAAGGTCTAAAACCACTTTTCTTTATTTTCCTTACTCTTCATTACTTTTGATTATTAACTTGTCTTTTATAGTAATGTTGTCATTATTTATGTTCTATTTCATGTACCTTGCAATTAATAGATTCTATCTCAAGGACCAACTTTAGCACAATGATCATTGAGGAGTGTTAAAGTTGAAAGAGATGAAAATTATGTTTTAATTGTGTTACAGCTGGACTATTATGTATTTGGCATTGATTTATATTTTATTTTATGCATTAAAGTACAATTTTTAAAATTTTCTATCTCAAACATTAACTTGACACAAATTTCAACATCTAGTTCTTATTTGATGCTTGATTGAACCCTTTGTTGTAGCTTGATTGGCTTCCTTTGATTTCCATTGATTCAAGGGTCTAAGGAAATATGTCTTTATTTCCTTTCACTTGCATGAACTAGGCATCTTCACTTTTTAGAATATACTATAATTATATTATATTTTCTATGAAAATACTTATTGGTATTCACAAAGAAAAATAAGTTATGCATAGTTAAGAGAAGAGAAAAATGGTCTATGCACTAGGCTCTTAGGAATTCATAGTAGTAAACCTATTGGCATGAGACCAACATTCCTCTAATGCAATTCACCTCTTTTCATGCTTTGTGAATATTGAATGGAAATGACAAAATCTATTCTTGGCCTTGATAAAAGAAGTATCTATGATACTAATAAATTCAAGCTTCCATTGATGCTAGAAAAAAAGATTATGATAAGCAAAAGTATCAAGAGAAGTTGGAAAACCTCTCAAGGGGAGTTGCATCTCTTAAGGTTTTGTGGTTTTCTTAATATCTTGTTGACTCCAAAGTTAGTCAATTTTTTTTTCAGATTATCATAGAAGGTATGTATGTTGGGTATAATTTGTATATTTATGGAGGTAGCTAGAATTGTAAATTTTATATATAATATGTTCATTTATGATATAACATTACTTGCACATGATGCATTTTGGAAAAAAGGATCTTGAAAAGAAAAAGGAAACTTAAGATCAATATCAATAAGCCTATTAGTCGATGGGTTGTTGTTAATGAGGAATGAAAGGTATTTCCCCCCTTGGTTTCATTTTCAAATGAACAGGGTCAAGGTGATGAGGAAGAGTATACCATAGGTACATGTTTTTAAAATAAAACTAATATTTGGTTTAGATTTGTATTACTGTAATTTTTTCTCAAATGAGTATTATTTAAAGGTGCATGGAATTTACATTATAAGAATGGATGATGTTCAAAATGTGGTTTTGTCTTACTTTCTTTGTGAATTCTACCATAATATTGTTAGTTCTGTTTAGATGCCATATGCTTTGTTTATTTCCATCCAAATGTTTGGCACTATTCCAAGAAGTTTCTTGGGGGTGTTAAATTAGCCATTAACATGTGAAAATACCTAATTTGAAATTACAACACAATTGTCCTTCAAAGTTCAAAATTACATCAAATACTTAGAGATGGTTAAGACCTCAACCCTAGTCTCTTCTCTTTGTGCAAAAATAACCTCTAGATTTTATTTTTAGTAGCGGGATACAATTGTTAATCTATCATAGAACCCTAATCATTCAAGTTAAAAGATAAGGGAAATGGAAAGCTCACATTTGTTTTCCCCTTGACTTCCTCCTACAAGTTCTTCAACTAGGTTTGCAGGCAATCTCCTCACAATCCAATCGTGCCTTATATATATATATATATATATAGCTAAATATCTCTTATAAATAAAATAATAATTTAGTGGTTTCTAGATACACTACTCTCTACAAGAAAAACAAACCAAACCATTACATTATGAACCTCTCAAGGCAACCCACTCTGAAAAAAATCAAATATTTAAGGCAAAGTCTTTGAGTGAATGCTTGATGTCAATCATCATCCTCCTAGGAAAAATATCTTCTTGAAATAGGCTTGTTTGATCAAGTGTGAAGGCTTGATGTGCCATTTTCTCTTCTTATGCAAATTCCCCTCTTAGAGAATCTTTAAAACATGCAAAATTTCAGACCCAAGTTTAGGGCATTCTCTACCATGTGGATTCATTAACTTATTCTTCCCAAATAACAAAAACTACAAACTAATAAAGGTGGAAGGGGGGTGTTCCTAAAAACAAGGGTAAAATGCCGCAAAGTTTTTAAGGTGGAATATTTGCAACCACTAGATCTCTCTCAATACTTGTTGAAATTTCTATTATGACCACAATGATGAAATGTTGCAGCCATTCCACATATATTGGCATTGATCGAACAACAATATCGACATACCTTGCCAAAATATATCTCCTCAAAAGATAAGGCACTTTAAAAATTTCCTTAATAAGTGGATCGCATGGGCATATGTGCCACTATAGTGAGGATATCTTGGATATTTTTGCTAGAAATGGTCCATTAGTCATTACAATAATGGAAATGTTTCATACAAATTTGAGGTAGAAACACGCTAAACCCAAAAATCAACCCAACTTCCAAACGCTCATAGGAAATGGACATTGTAGATGGATTGAATCTTTGCAAATTCAATATGAATTCCCATTAAAAATATAATATGGCCAATGTATTCAAGTAAGTCTTAGCACATTGACACTTTGATTCCTATGCTTATAAGAGATATGAATCCATATTTAAGCAGCTATGGACATAGACCTAAAACAACATACATTAACAAAGAAGGCTTCACTATGATTGGAATTCTCAACAAGCCCTTTATGTCACAAATAATAATGCAATGTATCAAAGAGTTGGTCCAAGAAATATGGGCACACCAGCTTCCCCATTTATTCATCCAAATCTGGGTCAATATTCATCCTTTATAAATCATTTCCATCCTATTTGATAATGGCATTCCACAATTTTGAAGTGTTTCTAGCATAATTATGGAGGTTTGTTTCACTATGATGATAAGCCTCCTCTACTTGATGTATTTCTAACCCCAATGTTTTTCTCTTTCATAAGTTTTCCTTATTCCCTAATAGATGCACCAAAACTTGTGGGAAATCATACATGTGAAAACAATCTTTGAGAGGTCTTGAGACTTGGATTAGAGGCCCCTTTTTCATACTTTTCAGTGCAACGTCTAGTGTTGAAGGTATTCTCTTTGCTATTGGAGGAGTTTTCCATCATTTGGAGAGGATGCTTTCCATCCTTTCCCATGACTAGGGTGTGAGCCTTATTCTTTGTCTAATTAGTTAGGGGTGTCTCACTATTACAATTTATCCATTTGTAGTTGGGATTTAGGGTATTTATAGTAATCAATGTTCAACTTCGAGAGACATTTGGAAGATTAACTTAGATTGGAATGCACCCAGCATTCTAGGTCCCATTGCTTCTCTAGCTTAGCTACAACCTTAGAGCATATGTTGCATCATTATTTGAAGGAGGCCACAAATTAGTTCCTTATATGTCTTTCTAAAGCAACATTTCCCTTAAAGTGAAACTTGTAACAAGGATTGGGGTTTTTATATTACTTATTCTTTCACTTTAAAGAAGTTGTTCTCATCTCAATGATGATCTGCCATGTTTGAGGAGGTTTATTGAGAAATGAAAATAAATAAAATGATAAGAAATAAAGACATCTGATGCACAAATTATAAAAGGAAAGGAAATGCATAGTAACAGTGCCCAGGTAAAGAGTTTTGTCATATAAGGGCTATTGCCATTCTTTGACTGGAGGTACCTAGTTAGTTACCAGGAATACTCAGTCTAGGACTGAGGGTCATTCTGATATGACTGTGGGATGTAGTCTCACATGATCAGATATAAGTGCAGGGCCATTCTGATGTGATTGAGGGATATGTTCCCACTTGATCATATATAAGGGTTGTTTCCATTCTCTGAATGGAGGCACCTGGTCAGTTACTAGGAATCCTCAGTCTAGGACTGAGAGCCTTTCTGACGAGTCAAGGTCAGATGTAAGTGCAGCGCCTTTCCACAGATGGCAGCAGGTGTGTCCTACCAAGCTGGTGGATGTGAGTGTTGTGCCTTTTCACAGATGATAGTAGTTGTGTCCTATCATGCTGGTGAATGTAAGTTCTATGCCTTTCTGATGAGTCAAGGTCAGATGTAAGTGCAGTGCCTTTCCACAGATGATAGTAGTTGTGTCCTATCATGCTGGTGGATGTGAGTCATGTGCCTTTTCATATATGATAGTAGTTGTGTCCTATCATGCTAGTGAATGTAAGTGTTGCACCATTCTGACATGGTGTTGGATGTGTTCCTCTCATGTTCAGATGTGAGTGCTACCCATTCTGACTTAGGGTTAGATATAAGCACTGAAGAAGACCTACATGGAGGCTAGGCCTACAATCAGCATGAAAAAGGGCTAGCTCTGTAGAACTTCCTGTGATGAGAAGAATCGTGAGATAGAACCTATGATGATGATCCAGATCGAGTGATGATCCAGATCCAGTGATGATGTCTCCATGATGATCCAGATTGAGTGATGATCTAGATCCAGTAGTGATGATCCAGATCTAGTGATGATGATCAAGATCAAGTGATGATCCAGATCCAGTGATGTTGATCCAGCATAGATGATCCAGATCAAGTGATGATCTAGATCTAGTGATGATGATCTAGATCTAGTGATGTTGATCCAGCAGAGATGATCCAGATCGAGTGATGATCTAGATCTAGTGATAATGATCCAGATTAAGTGATGATCCAGATCCAGATAAAGATGAATTGAAGATGAAATATGACCTGAAGATGAAGATGACGAGGAATCGATGATGTTTTAGATGATACAGAGAAGAAGACTTGTGCTGATAAATTGTGTCGAGAGAATACCTTCCTAGTTAACAGGGAGTGTTGATGTATTTGTAACTTCGCAATGTATTCACCTGTATATCTTATGTATTGTACCCTGATGTTTATTTCGGGAAGTGTCTATAATGTATTGAAGTCATGTCATGCCTCGATGTGCCTATCGGGATATTCAATAATGTAAACAAGTCATGTCAAGTCATTGTGGGTAACCCTCCTATTGATCAAGGGTTAAAGTTCCCATAGTTGTGGGGCCCTAGGGTTATTAGACTATCCTAGAGAAGTCAACCCTAGGTGAGTTATTGTAAGTTGGGGAAATAGTCCCCACCATTGTGTTAAGGATAACCCTCCTTGTTGGTCGGAGGGGCAAAGTCCCCACAAGTTGTGGGGCACTAGGTTTATTAGACTCTCCTAGAGATGTCGGCTCTAGTAAGTAATTGTTAAGTGAGGATGACATGTTGGAGTGGACATTAAGTGAACAAAAGAATATAAATAGAGAGTGAGCCTCTCTATTTATCACACAAACACTCACTCATTGGGGCACATGAGTGAGAGAGAAGTTGTTGGGATCAGAGAGAGAGACTACTTCTGTCGAGAGATCATATTTATTTTTTTGGGTTTTACTTTTGGTGCTGATTCTATATCTGAGAAAGTTGTGGGGTTTTCTCCTTTATGGTTTCCCCGAGGAAAATTCTTTGTGTCTCTTGTCTCTTGTGGTTTTATTGCTGTGCATGTTATTCTCTCAGTTAAAGATCCTAAGATCATAATGCTAGCTTGAATGATAAAAATATAATAGCATTGCCTTTCTAGATTCCATACCAGCAGACATATGAGATCATTGAGGCCAAAACGGTGTGTGACATATTCCAAAGTGCAACTTATAGCGCAATCTAGGTCCTCCTCTAGATATTCTTCTAGGAAAATTTCTATACTTAGTTCTCTCCATTTCGCCCCATCTTTTAGGAAGATGGATCTAGAAAAACTTGAGTTACCTACATTATATTTTGTATTATAGTTCTTTTATCCATCCCCCATTGTTCTCTCCCAAAGTGGCATCCTGCTATTAGAGTCTAGGGTCTCTTAGACTTTAACCTAGATTGAAACTTCATTTTATGTGTTTTGCTTGATTTTCATAGGAACTATTTTGATGCTTCTGCTTTGTAATGACATTATTGTACCCAATAGTCCCATTTATCTACTTTAGTGGTCATTTTTTGGACATTAATAACATTACCTTATCTTATCTAAATGCTGGAAAAAATCTGCATTATTTATGAGCAAACATGGAAAAATAAATTATGAAATTTTCTCAATATAAATCCAAATGTTAAGCTATACATTTTCTGCTTTTATTTTCAGAGATGATATCTTTCGCATCCCCACATTGTAGTTTTCTTTGATAGATGTAATTTTTTCAGTCACATTGACCTACCTTTGTCATCTTTTGTTGAACACTAACAAAACTATCTTATCTTACCTCTATATAAAGAGGATTTAGTATAGTGGTTTTTTTACTATGGTGTACTCTGCTTGTAAAGAGGTTTTGTTGAGACTTGGGGATTATCTGCTTCAATGTCTTGGTTTTTTTAAATAATACATAAAATATTGAATTTTTTTAGGGAATTTTTTTTCTCATGTATGTAAGGGTGAATATATCAAAATGGTAGCAAGTGCGATACATATCTGAAATTCTAAATCAAAATTGAAAATACATAATCAAAATTGAAAATGGAAAATTGTAGTTTACAAAAAAAAATAATGCTTCAAAAAATAACTATATGTCATCAAAATTATTGTTTGTGTTTGGATCCTATTCAACAATAACACCATGTTCCCCCTCCTATAATATCTATCCCTTTCCTCTACCTCTAATCTCGAAGTTGATCTTCTAAGGACATTAGTCAACACCTTACAATTTTGATGAGACTTCCTAATCCAAGCATTAACATAAGGTAGAAAAAGTTTCCCATACTTAATAAGTGTTTTTCTTGACCAAATGGTGCATTTTTATTAAGGTCATGACATGGAGTAATGGAAATTTCATTGATTGAATTTAGTAATACTCTTTCTTTTTATTGTTCATGAAGGTGGAGCTATCCAACCAAAATGTAGAGTTGCGACTACTTGAGGTATTCGACCACAAGATTTACAAGATCATACTCGGGGGATTCTTTTTGGACTCTGCGATCTTGTTTGATTCTTACAAGGACCACTTTTCATTTGCATGAGATATGTGATTGACCTTAAGTGCATATTTTTCCTATAAATGAAAATATTGAGAACATAAAAGGACCAGCATCGGAGTTTTTTTTTCAGAAGAAAAAATCCTGTCCTTGGTATTCATATTGAATCAAAGGACATAATACATAAATGGTGTGAGACCAATACAGACATCAATAAGAGTGATGATGCAAGCCGACAGGAAGAAAGGTAAAGACCATAAAGGTCTATACTCAGCATACAATGGTGGAGAACATAGAGATCCCTGAAAAGGAAATCTTCCATCTATCTGAGAGCACAAAGAGAGTCCAGAAGACCCCTCTAAGAGGACCATCCGACATAGATCATAGACAGATAAAAAAAAGTTCCATAACCAGTACCATAAAGAGAGAAAGAGCCCAGCTCTGGTAGTAAAAAAATAAACTTAGAAGAGTTTGTAATCTCCATACATAATGATAGAATCTTCATATTACTCAGATATATGACATAGGCCCGAATCCAAATCTAGGGCCTCTTTGGAGAAGCCATCCACAGTCTGATTATGCTCTCGATATATGTGTTGAAAATCTAGGCTGAGAAATTTTGGCATCATTTGTCTAATTGTCTCACACCAGTTATCTAGAACCAGGTAAGTCAATGATGCCTTTCCCAAGGCCCAATTAATAATAACTAATGAATATCCAAAGATGTACAGATATGGAAGCCCTAGATAATTTTCCCAATACAAGAGAACCCACAAAGCCAAGAGTTCAACTTTGGTATTGGTTCTCGAACCACATCCTGATTTGATGTAAAGGGTGTGGATTTTACTGATAGCAATGAGAACGTTTGCGCCCCCCCTTCCCAGTCGCGGCTGCACCATCGAAGAACCCCACTGGATAAAACAACTCAGGAGTAGGCCCAATAAACCTGAACTTAGTTTTCCTCTCTAGGACAGGAAATATCTGGATAAGAAGAATAATCATGTTGGAGAGAACTTCTAGTGAAGTTCTGGAATCTTCAAAAATGATCCAATTTTTGTTTTTCCAGATGCACCCAAAAAAAAAGGGCATATAGTGCTACCTGGGATTAATCCTAGCCAAGGTTTCCAATAGTGACCCAAGAGATGCATTAGAGACAGGCCATTTGTAGTGAAGGGAACAACTCAATAATGAAAAAATGGATCTATTCACTGAGAATTCCACAAAAATATGATGTACAAAATCCTCCCCCGAGAGACACAAACCACAATGACTTGGCCCCTACTAACCTCTGGCCATCAGGTAATCCCATGTTAAGTCTGGATTCTTTAAATCCAACTAGACAAAGCACTTAATCTTTAGAGGAAAGGATAAGTCTCATAGCCCAGACGGTGTTTTATCCACGCGGGGGTTCAGGTAAGAACTAACAATCAGACTATAAGAAAGGGAAGCAGTAACCTTGCCTGATTTGCCCAGTATTGGATTTTGCGAGTAGAGGAGGTGCTTATAAAAATATTATAACAATTTGTCTTAGTTCTCGTATTTTCTTGGTTGTGTTAGTAGAACTTGTCTCAGACTTGGGGGCTTATTTTTTGACTCTGCAATCTATGTTTGATTCTCACAAGGCCCACTTTTCATTTGTATGAAATATGTGATTAACCTTATGTGCCTATTTTTCCTATAAATGAAAATATTGAGAACATAAATGACCAGCATTGGAATTTGTGATCAAAGGAGGTGCTTATAAAAATATTATAACATTTTTTCTTAGTTTTCATATTTTCTTGGTAGTGTTAACAGAACTTGTCTTTATATTTTCATTGTTGATATTTGAGAGATCCCATAAAAAGAGAATATTATGAGTTCACATGATAGCTTGATTCATGTTTTCCATTTTGCCAAGGATTCATCACAAAATCATATTGTGAGTATAGTATCGATGAATCTATGCCAGAAGATATGGCTATTAACGAATTGTTTGATTCTTTTGTTAAAATTTAAAATCGAAGGGGCAGTTAACTTTAACAAATTTGAAAGAGATCAAGGGGTTGAGTTTCCCACCTGTCAATATGATGAATTGGGTTGTGATGCAGAGGGGCTTTGTAGTTATGAGTCATTGGTTGTTCCAGAGAACAGTTCTTTCCAAATTGGCGAAACCTCCATTGGAAACCTCCAAAAATCAATGGATGAATTTTCATAAATTATCACATTGTACTTCATAATGTTTCATGGGTTGGTATTGCATGAAAAGTTGTTGGAAAAAATATGCTATGAAAGTAGAACTGCAAGTGTCATAGGATGGGGTTGTATCAATTTTGAAGACACGATATATACTCATAGCATTGCAAGTACCAATACTGGTAACCACCTTTCAAATTTTGAAAATGATGAAAGATGGGGTATCCAAAAGGACTGCTTGCATGAAGAAAATGCAGGTAGTGGTTATGAAAGTGGTTTTCTGATAGAGAATGAAGAAGATAAACAAGATAAATACAGGCATACATTTCTAACATTTCATTATATTTGCATGGATGGAAAAATAGATATTGCAAGTATACACTCTTTTAAAAGAGGAGCTAAAAATGATAGGTCGAGACTAAGGGATATTAGTAGGAACATTAAAATAGGTTCACTCAGATCATTAAGTGATTATTCTAGAAGTTTGGAAATCTTAAGAAAGACAAAGGAAGGTTTGAGTCAAGGAAATGATGCCTATGGAAGGAGAAGACATCAATTGGAAATTCCCTTTACCTACCTCCAATTTCCATCTACAATATTACCAAATCATTGGAATATTCTCCAGTAAGTTTATGCCCAAATCAGAAGCACAAGATCCAAAGTGTTATTTTTGTAGGCTCTAAATTTGGTCAAAATCAACCAACATCTTCTTTTCAATCAAGTCACATTGGAAAACATGGGGTTAACATTGAAGCTGCTAATTGCTTATCCACACTGGACAATTTTGAAAACAATAGTATTGGCACCTTACAGTATCAAAATAAATTTATAAAATCCATAGTCGTGGGATAAATCCTAAGACTAACATTTCACAAGAAAGAATAGGTCATGAGGAAAACGTAAAGGAGAGACCTCTTGGATATTTCACAAGAAAGAATAGGTCACGAAGAAAACGTGAAGGAGATCCCTCTTGGATAGAGTGTCCACTACTTCATTAAATTCCCTATGAACATGTGAAACCTGAAGCAACCAAAAGAGAGACTTGATTTAAATGATCCTCGTTATCCAATGTGTTAGAGAAATGTTTCCAAGCTTTGACAAACCATTGAACTAATAAAATGAGTCACCAAATATCCACAGAGAGATGATACTATTTGACCAGGAAAAATGGAGTAAAGCTCAGAGTGCTAATAGTTATGATTTTGTGTTAGTGGCTTCCCCACATCCAATCATGAGATGGAAATAAAGTTGTTCATTGATATTAAGGAAGACCTAAATCCACCCGAAGACCCTCTAGTAGCACCATAAAATAAATCGATGTCTCATCCCTCCAAGAAGTGTGGTTCATCCAGAGACCTATTTTTTTGCAGAATATGTGTCAGCAAAATATTATTTAAACATACCAATAGACCTCAAAGAAACTTGTCATGCATTAGGAGTAAACCCTTGAAATATAACATGATTCTGCATGAGCCAAATGTGCCAAACAGGTGAAAAATTGGATGAATTTGAAAGTTGTATCCTTTGAAGGGTTGACCCTTTCAGTGGTTGACCCATATGACATAAACTTATTTATTTGACAATAGTCTTAGCAGTTTTATCTAGACAGAGATACAAAAACTTATTTGATGAAACTCTTTCCAATTTAATTTTAAATACTTCCTTAAGCTTTTATTTGCAATCTGAAGCAACGTCTGGAGGGGGCCCCACCTTCACACACTATTGGTTCCATGTTTATACATTTTATTGTTACTGTAATATTTTATGTTTCCATCAGCTAGTTGTGGTTGTTTCGTATGCATTTCTAGAAGTTAGATAGGGTTTGTTGTTCTAAAAATACAGACTGTGCTTGCGGTTGCCAATATTATATTTTCAGTTTGTTTTACTTTCTTATAAATTAAATCTGCTTAAATTTTTCGAATGTTTGATTGTTATTTTTCCGAGTTGATTAGCTCATAGAAATATTTTGTAGTTAACTAGCCAGGAAGTTTGTATTCGGTATTGGAAGATTTCTTTTGATAGAATGAATTAATATTTCAGGAGATCATTTGTTGGTTTGAATACAGTTACAGTTGGAGGAATTATAGAGTAATGCTTGAAGGATTTCGTAGTAACACTTAGTTGATTTTCACGTTAATGGTAATTGTTTTTTTATTAAGTCAAAGTTGTAGCTTCAGTTTCAATTACACTAGTAAGCATCAGATTGTTAGGAATTTTTAGTTTGCTAGTTGTTTTTGTTATTTCAGCAGCAAGACTATTCATCAAAGTAGGTTCAAGTTTATTTTTACTATGTTTACTTTCTATTTAAAGACTTATCTTTTAAAGTGAAATGGATAGTCAATTTAACCATGTGTTCTTCCTTACAAGAATTTAAGGAAAGGTTGATTGTTTCAGTATATATACACACACACACACACACATTTCATATTAGTAGAGTGGATGATAGCTAGATTGTTAGTGATTTGGGAGTGAACAGAGTAGGTTTCACTTTCAATTTGTAGATTTATGACAGAACTTAGAGTAGTCCACATTACCTAGCATAGACAGTGTAACATACCTAGCACAGACAGTGTAACAACTCAAATTTAACTAACCTCAATTGATAGTTTAATTAAGGGTGATATTATTTACCTGACATTTTTGGCGTCATTGACGGGAGTTGTTTGAAGGTAAGAGAGTATTTGAATGTTTCTTTAATTTGATAGTTGTCTTTTTTAGTGTGATTAGTTTTTGTAGAAGGAGGAGAAGGGACGGTAAGACAAGAGGTAAGAACCTGGACATATGTTATAATAGGTTCTTTCAAATCTCTTTGCAGCTTTGGTATTCTTGATTTGGTTTATTAAGTAGAATAGTTATTAATCAAATTTGTGTTTTTTTTATCATAAGTTTTTTATGAGACCTAGGGATAGCAGAGGTAGATATACCAAAATTAGTTCTCACATTTCTTCTATTTTTTGGGATAAAACCCCATCATCATCAAGAAACCTTGAAAAAATATACAAAAGAAAAGAAAGTGTCGCACAGGAAATTGTAGGACAACAACTGGAAGAAACAGTCAAATCAAATTCCATAGGAGTAAAAACTAAATCACCTCAGAAAGACCTATTAGTAGTATCAGGGGTGTCTGAAAGTACAAAAATCTCACCTATAAAAGAAGATCCTAGCATTGAAAATTTAGTGGATGAAGAAAATATTAATGCACTATTTGGAAACACCACAGAACCTGCATTGTCTCAAATAGTGTCCACTTTAAGTCCACAAGAAAATATTAAGGGAAATATATTCCCCCAAATGAGACCTAGGTGGGGCCTCTCACCATCATCGTCCAAAGAAGAAAATTTAAGCTTTACCCTGTTCGATAACCCACTCAGTATGGGAGACCATGAGGAGGAAGTGGAACAAGTGACTCAGATTGAGACAACCTTTGGATTTCCAATTTTGGATCTAATAGAAAACGTTAACATGAAAAACATTCCTTTATTTTCATTACCTATCTTTCATGGCAATTGTATTGAAGATCTCGATACTTTTCTCTTTGAGTTCGACATATTGTGTCGGAGTTATAATTATCTCCAGGACGCCCATAAATTGAAGTTATTCCCTGCTACTCTTAAGGATGCAGCACTTCACTGGTTCATGAGGCTAGGAGAAAGTAGTATAACAACATGGGATGAAATGAAAGATGTTTTCCTAAAGAAATATCAGTATTATTGTACGTCAAAAGATGCCCATTATGATATTTTCAAGATGTAGCAACATGAAGAGGAAAGTCTTGAGGAATTTTTGGAACGGTTCAGCTACATTCTTCAAAAATCTAAATATAACACCCTCCAGGAAGATGCTGTGAGAACACTCTTCCTGAAGGGACTTTTAGAAGAATATATAGAAATTCTTAACCTAATGGCTGCAGGTGATATCTATCACAAGCCATTTGAGGAAATATGTGAATTATGTAGAAAATACTCCCATAGCAGGAATGAAACTAGAAGGTCTGTAAGGGATGGATTTCCTCGAGCCTCTAGGGTAGATAGTACTAGTGGGGTCACTAGAATGGAGTTAGGTAATCTGTTAGAAATTTTTTAAATTGATATCCTGGGCACCCTAATTTCTCAATTCGATGCCCAGAAGACTAATAAGAGGCAAGAAGAGGAAGATGCAACATTACAAATATTTTGTCCCAAGTGCAGGAAAAGACATCCTCTCAAGGAATGTCCCCTTAACACTATTGGTGTGTGCGCATTATGCACTGAAAAAAATTCCACAGAAATTTTCCTTGCACTGCCTGAATTCCAGGATATATACAAGATAAGTATTGAAGCAGATGAGCAATCATATGCACCCAGAAGACCATGGCCACCTCATCCCCAAAATCAATATCTAGATCTTGCATACCAAAATCCAACTTACTACTACCCAATGCAACCTACTTGGAACCCACAATCTTGGCAAAATTAGCAAAATCAATCGGTAGAGAAATAGACTTGGAAACAAGATTGGAGGGGAAAAGGTTACAGTAGTATGCAGCCACAAGCCTCACCACATATTCCTTCTTACTCTCCATACCCACCTAATGCCCAACATTTGTTACCCGGTTTCACACCCCCATCGTTACCAGCTCCACAGATTCCTCAACAATATCATAATGTAAATCCCCCTAGGCCAACTTTACTGCCTGCCCAACCGATTCCAAACCCAAACAACAGGGTTCCTCAACCTCTTAACAATGTTGAGGTACCACATTCTCCAACATTTGCTATCAATGTAATACCAATCCATGATATACAAATTAGGTCAGGGAGGACTGTAAATAGGGAATACATTGTTGTTGTTATTCAAGGGGAATTTGAGGAAGAAAATGGGGAGAGCCATCCAGAAGAAGGAAACCCCAGTATCTTGGACAATAATCACACAGTCAAAATACAACCTACACCTCAACCACAAATATCAGACATTCCACCATATTCCAAAATATTGGCCATTGAAAAACCTGTGGTAAGACCTTAGTTTGATTTTGAAAATGAACCAAGGAATGTTTGTGTTCAAATTCCTTTACTTCAAGCCATAAGGGATGTTCCCATTTATTCAAAGATGATCGAAGAAATATGTTTAAAGAAAACAGGGAGAAAATAGAAAGATCCACTAGCTATACATGTGGTAGGCCAACTATCTGATTATATATTAGATCAACCCCTACTTCCAAAGTTTGCAAATCCTGGAAACCTTGTTTTAACTGTCTCTATTAATAATGTTTCCATAAGAAATTTTTTAATTGATTTGGGATCAGAAATTAACATGATGTCCATATCCAATTTGTAGGTATTACAGTTAAATAATATGCTCAGACCTACTCCAACAATTTTGGAGCTAGCAGATAAAAGCACTATAAAACCTGTGGGGGCACTTGATGACATCATTGTTACTGTGGCCTCCTGGGAATCCCCAGTGGGATTTCTGGTTCTTCAGACAAAGAATCCGACCAAATATCATCTGATCATCTTAGGAAGGCATTTTCTTGCAACAGTTAATGCTTTTATAGGGTGTAGGGAAGGGATTCTAACAATATCAAATGGCCCTTATTTGCAAAACCTTACTATGTATCCACCAACCCAACCAGTGGCAGAAATGTTATGGCTGGAAAACCCGTATGGAGATGAGGAAATTGAACAACCATTGATATCTATTAGTGAATCTATAGGGTTGGAAGATCAAACAAAGGACAATATTTTAGATCAATTTATTTCTGCCACCACTAGTGTTTATTTTCCTCACTCTTTTTATGAATTTGACTATTTCCTCACAGAGGAATTTCAAGAACATTTTGACCCAGTGAATATATCTACATATGTATTCCTTTTTGTGGATGAGAAAATGGATCTTTTCACAATTCCAATTGAAGTTAGTCCTGGCAAGTATTTAATAATTAATGCTAGATTAAGCCAAGACCAACATGACCAGTTAGTCCATGTATTGCAGGCACAGTTGGGAGAATTTTCCTGGACATATAAAAATATGAGAGGAATACATCCTGGCACTTGTATTCATCACATTTACAATCGGGAGAATATCCGGCCGGTAAGAAAACCACAGAGGAGAATGAATCCCACTTTAAAGGATATTGTGAAAGATGAACTATAGAAATTACTTGATGTAGACTTCATCTACCCTCTTTCCGATAGTAAATGGGTTTCCCCTATGGTAGTTGTCCCCAAAAAGGGAGGAAAATGGAGAATATGCGTGGATTTTTTGTGAGATTAATAAAGAAAATTTGAGAGATTATTTTCCCCTTCCCTTTATAGATAAGGTTTTAGACACTTTGTCGGGAAAACAACATTTTTCATTTTTAGATGGATACAGTGGATACAATCAGATAAGGATAGCTCCCGAAGACTAGGAGAAAACTACTTTTACCTATCCATGGGGGACATATGCCTACAAGGTATTACCCTTCAGACTGTGCAATGATCCTGCTATGTTTCAAAGAGTAGTCTTGGGAATTTTTTCTGACCTGATACATGATTGTGTTGAAGTATACATGGATGAATTTATAGTTTATGGAAACAACTTCGAGGAAGCCCTTCGAAATTTGGAGAAGGTTTTAATTAGATGTCAGGAAACAAATCTTGCTTTAAGTTATGAAAAGTGCAAAATGTTATTAACTAAAGGTATAGTTTTAGGACATCATATTTCTTTGAAGGGTATTCAGGTTGAACCTGCTAAAATTGAGATCATTTCCATCCTGACTTCCCCCAAAACACAAAATTAAGTGAGGAGTTTCTTAGGACATGTTGGCTATTATTGTAGATTTATCACAAATTTTACTAAGATAAAAGCACCCTTATTTAAATTACTCGTTAAAGATGTTGATTTTTGCTGGGATCAGTCCTGTTAACTTGCTTTTGAAACTCTTAAAGCAGAATTGTCTTCAGCACCAGTTCTAAGGGGACCAAACTAGTCTTTACCCTTTCACATATATACTGATGCATCTGACATTGCCTTAGGGGGAGTTCTTGGAAAAAGGAGAATCAAGATTACTATGCTATTTATTTTATCAACAAAAACTTAACACTAGCTGTGTTAAATTACACGGTGACTGAAAAAGAATTCTTAGCAGTAGTTCATGCTATTAATAAATTTAGACACTACATTACTAGTTATGATGTCTTCATTCATACTGATCATTATGCTTTCAGGTTTTTAATGAATAAATCTATAACTAGTGGCAGGGTGACAAGATGGTTTTTATTACTTCAAGAATTTAATATTACAATTATTGATAAGCCCGGGAAAGAAAACCTAGTTGCATATTTTCTTTCTAGACTTACTCATGATGGTGAAAATATTCCTGTAAATGATGATTTTCTTGACGAACATTTGTTTGTGGTTGCTATTAAAATGCCTTGGTTTGCAGACATAGCCAACTATTTGGCCACCGATAAGATACCGATTCATTTAGAAAAACACGAGAAGCGAAGAATTGTTCAACAAAGTGCTAATTACTCATGGGCAGGTAATGAGCTATTCCGCACAGGTCTAGATTTGATTATTCGAAAATCCTTAAGGGAAGATGAGATGTATAAAATCCTTGAGGACTGTCATGATGGGCCCTGTGGAGGTCATTTCTTAGATAAACGAACAACCTGTAAGGTGTTACATCAGGGATATTATTGGCTCACACTCTTTAAATATGCTACAAAGTATGTAAGGAGCTGTGATAATTGCCAACGGATTGGGAGACCTACAACCTCTGATGAGATGCCTCTACAAGAACAAGTAATCATCGAACCATTTGAAAAATGAGGGTTAGATTTTGTTGGACCGATCTCACCTATGTCATGAAAAAATAAATATATTCTAGTTTGTATTGATTACGTGACCAAATGGGTCGAGGCAAAAGCCTTGTTTAGGGCCACTGAGAACTTAGTCATAGAATTTATTTATGAGGACATATTTATTCGTTTTGGTGTCCCTCGTGATTTTGTGACTGATAATGGAGCATAGTTTGTTTCAAAATATATGAAGGAACTAACAGAACAATATGGGATTAAACATTATAAGTTACCTCCATACCATCCCCAAGCTAATGGGCATGTAGAGTCAACAAATAAAGTTCTGGAGGCCATCCTTACCAAAACTATACAAATGCACCATAAGGACTGGGCTGATAGGCTCCCTTAGGTTCTATGGGCCTATAGCACTACATGGAGAAATACTACAGGGCATAACCCATATGAATTGGTTTATGGGAAACAAGTGTTACTTCCTATAGAATTCCAAGTAAAGACCTTCCAAACTATTGCACAGTTAGGTCTAAGTTTAGATGAGTCTCAGAAACACAGGCTGGAACAATTAAATGAATTGGATGAGATCAAACAGGAAGCTATGCAATGGACTATTTTGGTTCAAAATCAGAGAGTTAAGTGGCATGATAAGTTTTTAAAACATAAAACTTTTTTGGAGGGTGTTTGGGCCCTGCTATTTGATTCAAGGTTCAATAATTTTAAAGGTAATCTCACAACCAGATGGATGGGACCGTATGAGATCATAATTGCCTTCGATAATGGTTTGGTGAAAATAAGGACAATTGATGACGAGCAGGTGACTTTTGTGGTAAGTGGGAATTGTCTAAAGGTATATCATAAACCCATAACCAAACATGAATTCATTCAAGGTTTGGCCCACCAATCTTATTTAGAGTTAGTAGGTGAAGAAATAGTTTCTTCACCTCCTTCCTCCTAAGTAATGGTTGATTAAAATTTTTTCTGTAAATATGTATAGGAGTGTTTTTTATCTTTTTTTTTTGCAGGTATCTTCCATCTGCAGGGAAAAATAAGACTATCAAAAAGGGAAGTCATATTATTTCTATACATTATTTGAAATGGATGAAACATCTTGTCAATTATATCAAGCTCTTAATTTCTATTGTATGATTGATGCCTGTTGTTTTTGTGTGTTCCCTTATTTATATAGATTTCATATCAATTAGTTCTACCTCCATATGTTCTACTTATGAGACCATAAGAATACTAAAATACTTTGATTCATCCTTACATTTATGGGAAAGTACTTTTACAAGTAGTAACTGGTGAGGGACGTGAATTATTCATCTACAGACATCACAATAAATTCATAGGAAGATGATTGATTGGGAGTAAAGGAATATTTTGGGTATTAACCATTGGTGCTTTAATAACTATAACTATAACCTTTCCATTTAACTTAACATCATTATGAAAGTTAATTGTTCATGAAAAAAAAATTTACAAGCATTGTTCTAGAAAGATCTTCCAACTTAATACCATTCTGTTCCTGAAAAGGTTTCTGGGGAAGCTCCCCCATCTCATATCTGCGTAAGAAATATACAAATCATATCTATAAGGTGAATTGGGAAAAGAGGCTCTAGAGGAAAAATGATGCAAAAGGTTAACCCGTCGAAATACTGAACAGGTCTGCTGGCAGTGGGTATCGACTTGTGGTATGACCAGGAAAACCCATGAGGGTACTAAACAAGATTGTTGGTAATGGGGCATTCTACATGGGGAAGAGAATTATTGGATATTATGGTTACCCCACCGAAGTTCTGAACAGGCTTGCTGGAAGTGGGTTCTGACTGTAGTATCTATTATCATGCTTCATTTATCCTTTCTTGTATGAATAGGGTAATTTAGTAAGAAATAAAGAATGTGTTAGGTGAAATCAAGTGTAATAATATTTTTCCAATAGTTAGGGGATAATCCCCTTAAGATAATTTAACTCTACTTCTGAATCCTTACCATCAGGGAAGATTTTACCTCCAGATTGTCTAATGGATCAATGATTCAATGAACTTACCAGTGAACCTTATTTGTATCACCTGCACATCCTTGTGTAATGTTGAACCACACTGACTGGTATTTTTATGAATATCAATATAAAACTCTTGACTGAACAAAATATTGATTAGGCTTCGGTATAACTAAAGGAAAATAAATTTGTTTTTGGATTATGTTGACATGAATTAGAAGATTGTTTAAAGGAGATTTTAGTTTGCTGATTGGTGACTTTTTGTTCAGGACATTACAAGTATATTTTTGCATTTTCTCACAGGTATCTTATTAGTGCTATCACAGAAATTTGGGATATTTAACAGATGAGGTATTGTATAAGGTACTAGAAGCGGTATTGGATGAGGAACTGAATGGAGTTTAGTATGAGGTAAATAATTGAACAAATATGAAGGTAAGTAAATTGAATCTGGGTTGATTGAATTGTTGAAGTTGATACAGAATCTATTGATAAAGGAATATATATTTCTTTCACAGGAATTAGAGTTGAACCAATCGTTTTTATTAATTCTATATTCATATTAGAAAACGAAAAAAAATTCAAGTTTTTAATGATCAATGTCCAAATCTCTAATTTGGACAATGATCCGCAACTAATTCTTGACTAATATAACTAATATAAGCTTAAACCTTAGTTTCTTATGGTCAAATCATAAAATGACTTTGATAAGGAATAAACTTTAAATCTTTAATTATTTCACAATTGTTTCATTTATATTACTCATGATCTTTTAATTCATATGCATAAAGTTTATTCCTACATATATTTTGAAACAATTATGGTAAAGGCTCTACCTTAATACTTTCATGAGACAAGAATTATAAGGCATAAGGTTATTCGTAACATATTCAGCATGCCTTTATTCCATTAAGAAATGATTCTGGAAAATTCCCTCAATGTGGTCGTGTACCTCTTAACAGATGGTTCGAGATAGCCATTAATTTCTGAAATGGGCACATTATGAGCCAACACTCACAACATCATTTTATTTGCATTCGTCCATCTCGTTAACCTTGGAGCCATTAGCATGATCGCTCTAGTAATCATGGGCAGCGTTGGCAGAACAATAGAAAAGGGGAAATGGTTTCCAACTATTCATGTTTATCTCTTTTTCTCTCTAGCGACCATTCTGTGATTCTCATACCTCCACCACGAGCAACCACCATGAGCCAACATCCCTCTCTGAACTGTTGACCTTAATAGAACTTTGAGACTGTGGAGAAATTTTTATCCAAGCTGGATGGAATCCATTTTTCACTGCTCTTTTAGGTTATGATGATGAAATTTCATTGCAGTTTTCCCTAGGATTCGATGGAAGTCAAGATTGAATTGGGCCACTTGTTTTTTCTGTGTCGGAAGAGTCAATCGCTCAAGCCACAGGGTTACCTAGGACCGATGAGCAGTGGTTTAAGAATTATAAGCTTCCTCGACAAAATTACAATTTTGTTTTCAAGCCTGAGTTTCTAGTAGTAAAAGGGGACAAAGTGTTTGCTAAAAATTGGATACGGGACGAATTCATCAGTCCCCTGCTGATTATCAACCGGCTGGTTACCTATGAAGGTATGTTTCCCGTTTTTTAAACCTGCCATTTTCAATTGTTAGCACATTTTGAATTTGGAAAACTCATAAATTTCCCCTTCTATTTTTGGAAGAGTTTAATTAAGATGGTCACTTACGTTAGAAAGAAAACTGAAAACCCTTCTACAAGCCTTTACCACCATGGTCTCATTAAGATATTGGTGTTGGCTGAGCTTCAGAAGAGAAACCAGAGTTGGGAGCTATTTCTCCTTGTTCTTCCAAACCCTCATGTCATTTTTCCTGTTGAAACTTCCCCGGTGCAACCAACCCAATCAGCATATGCCCATGCAATTGATAGTTTGAATAAAATCTCTAAATATGGTGCCGATAGTCATATTCAAAAGGAAAAAAAATATTCAATTGTAAGAAACAAAAGAAGATCTTAAGAGGAAGCATCGACTGGGTGGGTCACTAGGAGGTCTCCTTTCTACTGCCAAAATAGGACTAAAGGATATAAAACTGTCAAAAGATCATGCTCGACGTTTTACTCGTAGCATGGCTTCTAAGGATGTGGCTCAAGGAGAGGTTGAAGGAACCTTTACTAACTCCAACCCTGTTCATATTTCATCATCCCCGTCTTCATCATGAAAAATCCTGCCTCCATCTACCGCATCACATCGTATGTCCTCAGTTCCTTTATCCTCGTTGCATTCTATTAATGAATCGTCACTACCTGCACAATCCACATTTGCTGATTTTGGAACATCAAACCCTATGACTCCAGTCCAAAACCCCTCTATTCTTCCTTCTCAGTCGACAAGAACTAATTATTTTCAGAAAAGAAACATTCAACTGATAGGGGAAGTTCAGGAGTATGCTATCCTCAATTGACATCTCAAGAAGGAAAACAAAGTCCTTAAATCTAAGGTTAACTCCCTACAAAAATTAGTAGATGACATGACTGGCTCTAACAGAAGTTTGAAAAAGCAGTTGAAAAAGAAAGAACATCAGCCGAAACAACTCACAGGGAGTCAATCAAAACCTGTTCCTTCTTCTCCACAGGTACAAGTGTTCATTAATGCCTCGGGAGTTTAAGTATATGGGTTCATCAAATTTTCATTTTTGCTTCCTTGCATGAGGACATGCAAGAATATCAGTGTGGGGGAGATAATGACCCTCCATTTTGTAGTATTTAATCTACATATTTGGTCCAGTATATAAGTATTTTATGTGTATTTTCACTTCTAAATTGTCACTTGGGAGTCAATTGTGCGTGTTTAATAGATATTCAGCAAAGGAGTGGCAACATGTATAAATCCTGTCATTTATGGCATTTTAATTGCTTGGTTTTGATATAAGTTTGAAGATTGTCATTTATTAATAAATGGTTTGCATTGCAGGTTCTTTCACCATCCCGTACTCATTCTTGTACCAGATCTGGTACTCAATCTGGTACCTACATCAATGTAGTCAATAAAATATCAAATATCTCGAAGATAAAGAAAATATTGAAATAGGGTTTAGTTATCTAACGCCTGAGAAGAATGGTAGCCATGGTTAGGATCCAAGATTTCTTTATCAAATGCATAGTCGAAGATGCGGGAAAATTTATTTAGGTTGGAATGCAATAAGATCTCTATTGCATTTATTTCTCTTTCACTGTTATGATCATTTGAAGGGTTGACCCTTTCACTGGTCGACCCATATGATGTAAACCTATATATTTGACAGCAGTCTTAGCATATCTATCTAGACAGAGATACAAAAACTTATTTGATGAAACTCTTTCCATTTTAATTCTAAATAATGCCTTAAGCTTTTATTCACAATCTGAAGCAATGTCTGGAGGGGGCCCACCTTCACACGTTGTTGGTTCCATGTTTATACATTTTATTGTTACTGTAAGATTTTATGTTTCCATGAGTTGGTTGTTGTTGTTTTGTATGCATTTCTAGAAGTTAGATAAGGTTTGCTGTTCTAAAAATATAGACTGTGCTTGCGGTTGACAATATTATATTTTTAGTTTGTTTTACTTTCTTATAAATTAAATCTGCTGAAAGTTTTCGAATGTTTGATTGTTATTTTTCTGAGTTGATTAGCTCATAGAAATATTTTGTAGTTAACTAGCCAAGAAGTTTGTATTTGGTATTGGAAGATTTCTTTTGATAGAATGAATTAATATCTTAGGTGCTCATTTGCTGGTTTGAATACAGTTACAGTTGGAGGAATTATAGAGCAATGCTTGAAGGATTTCGGAGTAACACTTAGTTGATTTTCAGGTTAAGGGTAATTGTTTTTTTATTAAGTCAAATTCATAGCTTCAGTTTCATTTGGACTAGTAAGCATCAGATTGTTAGGAATTTTTGGTTTGCTCGTTGTTTTTGTTATTTCAGCAACAAGACTATTAGGCAAAGTAGGTTCAAGTTTCTTTTTGCTGTGTTTACTTTCAGTTTAAAGACTTATCTTTTAAAGTGAAATAGATAGTCAATTTAACCATGTGTTCTGCCTTACAAGAATTTAAGGAAAGGTTCACTATTTCAGTATACACACACACACACACACACACACACACACACACATTTCATAGTAGCAGAGTGAATGATAGTTAGATTGTTAGTGATTTGGGAGTGAACAGAGTAGGATTCACCTTCAATGTGCAAATTTATGATAGAACTTAGAGTAGTCCATCTTACCTAGCATAGATAGTGTAACAACTCAAAGTTTACTAACCTCGGTTGATAGTTTAATTAAGGGTGATATTATTTTCCAGACAATGAGGAGAAAAAGAATCAGAGATAGGGAACATACTTTCCACAAGCCCCCATATATCTTGAAGAATATGGTAGGACTTCTATTAACCAACACCTCCATATTAGTTGAGGATACACAAGCCATCACCCAATTACACACCAATAGAGGCAGATCAATTTGTAAGAGGGTTAACCTAAGCATATCCCGACTAACCCGATTATATTCTTTAATAAGATAAAGCTTGAGGACATAAAATTTCTTTTTCTTCACCTGAATAGAATGAAGAATCTCCTAAGAAATGCCAATAGCATTTGAAATTTGGTGCCTAAGAATGAAACCAAACTACTCTTGGGAGATCAATGAGTTCAATAAAGGCCTAATTTTGTTGGATATGACTTTGTCATTGACCTTATACACCAACTTACAAAGTGATATAGGCCGGAAATCAGCAAACATTTTTGGCTTGTCCAACTTAGGGATGAGAGTGATAAAAGTTGAGTTCAAACAACTAGACACATTACCTTATGATTTGGAAATTGCAATCATCTACAAGTGTTCAGTCCCCACTAGATTAAAAAAGGATAGAAAAAAATCAACCAGCCACCCATCCGAGCCCGAGATTTTATCCTTATCCATTTGCTTAAGGGTACATTCAATTTCATACAATTTCACTGTAGCACCGACGAGCTCACCTTCCTCCCCGGTGAAGAGAAGAGGGAGGTGTTGGAGCACGACCAACTGTTCAACAATATTGTAATTTTATGGATCCTTTAAAAGTGAAGAGAAATGTTTGACATCCAGAGATTCCAAATTAGCATATGAGGAGACCCAATTACCATTCACATCTTGGAGATCCCAAACAGTATTTATCAGTCTCCTTCCATTAGTAAACCATTAGTAAAGTTTTGAAAAAAAAAGTATTATGATCACCCTCAACAATCCACATAGCTTAGATTCTTGATTTCCAACTAGCTTCATATTTTCTTAGGACATGCACCTTTATCTCCTCCAACTAGGAAATATCAACTCATTCCTCCTTTATGAAACTACCCAAAATATTGTTTCCATAAACCATTGATAAAATGTTCTCTATTCCTGATAATTCTAAGTTATTTAATCGTAGTTTAGTTTTGATCTAGTCTTTCAAAATCTTATTGAGACATTTGAGTTTAAAATAGAAGCGGTACATAATGTTCAAATAGTTTGGAACATGAATGTCCTGCCAAGAGGCATGAATCAATTGACAGAACCCATCTTCATTAATCCTGCTATTATTTAATTTGAAAGGGAATATGAAAAGAAAAGGCTCGCCATCCCATTGAAATATAATTGAGTCATGGTCCGAAATAAAGGATTGTTCAATCTAGCTACGAAAGTGCCGAAGTGATCCCACAAGAGAGTCTTTAATAAAAAAATGTTCTAACCATTTAACCACCGCATATGAGCCTCTTATACCTTTTTTCCAAGTGAGTCTCTGTTTCCGCCTTTCACACACCTGGGTTACGTGGAAAAAATCTTCAATCCACTCGGTGCGTCCATGGGGGCAAGTCTAGAGTCAAGGTTGTCACCTTTTTCTTGACTCCTTCGTTTAGGCTCAAATCCTAACGAAGCAAAGGGGGGTAGACCCTATTAAGTTACTAAGGCAAAATTATTCAGTATGATGATGGTATTAAAGAGTAATTTTTTTAGGAGTTTTGATTTAACAATTGTAAACAACAAATAACATGATGAGATAATCACAACTAAGCACGAAAATGACACCCAATCACATATAGATTGAAAGAAATAAACAGTTCTCCAGTGTGTTGAAATGGATTCAAAAAACAATTAAGAGTGCTTGCAAGTGCTGGAATGAATGTTGTTCAATTGTATCTTGGTTAGTTTAAATTAATGTAAAAAGATGAGTAATTTAACTTAGGCGAGGGGACTCCAGATATACCCAGGGGGTACTTGAAGTATGTCCAAAACTAAACCGTCATGGCTACCCGCAATGAATATGTGTGCTGAATGGAGTCTTTGAGACTATTGTTCATAATGCACCCGAAGGTGTAACATATTTTGGCGCCTTGAGGTCACTTTTCAGGAGTTCCCGCTTCCTTCGTACTTTGACACCGTAATGGTTTAATCGAGGCGTTGGATTTTCGCCTGATGGTTTGTCAATTTGGGGAGAGTGAATCCTAATTATTCTAGTCACTCAAGTGATTTTTATGTATCTTGATTGATCGGACGATCCGCAACCAAGTACATAGCATACACACTGGAGTCTTTGTTATTTTTAGTAAATTTTAAAACAGGTGTTCTTGTTAAAAAGAAAACCCTCTAGGAACCTCTTTCGATCCAAGTGGAACTCAATAGGGGAATCAAGGAGGGGTTGATTTTAATATGACTAATGAAACAATTAATGAAAATGGAATCAAAGATACATAATACCGGTTTTCTAATTAGTCCTACCATGCATCTCTTTCCCCTTGCGGGTCAATCGGGAAGTCGTGGGGTAAGTAGTATGATTACTTTGAAATAAAAATATGGAATAATGCAAAATTATATCAAAGTATACAATGCTACATGTCAGTACTAAAATAGAGCAGAAAAAAGGGAAGACTGCAAAAAGTGAAACGAACGCAGACCCCCCCTGGGGGGATGGGGAGCGGGCTCGAAAGAGCCTACTCAAAAAAGATTTTATTTTATTATTATTGGTTACAATATCAACAAACTTAAATATCAGAAACCTCTTGGTCCTTATATGGGATGAAACCAATATCTTACAATTTTTCAATTTTTTTAAATTTTAGTGAAAGGGGAGACCCTGGGGACATTTGAACGCTGCCGAGGCCACTTTCGAACAACAGATTATTTTCTTTTCTGTTGCACCTGATAAAAAACAGAAAGCATGTTAGAATAAAATATGCCCAAAATCACTTTAAGAGTACCTTTGGGTCAGCCTACCTTAACTCAAAAAAGACTAAGTTAAAACTACCTAAATAGGTGAAAAAGGAACCAAGGAAAGCAAGATTTCCTTGGGATATTGGCTTGCTATTTGTGCAGCCAATGAAATATGCACTGATTCCTGTATTTAATCTTTTTTAAAATAGAAAAGGAAATCTAGAGCATGCAACCTATTGATTTTCTTTAACTTGCCATGCAAAACGAACGATTTCCTTATGCTAGATCTAAAATGCTTAATGATACTTTTCAGAAATGAGATCTAGACTATGAGCTTTGAAATAGAAAATGTATGTAAATTTTACTTTAATATAACAGATCCAAATGATAACAAATCTTTCGAACACAGTAACCAGGTACGAAAATTGATTTTTTGAAGGAGAAAGAGAGAGAAAGAGTGTTGGAAGCCTGGGAATGTCGGGCTTTGGAGTCTTCTTTGGTGGAATACCGAGGGACTATGTCATTCAGAATATCTTGAAGATGAGGAAGATGCAAACTAGATCAACCTCTTCTACAAGCGAGATCACCTACAACTTAGAAATCCTTGCACAAACAGATGGTTAAAACATAGGTGCTGCTAGAAGAGATAATTGGAAAGCATGCAATTAAACTTAAAATACATGCAACTCCAATAGATCTGAAACAAGCAAACAATAAGAGCATAATTCAAACTAGAATAAACTCTTACCCTAATAGGAGGGAACTTTCTCCTTCAAGGCCAATAATTAACCAGCAAAAGCAATGATAAATAACACAGATTATACCTCATAAGCATTTGACAATCACCATCCACACATGAAGAGAATTACACCATACATATTGCCTCCAAAGTTTCTTTATTCCAGAATAATAAACAATAACACAGTACAAGAGAAAAAACACCTCAATCCCAATTCTAACTAGCTTTGAAGAGGTGATCTGAGCTTTATTTATACAAAAAATAGGAGATCCAGCCTAGGGTGGGCGCAAATACTAGGGAGACAGACCACTGCAGCTGAAGGAGAGTCCATCAATGCCGATATGAAGCTAAACTAAGCTTCCACTGAGCCTACTTGTCAATCAGGGGGCTGATTGAGCAGACACATCAACCCATAGACTGACACATCAACCCACATAATGACACATCAATCCACAGAGCTTCCAGGAGAGCCCACACATGTGGAGGAGAGAGAGAGGGTGCAATTCCCCATAAAGGATGTTGAAGTTCAACTCTAGATCTGTCCAGATCACTTCCTTTAGTCAAGGATTTGTTAGATCCAGTCAATCTGGTTCAGATCTAACTGATTTCAATCAAATCGACTAAGAATCCACTGATCTAGGATCTTGGATTTGCTCCATTATTCATCAATTTATTAATTAAAATAATCAATAATTGTTTTTTTGGGGTTTTTTGACCTGAGTGATGGAAAATCACTCAAAACCTTAAAAAAGTGGGTCCATGGGTTCACATGGTGCTCTTATCTTGAAAATGAGCACCTACATGACTGAAACTGATTATTTGGCCCACTTTTATTACAAAACCAATTTTTCCAATTAAACTATTAATAAATAGCCTAAGTTTTGGAAAAATTAAATTTTAATAAAAAACACTGAAAAAATTAAAAAATTAAAAAAATTAAAAAACCTACGGGGACTTAGACATGTTCATATGACTCGACCATGATGCCTAGCATGTTTATACATTGACGCATAGACTCTAATAACCTCAATAGGCCTAAATGCCAAGCCAACCACCCCAACTTTGTAGGTATGGAGTGAAAAACTTAGAAATTATCAGTCGTTTATTCAACAACCAATAATAACCAAGGGAAACAACACCCTGGGCTGATCAGAATGACAAATAAACTCTAAGAGACTGAGTATTTTACAGATATTATCATGCTAGAACATTTATTACAATTCCCACATGGGGGTATGAACATGTGATATAGTACAACAAGCACTTCCCAGAAGTACTTCCGAAGATCTTCTGAAGTCCGAACAAAGAATCTTTGTTCGGTTCACTAGGCTCACTTGATAAAAAACCACTAAGTACAACTTAGGTGGTAACAGTCTCAATATTGCAGGAGACATGTCAACCAAATTGTGTACACTAAATATTTCCTTGAAAAAATAAGCAAGGGGGTCTGTCCTAGTAGAAACACCCCATACATATGATACGTCCATAGTTAGGTTAAGATCGTTTGCAACAATGAGAATGGGGGACTTCATAATACCACAATTAACCATTGAATCCCATAATGTGTTGTGAGCTTAATATGGCACATAAAAATTCAGTAAGTGCAATTCGCCAGGAAAACCTTTAAGTGTTCCTACTAAAAGCATCCCAGTTGGAGATTTAAAGTCCAAGAATTTCACAACCTGAGGATTCCATATGGACAGAAGCCCCATGAGAGACCTGTAGAATCATTGGTAGATACCTCCCACCTAGGGAAAAGTTTAGGGAAGCAGGAACACACCTAAGAGGCAGGAGACATTGTTTCTTGAATAATAATAACATTATCTTTGATAAGAGAGAGCAATATTTTAAGGGATCAAGATTTATGGGTTCCCCCTAACTCATGAATGTTAAGTGAACGAAACAACATTAAGGCACCCTAAGAGAGGGCTCATATGCTCTAAGTTCTTGAGGAGTGAGGTAAGGGGAGGTCGATGAAACTATAACAGAGATAATCCTTTTAGATAGAGGGATATAATGACGAGGGTTCTCCAGTGGCGAGGAAGAGGAGATAGCTTTGGACAATCCTTTCTTCTTGTTTTTGGTGTGAATAGTCACATTCTAATGTATAGGGGGGGTTTAAATAAAAACTAGTAGGAGTGAGGGAGGGTCTCTTGGAGAAAACAGGAAATGGTGTACTGGTTTATGCATCAATGAAAGAGAATGTGGTGGGAAAGGAAGAGGTCCTAAGAGTAATGGTAGTTCCATATTTCAAGGGTAAATATGGGAAGGAAGCCTTATCTAGTTCGTACATAGTCGTGTCGGGGGTATCGTCCACAGTTTCTTGAGAATCTAGAGCAACTGGATTGAAAACAACAAAGAACTAGTCAAAACTAGACCCTACCATGGAGAGAGTAGCCTCATCAAGAGTCACAAGTGGTGTATCAATATACTCTAGACATAAAGACCCAACCCCCACTAGGGGTTTGTTCGAAACAAGGGAATGAGTAGGAACAACCCCCTCATCAACCCTTTGATGATGACCAAAAGACTACTTGACATAATTAATATATTTTAAACCATCAGAAGTAATATAGTCATAGCATGTGGTGGGATGGAGTACATACATACCTTCCTTGGAAGTTGAAAGTAATGTAGTGACAAGAGAGTTTGTAGTGGAGTAATTTGCAACAATCAAACTGTGGGGAGACCAGTGAAGGGGAAATTCCCCAGAAGTCACCTCTATGGAAAAACCAGGCTTAGAGGCTGAGCATTGATGGTGTAGATGACATGTATGTGGATAATGAAAACATTGAAATGGTATGCCTCTCTAGTCAAGTATTTGGATAATAACCTTATCACCCCAGAGAATTTTTATTTCTATGTGTAAACCATTAGAAAGGTCCAAATCGAGTAAAACAAAATCCACATGTTTTTTTCCTCAAGAAAGTGTCTTCTCATCAATATAGACAAAATTCCCAATAGATTTTTCCAGTCCCACAAAAACCTCCTTGGTCCAAAGTGCATAAGGAAAACATGGCAAAAGAACCCAAAAGTGGCACAATGGTAGGGCCTTTCCTTGTTCGAATCAAAATTATGGTTCCATTGGTTAAGGAATAAAGAACCTGAATAAATAACCCAATAAATTGACAAGATCATGATAAGGTCATCCTCCTACAGGAAGATGAAGATAAGCCACCCATCGAGAAAAATATTAACCATAGGAAGGTGTTCCAGAATGGCACCCCAATGATCCAAGACCCACCTCACCATATGGGCTATGTTCATTCTTGCATATTCAAGGCATCCTATTAAATCCAATGTCGATAGATTTGCAATGTAATATATGGTCACATATTTACCCAACACAAAGGTGGGGGGCTTCGCTTTGTATTTATAAAGCTTAATATGTTTCTAAGTTCTTTCCTTATGACCCCAGAGATGAGCTTCCTTCTTAGTCAAAAACCCAACAGGATGTGGGTCGTCTCCAAAATTTGGGGAGGAAGAAGGAGTGGGAATGGGCAGAGACTCAGAGAGTGGAAAGGGAACGTATTCCACTCCTTATGATACATAAGGGAGCAAGTAGTGATATTCTTAGTAGGGGAAAACCTAGAAACCCTAACCCCCACCCCACTCGCAGAGTGAGGAGTCAAGCCCCCCTGACGAGAAAGAGATTTGACCAACAACTTATTGCCAAGTGTGGTAGGAATTCCCAGAGGGGGTCCAGTCTCTCTGGGAAAAGTCACAAGGTCCATGGAGAAGAGTAGGACAGGGATAAAATAAAAAGGATATGCTCATGACCAAAAAGGAGTCGATCCAGTAGAAGAAACAACAAAATGGAAAAGTCGGTGACGAACCTAGATGAAACCTCAAAAAAACATGATAAATTCCCACTTTTTTAACGTGGCTAGGACATCTGGAGAGAGGTTTGGACTCCATGAGGCTGAAAACGGCATACCTAGCAGTGAAAGAGAATCGAGAGACTAGGGGCACAAACTCTAGGAACGAGAGCCACAAAAAAGAAACAAAAATAGAAAATGTTCACATAAATTCAAGGGGATATCGTTTCCAAACAAAAAAGGAACTGGGGTGAAAAAGGGAAAATGGAGTGGATGCTAGGCTTTACCTCAGAGGTCTCCTCCATGGTTTACTTGGTTGTAGCTTCGCCAAAAGCAGGATCCATGACTCTGCCAACCCATGTCAATGTTAATTAGTGGATATTTTGGTTTCATTTCCTTTATATATACATTTGTATAAATATAAATATAAATATGATAGTTTAATTTCATATATATATATATATGTTCAAATATAGGAAACCAATTATTAGTTTTTATGAAGTTCATCACAAACTAGATATGCAAGTAAGCCTAACCCTCTTTTTATTTCTATATTTTTAGGAGCATTATTAGTTTAGGCCAATAAGAAAGGGTTGAAATTCCCATTAGGAAATAAATTTTCCATTCTCTTAAGTGGGAGTAAACCTTAATTCTTATTATTTGCAAAGTGTGTTAGGTTACAATAGAAAAATAAAGGTTTTTTTTTCATTTCAACATATTTACTTTTTTTATTCACTTTTAAGTTTTGTAGCCTAAAGTAGATTAATGAAAATGAAAGCGAATTAAACCTAGGATAGCATCTTTTTACTTGGTATTTTGTTACTGGAAATACTCAATCAACGCGGACAAAGATTGTTTCCCTAGTTTAAATGATTTAGATCTACAACAAAACAACATAAGAATGTAAATATTCCCTAAATTTATCAAATCGCTTAATTGAAATGATAACATGTATACCTTTTGAGTAGGGTAGGAAGTGTGAGAACATGTATACCTTTTGAGCATGATTTGCAACTCCTTTTGCAATGACTCTACCACTTGAGATCTCTGTGATCTCAACTTTATTAGGGGATAATATGACTTTCTTAGGAGACCTAGTGTGGGTCATCTGGTACACTGACAAGACGTTGGAGGCAAGACCAGGCACATACAAGACATTGCTGAACTGACCATGATCAAGATCAATCCTCCCTTTGCCCAAAATTTCAGTGAGAGAGTCATCTCCGAGTACTATAGATGGTCCTTTCGACTTGTCAAGTGAGGAGAAGGCCTCCTTGGTTGAAACCATGTGTCTTGAAGCTCCAGAATCAATGATAAAACTGGGTGAGCTTGATGTGCCAGCAACCAATGCATGAACTCTCTCTCTGTCATCTGAACTTGATCCTCCTTCTCTCTTCTTTGAGCTTTCTGGAAGGGAGATTCCATTCTTCTCCAGGAGTTGGGTCAGCATGTCTATTTTCTTCTTCATAAAAGAGATTTCAGTGTGATTTCCCTTATTGCAGTATGCGCACTTGCTCATTTCACCTTTGTTTTTCTTCTTCTGGCAGTTCTTCTTGGAACCTTGTGGATCCTCCAGAGACTGTTTCTTGTCTCTCTTTTGCTCAGGTGGCTTTTTAGCTTTCTTTTTTCTTTTTGAATCCACCTTCGAATCTCCAGCAATCAGAGCTTGATCTTTGGATGGTTTGATGGTGCCCATCATCACCAGCTTATCCTGTTCTTGTGTGAGAGATTCCATGAAATCTGCAAGGCTAGGCATCTTCCAGGTTCGAGCTGTGAGTTTTGGCATAGAAGGTCGAAACAAACACTGAATAGTCAGGGCCTAGCTTCGAGAGGATGGCCAGGATGAGCTGATCATCTTTTGTTTTCGATCCCACACTATTTCAGCTGCAAAACTAGTGCTTTGAACTTGGAGAAATATAGCTGCAGGGATTCAAAGCTATTTGGACTCAGAGAAATCAGCTCATTTTCGATTTGATGTCCCCTCATCTCATCTGTCTTTCCAAAAAGATTAGAAATATTTTCCCATACTTCATTTGGTGATGTCAATCCATCAAGATGGAAAATGAGGTCTCTGGAAATACTCAGACACAGGAGACCATAGGCCTCATCCCTCCTGTTGTGCCATTTAATCTTCTCTGCAGCTGCATTGGGATCTGCTTTTATTGCCATAGTCACCTTGTAGAGGCCTTTCACTCTCAACAGTATCTCCATATCTGCTTTCCATTCAAAGAAATTGAAGGGAGTCAAGATAGTTTTCTGTGATTGATCCATAGCTTAGAAAATATGTCCCGACTGTCAGTAGAAGGCTCCCAATCACTGATGTCGAACCTGCAAAACAATTTTGAAGGAGAGAAATTGATCTACAATGGCTCTTATACCATGTGGAAATTGAACCCAGTGATAGATTAATTTTACTCACAACAATTAACAATTGATCATGCAAAATCACTCACAACAGAGACTGAAATTGGAGCTGAACACTAAACTGTATTAACTCAGTGTACAATAGACAACCCTGTAACATAATAGGTTATTGAATAAATAACATACATCAGGGATTCGAATGCATGAGGAGCAATTCGAATCTAGCATAAAGCAGGCTTACTAAAAATAAGCAAAACACCCATAGGTGTAAAAAGCTGATCCCAAATCTGTCATGGAGCTCACGAATTGGAAAAATGGCTTAGGCAAGATAAAGAGTGGTGGAATGGAAGCTCATACATGCTTTTTCAAGGAGAAAAGAGTGGATTATTAAGAGGACAAAAAACTAGTTCACCTCACCTAGTCTAGCTTTTCCATTTGCCTTAAAACACTGAAAAAGCAGAAGGGCACCTAGGAGGCCAGGAATAAAGCAAATTTGATTCCTTGGGATTTCCCATGTGCTACATGAGTCAAATAAGGCAATTTTGACCACTATGGATAGGTAAAAGACAACTTGCACAAGGTGGGACACATGAACTAGGCTAATAAGACAAAAATAATTAAATTAATGTCTAAGTGGGTAAAATATGGGTTGATTATTCTAACAAAACATACATTGTGGATATATGAAATGACACATACAAAAAGCACTCCATCACAACCTAGGGAAGGAAGATATTATGAATGAAATTCCTAAGGAACACCCAAGGTCTTCATCCCGATCCTGAATGGTATGATTATATCCATGTGAATATATGTTTTGATGTCAAACATGGTAGAAATTGCTTGATTAATGTCCATTAAGGTATATCATTAATAAGTGCAAGGTAAATCACGATTAATGTCAATAATTCCCAAGGTACCATAGTACATTCCTTTGAATGTGAATTAGTCAATTGAAATTGAACACTCGATAGAATATTTCAATCATAGGTCAATAATGTAAGCCTACTATCGAAGGAGAGGAATGCTACCATTGAGGTATGTAGGATTCAAGGTACTAAATGGTTTCTAAGTCTAATTCCAAAATTATGTGTTAAATTCAACAGGAATAGACTCGTTAATGGAGGGCCACGATGTTCTGCCCATCATTAACACAAAACAAGAATAAATTTATTGGAAGTGATTTGAGTATGGAGTGACTTTGGGACTGACTCAAAGATGACCGAAGGAAGGTAAGTTAACTATAGAGGTTTTTTTTGGTAAAATATTCCCCTTAAACATTTAACGACTGGACAGGTGACTTGGCAACATTGACTCAATGAGGCAAAGACCAGAACATAATGCAAGGAAAGACGATGCATCCTTTGAATGACTCAAAGGAATAAGATGAATCATGAAAGTGGATTGACTTGAAGACAAGTTGATTACCCAACTATTTAAATGAAATAGAGACATGTGACATAACCACTTATACTATGAAACGAGAACTCGACACAGTTCTGTTGATGTATTTGTAACTTCAGAATGTATTCACTTGTATATCTTATATTGTATGTCATTGTACCTCGATGTTCCTCCGATTGGGAGAATCATTAATATAATAAAGTCATGTAAATTCATTGAGGTTAACCGTCCTTTGTAAGTCAGGGAAATAGTCCCCACAGTTGAGGGGTATTAGGGTTATTAGACTCTCCTAGTGAGGTCAGACCTGGTGAGTAATTGTCAAGTGGAAAACTAGTATAAATAGAGAGTGAGACTCTCCATTTAAAACTCACACTCACTCAATGGTAGCGCATGAGTGAGAGAAGAGGAGCTCGCACAAGTGAGAGAGAGAGAATAGCTGTCGGAGATCATCTTTGTGTTTTTGGGTTTTATTTTTTCTATTGGTGCTCATTCTATCTCTGAGGAAGTTGCGGGGTTTTCTCCTTTATGGTTTCCTCAAGGAAAAATATTTGCGTCTCTTGTCTCTTTTAATTATTGTTGTGGATGTTATTCTCTCAGATAAGATCCTAGATCATATTGATTAAATGATAAAAATCTAACAAGTTCTCATTTTTCTCTCTCCTAATTTTAGTAGATATTTTTACCTTCGTTTCAAAAAGGGTTGATACCAGTATCACACATTTTCATTTTGAGGCATTTTTTTGGGCCTTGGAATCATATTTGTCGTAAAATATTTTTAATTTATATTTTCAAGTGTGTTTTTTAGAAATTTAACAAAATAACATACATTTAGAAGCAATTTATAATGAAAAACATATGCATTTTGCATTTTTTTCTTTAAAATAAGACATTTTCATGGACAAAATAAGACATTTTTTTGACAAAATTGTAAAAAAATACAGAAAATAAAAGACATTTAAAACCATTTTCAATGGATTTTCAGATATGTCTTGTATAAAAATGATACTATCTCGTACTATTTTCCAAAAAAGTGGCAATTCACATAAATTCAAAAAAAAGTATACCATATATTTGTGAATGACATATTAAAAACATTATATATAGAAATTTTATTTCTAAAATAAAATACGAAAATCAAAACATTACTAATATATCTTATCAAAAAGTTGTCAAATTTAACATTTTCTTCAAGACATGAAACTAATCAACAATATCATGCAGGCCAAATGCTTCATCGAAAATGGAATTTTATGGAGCTTGGATTTCTTCAGGGGCATCAATGTCCTCTTTCATTGGGTCTTCTATGTTTGCAAGATGCCCAAAGTGCTCCTTTCCAAACATCCCTCCGAATCGAGGTTGAGGCTCTTTTGGCATCTTCACCATAAGTGTTTCACTAAACTCTCCTTTGTTCAAACCAACTTCTTGCAATTCATATGGAAGGAATTGAATAACATTAATTTTTTGCTTGACGTAATTGCATTGCAGTGGATCATTATCAATGGATATGCAATTTATCCCTTTCTATAAGGAGAATGCTATTGTTGTACCTAATCACCAAAAACAAAAACAAAAAATAGTTTAGTCAAATAGCATAAAGAAGCATACTTAAAAAAAAATGAATGAAGAATAAATAAACAATAAAACTTGAAATATGCCTTCATATGTAATATTATACATTTTACTTGAACCCGAGAACAAAACTAAGACCTAATATGCTTATCTTGAAAATGTATCTATGAGATAATTAATCAACGCTTATGGCTTTTGATAGATCTTTACAATCACTCCTTTCAAATCCCTTTCTTCATATGTTAATTTTTTAACCATGGCATCATAAGTCAACATCTGACTATATTTTTCTTCACTATTTCCATTTATCAAAACAGATTCATAAGTCTCATCTTTTATCCAAGTTGCAAGATGTATATATTCAATATCACTAAAAATGAATCATTGATGGTGCTAAGCTTTCCTATAACAAAAATATATAAAAGATATTAAAAAACAAAACAAACGAACAAAAATAATGTAAAAAAACCAATGCTTAAAAAAAAATAAAAACAAAAGTATACAAATGTTGTTTTAAACTTCAATGTTTTTAAGAACAAAAATAAACTAAAAAAAAAACAAATAAACTAAACTAGAGTAAAATAGAACTAAACTAAACTAAACAAAAATAAACTAAACTAAAATACAAGTACACTAAACTAAAATAAAATAAAATCGAAAAAAAAAACAAAACAAAAATATCAAAACAACAAAAATAACAAATAACAAATCAAAAAACAACAATAAATAAAAAAACCTTATCTCCCACTGATTTGAGCTCCCACGTAATCAGGAATATTTCACCTTCTGTGGATAGAAGTTGTTCCTCTGGTCTGAATGGTTCAGATCCAGAACAAATGAGTGAATGACAAAGGATGAAGGCCTTCCCTGAATGTCGTAGACACTTGGAATGCTGCTTTGATAGTGAACCTATGTACTTGCAAATAGATCGAACATGCAAACACATCAAAGCTACCAGAAAATCTTCTACTTATCCATGTTAGTGACTAAGGAATCAAACACCATGTACATGTGAAATCAAAACAACAGTAATGTGGGATGGAAATCATCTTTGCATTAAAGATGTATGGAGAATCTTACAACCATTTCCTTAGTGTCGACAAGCATCTCCACGAGACAAGCACTTCATCACCATAAGATCCAACTTTGCTCTCTATGCTCTCCAATGGTTTGGGTTAAGTGGTCAATCCAACAGCATAACAATACCTCTATAGTTCTCGCCCTCAACTATGGACATGAGCTTGTATTTATAAGTATCAATGGATAGGAATAGTTGAGAGAATTGTGGGTGAGGTGGCTTTAAGATCCTACCATGGGGGATTTCGAGCTCAACTGACCCACAGTGATAGGGATAAGGGAGGACACGAGGCTCATGATCTAGAATCCTCGAGAAACTTCTCTTTTTCCCATTTGACCCAGGGTACCGCTTTTCTTCTCTTATGATAGAGTGGTTTAGATGAGAAATGCTTATGGACCAAAGACCATAGGCGGTGGCACCGCTTATGGAAAACAGGATACAGGCGGTGTTGAGCAAGGTACTACTCATGCACCACAGGGAAAGTGCGGTGCTAATTTTTTTCATGTAGAATTGACAAACAAAGTAGGTTTCCACTCTAAGTTGTGGGATTAAGGGAAAACATAGAAGTTAAGGGTCTTATCACATGATGGTGACAGGATTTGGGTATAACAGAATGCCCCCCAACACATGAGACTTGGAGGGATATGATAAGCGAGAGTTTTGAGAGAACAAGTTGTCACTTCGAGGTGTAAATGTCAGCTCGATCGGAGAATGTCATCCAGTAGGCATCTGTAGTACATCAATATTTTTGACTCATAGACACATGTAACCAACTCATGGCTGCAGACCAATACAAGGTAGATCCATGAGAGGAATAAACAAGCATGGCTCATTAGAGGAAATTTGAATCTAAAATGGGCCTTCCAGAAATAATACAAATTCCATGCCATCATGTATTATCCAATCAAAATTCTTTAAAATTAAAAAAGGGAGCACTTCTTAAACAAATTTTCAATATAAATTTGGCGATAGGTATCATAAAAAAAACTACTTTTTTTGTTCATGTTTTCGACATATCTCCCTGTGTTTTTACTCAAATTTTGAACACGAGAGCTCATTGGATGTAGAATTAAATTCCGCATTCAACGAGCACCCACTTGGCATACTTTTGATGGGCCCCACTACCCCAAAAACAATAAATACCTGAAAAAATGTGATGATGATGTCATCATCACATTTTTCAGGTATTTCTTGTTTCTGGCGTATTGGGGCCTATGAAAGTATGCCGAGTGGGTACTCGTTGGATGCGAAATTCAATTATGCATCCAAAAATCTCTCCTGATTGAAATTTGAGTAAAAACACATGGAGATATGTCGAAAATGCGAACAAAAAAATAGTTTTTTCTTTTCTTTCTCCAAAGTTAATAAATATTATTTTATTATTTTAAGTATTATTTTATTAATTTTCCTTAGGAGGCCTATTTTGAGTTGAAATTTCCTCTAATGACTAGAATACAACGTAGATCCATGAGATAGAGGACTCAAACTTGGATATAGCTACCAAACATACAACATAGATCTATGTCATATAGACACAAATTTGAGCATAGCCACGACCATACAAATGTCAATCCATGCTAGATATAAAAAAAATCCATCACAACCTGGGGAAAGCAATGAGCACTTAACAAATACCCAGGGTCTTCGTCTCTTCTTCCACAAAGTACGATTTTATCCATGTGATTACAATGATCTGAAGTCGAACATGGTAGAAACCACTTGATTACCGGCCAATGATGTGAACTATTAATAAGTGCGAGGGAGATTACCATTGATGTAAATGATTCCCAAGGTACCCTAGTACAATCTACTAAGTGTGAATAGACGTCTTGATGCTGACACCCAGTCGATTCTATCGATCAAAGGTCAATGATGTGAACCTATGTCGAGAGTGACAGAATCTGTCATTAAGGCATACAGATCTCAAGGTACTAAGTTTTGTTTCTAAGACTATTTCCCAGATGATGAGTTGATGTCGACAGGAATAGTCTCATTGAAGGAGGGCCAAAATGAGTCCCACATCGATGACACGAAACTAGGAACATAGTTCTAGAATGATGTGAATGTAGTGGTGATGTATTTCTAACTTTGGAATGTATTCATCCATATATCTTATGTATTGTACCCCGATGTTTATTTCGGTATGTGTCTGTAATATAATTGATTCATGTCATACCGATGCTTATTCCGGGAAGTTTCTATAATGATAAAGTCATGTCAATTCATTGTGGGTAACCCTCCTATTGGTTAAGGGTTAAAGTCGGGCCCTATGGTTATTATACTATCTTAGTTAAGTCAACCCTAGGTGAGTCATTGTAAGTTAGGGCAATAGTCCCCACCATTGTGTTACCCTCCTATTGGTTGGAGGACGAAAAGTCCCCACAAGTTGTGGGGCAGTAGAGTTATTAGACACTCCTAGAGATGTCGACTCTAGTAAGTAATTGTTAAGTAAGGCCGACATGTTGGAGTGGGTTCCAAGTGAACGGAATAATATAAATAGAGAGTGAGTCTCTCTATTTATCATACACACACTCACTCATTGGGGTGCATGAGTGAGAGAGGAGAATCTTTCTTAGTGTGTGTGAGAGAGAGATAGAAGCTGTGGAGATCATCTTTATGTTTTCAGGTTTTTACTTTTGGTGCTGATTCTATCTCTAAGGAAGTTGTGGGGTTTTCACCATTTATGGTTTCCCCGAGGATAAACACTGTGTTCATTGTCTCTTGTGTTTGATTGCTGTGCTTTTTATTCTCTCAGTTAAAGTCTTAATGTTATGCTAGCTTAATGATAAAAATATAACATGGTATCAGAGCTAACCTGAGAAGAAGACATTGTGTAGCTGCAGAAGCTAGGGCTTCTTAGTTTTTGGGTTTCTCTCCACAATCCATCAACAAAATTATGCTAGGCTGACTCTCCATTGAAGGGTGCATCTTTCCGTCGAAGTGAAATTCGATTTCGAGCTTTTTCAGTTTTGGCATGGAAAATTAGAGCTTTCTATAGAAGAGGAATTTTTGAGTGAGCCCAGCATAGGATTGTTCTCCTCATCAAAATCGAATTTTAGAGACCTGGATCAACATTTTTGGTTGGGTGAAACTCCAAGAAAGTCAAACCCTAGTTTGACCCCGAGCTAGAAAAACCCTGAATACTAAAACTGCTAAGTTTTGATACATTTTCTATATCACAATATTGGCAAAGTATCAGGAGCGGAAAATTACAGAGGCAGACGAAAAAAAATTTCTTTACCATGTATCCAAAATTTAGCCTCCGATTTCCTATATTCTAGGAGATATGATGCCTCCAAGTTAGGGTTCCAGCCTCTTCCAAAATTCATCCATAAACAGGACACCTGGGGAGAATTGCTATATCTTGGGAAAAAAAGGTCCAAATGAAATTTTTGAAGATGTTCCAAAAAGTAAATGGACTTCACGTTTTGTGGTCTGAGATTCAGACTCAGAAGATGAACCAGTGACACGTGGTAGTCTGTACAACTTCACTGTTCTGAGCAGTCATGTAACAGGTTGCCTTGGGAAAACACTAATAAGTCCCAATTGGTGAAACAAATTCTGATGAAAAATATGGTGTTGGCTCAGGGACATTCTAGGATACCTCAGTGAAAAGTTTTAGACATATAGGATCAATAACTTCAGAGATATCATAGAAATAGTAACAGGCATTTCTGCAGGAAAAATTGGAAAACTATGGCTTCATGTTCTAGGAGCTTCCCTCCACTGTTTTTAGAAAAGGAGTACATTGGACAGCTCCATTTGAAGAGATATATCCTTCTATCCAATCAAATCTTAAATATTCCAAGTTTTTAAAATTAGGGTTTCTCTGACAAACCCTAGATCAGCCAGCTATGGAACCAGGACGAATACCTCAAATCGGTAAGATATAATCTTTTGATATTTTCATTTGAGGTTCTCATTTCAAAATGATATGTCATGATAGCTTGATGATAAGATTGGTGAAGTTGAAAAATTCCAATCATGGAAGTATATGATCTCTTTGAAGAAAATGAATTGGACACCTACATGAGTAGAGAGGTTCCAGTTCCAGAGGGAGATGAGGCTAGAAGCCTTACACAACAAGAACTTGGTCAAGGCCAAGAAGATCATTGTTGATTAAACCACAGATCAACCTGTACCACAAGTGTCTTCCCTAAAAACACCAAAGATGTTTGATTCCTTGACCAAGATATTTGAAGGCAAGAACATAAATCAAAATATTACCTTAAGAAACCAGTTGAACAATGTGAAGATCTAGAATGCAGAGAGCATGCATTCATACTTTACAAGGGTCTCTCAAATAAAAGAACAACTTGAAGCGGTAAAATAAGAAGTGAAGAATGCAGAAGTGGTAATAGCCACCTTGAATGGCCACCCAGGATCATGGGATTCATTCATGCAAGGAATGTGTGCTAGAAGGAAGTGATTAATTTCAGTAGACTCTGGGAAGAAGAAGAAGCTCGACTCATAATAAGAGAAGAGAAGATGTGAGCAACTGGATATCTAGCTCCCACCATCGAAAGAAGATCCCTCAAGCAATGAGGAATATGAAGAAATCAACTCTTGAAGAACCTCTTATCCACCTTAGCATTTGGATAAGAAATGATGCTATTATGAATGAATAAGACGATGAAGTTGAAGATTCAAGAAGGAGTCTACCCACGAAACAAATAAAGATAAGTATTCAATTGTCATTTCATGATATTGTTTTGTTATGCATTTGTTTATATTCAGTTAATGTATTATGCATGATAGAATGTTTGCATTACCGACAGTATACTACTAATATGCATGTGATGGGTAAGTAGCTCATGGTACTATACAAATCTCCATTACTACTTATCTAGAATGAAACCTCTTTGCTGACATATTGGATTAGTGCACAATGTCAATGTTGTCCTAGTGGAGATGGAAGGAATCTAGAAAAGTTTCCATGAGATATGGATGAATGTTGTATTGGCTAAAGTAGTTGCATGATCATATATTTATGCATAAGAATTTTCTAGTATGAATATTCCTTATGAAATGTCTCTAACCATGTAAATGCATTTGACTTGTAGGAAATATCGCATACATAATAGTCTACAAGCAGAGAAGGATGAGACTTGTTCCGAAGAACAAGTGATGATAGTTCAAAGATGAAAAATAATATGACGAATACAACGACATCATTGATGCAGAATATTCCAAGAATAAAGGGAAGATCAGTTCAAGAAGAATGATGTCTAGGATGTAGTATCGATACATGAAGGAAAGTTTGTAATTCCATCATCCAATAGATGGAAACATCATGGGATACAAGGTAGATGAAGATAAGCCACCCATTGAGAAAGATGAAGATGAAGATAAGACACCCATCGAGAAAAATATTAACCATAGGAAGGTGTTCCAGAATGGCACCCCAATGATCCAAGACCCACCTCACCATATGGGCTATGTTCATTCTTGCATATTCAAGGCATCCTATTAAATCCAATGTCGATAGATTTGCAATGTAATATATGGTCACATATTTACCCAACACAAAGGTGGGGGGCTTCGATTTGTATTTATAAAGCTTAATATGTTTCTAAGTTCTTTCCTTATGACCCTGGAGATGAGCTTCCTTCTTAGTAAAAAACCCAACAGGATGTGGGTCGTCTTGTTAACACTCAAAAATGGTTAACTACCTCATCTACCCCACTACATGGCTCATTTGTCCATTTGCCTACCATATTTCCCTGGAAATCCCACTAAAAAGCTTCCAAAAGGCCTAAAATGCCTCTAAAAGGCCATAAAACCATCTAAAAAGCCTCCAAAAGGCCATAAAACCCATTTTTCCTCCAAAAATGTCCAAAATTCCTCTAAAAATAGCAAAATCCCCAAAAGGGAAGAAAAAATATAAAATAATGAGGAAAAGGAGGAAAAAACCCTAAACAAGCTTCCCTAAACCATATGGTTTCCAAAACCATGGGCCAGCATTCCACCACGAAAAAACTATAAATAAGTGGTGGAGACCCCTCATTCCACATCCATTATCATAAGCATCCTGCCTCTGCCGAAATTATTCTCGAAACCCTAGATTACCATCAAGCTACTTTCACCATTGAGAACTCTTTTTGGCCCATTTCCACCACCGGAAAAGGAAAGGAAGCAGCTTGGAGCTCGAAGCCACCGACATCGGACCAGCGCAACGGACTCCACCAACCTCCTCATTGGAGGTAATATCAATAAAATCACCATTATACATTTCTTTACTGTTTTTACTTCATGTTATTTACTTTTTACTGCTTTAGCCTAGTCTTTGTTTCAGTTTATCTTTGTTTACATCATTGAACTGCTACTAAGGATTCCAGATTCCTTAGTAGGTGCTCATCAGCACAAGCTAGGGTGAAAACCCTAGCTACAGTTTTGGCGACTCCGCTGTCTTTTTAATTTTATTTTTTCGTACTGTACTTTCGGCCGTCGTTTTCGGCCACCGGAAACCGCGTTTTTTCCTTCCGCAGCCGCAGCCCGACCGCGCATTTCAGGCCCAAACCCGCGACCAGCCCGCCGCTGTCATCCTTTTTTCCTGTGCCCCGACCGCGTTTTTTTCGCCCACAGTCGCGATCCGACCGCGCCTGTTCATTACACAGTCGCGCTCCGACCGCCGCTGTCAGCCCGAAACCCGCGTCCTAGACCGCACCTGTTTCCTCTAAACCCGCGATCTGCGCGCGAGTGTTGCCTTCAAACCCGCGGTTCGACCGCGTGAGTCCGCCCCATACCCGCGGTCCGTGAACTGTTTTTTGCCCTTGTTTCCGCGCCGAAACCCAGCCTCTTTGCCTCCATTTTTCCTGGACTTGCACAGCCACCTGTACCACTTGCAGACCTG
>LPNX010733104.1:3466-82140 GCA_001517045.1 Pseudotsuga menziesii | reverse complement strand
TCCATTCAGTAACTGAAGGGCTACCTTTCGCAGTTCTCGAAATATCCCTGTATAGGGAATATTGCGGTTAAAGGACCAAGCGGAAGATTCACCTTTCTGGACATGTCATGAACGGGGTATCTTAGTTTCCATACTTCTAGGTTTGCGTACCCGGTGTCCCTCCCGGTAGGGGGATACTGTAGCCATTTGACTTTCCTATTTATATTGTCTGACTTGGATTTCATCACCTTGCAGAGGATATACTTAGTTGAGTCATAATACCATTAGCTAGGTGTTTGCATGCTCCCTTACCTCCTCTTGGTCTAGTGAGTCCACCGATTTTTCTTTTTAGGAAACCGACTGCTTATTGGTATTCTGACCACTTTGTTGACACTCCGCCTATTGTAGCACGCAGTTACAGTAGGTGTTTTGAGTTGTTTTTTGGCCTGAGTGCCTTATTTTTCAAGCTCTCCTTCTGCACACACGGTTGCATTAGGGTTTTTGAGTTGTTTTTTCGACACCACAACCCACATATTTGAAAACCACTTGTCACCATTGACTCTCCGAGACATTCTCGTCGCCTCAGAGGCGAGCCCCCACAGCACGGTTCACTTGACACCACCCGTCATCACCGTAGATCTCGAGCCTTGTCACTCAACTCCACTCGTCAGTGGCATAGGACTCCGTCACCAGACTCCGAGAACACTCTTTACACTACCCTCGCTAGCCCCATGGCTGGCGTGAATCCCAACCCCTCCATTATAGGGACCACCAGTGGTACATCCACCACTATACCAGTTACTACACATATCATGGGTATACCCTCCACAGGAGGCCCGTCTACCATTCCCCTCACCGTACCTATTCCCACGGCAGGAATACCCATACCTACTCCCTTAGTAACTCCTGCCACCGTAGTTCCCCCACTTGGGAGTAACATCCCTCACATCACCCCTCCACCTGGGGGCATGGGCCCCAACGTGGTCCAACCCACTACCGCATCACACCCTCCATCTAGTTTGCCCTATATGGCTAGCCTCAACCTACCTGACCTCGCCAGGTTAACCAATGACCCCATCCAGCACAATCCCGTGTGGCCCCCCATGCCTACCAAACTCCCCTCCGACATCCCTAAGTTTGAGGGTCAAACAGGTGAAGACCCCCAGAATCATATCATGTCTTTCCATCTATGGTGCTCCTCCAATTCCATAGTCGACGACTCCATCCACCTCTGTTTATTACAGCGCACTTTCACTGGCTCAGCTGCCAAATGGTATATCGAGCAACCTCACGGAACCCACACCACCTTTACGTCCCTGGCCTCGACCTTCCTCCAGTTTTTCCAGTTGCCTATTCGCTATGACGCAGGCGTCGAAATCCTTCTCTCATGCAGACAGAACACGGCTACCCACATCACCGACCACATCCATGAATGGCGGCGACGCCGTAGCCTATGCAAAATCAAGCTAGATGACCGGATCTTCCTAGATTGGTTCCTTAAGTCCCTCCTTCCGCTCATTGCTAAGGATGTGGCAGCCGAAAGAACCCAGTCGGAGGAAGAGTCTATCCTTAAGGCCCAGCAGTTTGATCTCATTTACGCCCAGTCGGGTTACCTTTACACCATCATACCAGACGCCCCTCGAGGCGATCACCCACATCACGATGCCCCGGGGGCATCCCACGCTGCCGATGGCATCATTGGCCGCCTCTCTTCACAGCCTCAGCCCTTTTCCATAACCCGTCCTACTCCTGGACCTGAACTTTCGTGGGCTATATCACAGTCCGGAGCGACCAACTCATATGCTCACATGCCCCATCAACACCATACCCATGGACCTTCCTGTCCACCTCAGTGTTTCGGAAATATGACTGCTGCTCACCCCTCCCCGGTCTCTTCCTCTTCCGAAGATATTAATACCATTTATATGATCTCTTCCGCCCCTACTCCCTCGTCAACCTATTTGACGACACAAAATTTCCGTACTGATAAGGAGATCCTCGAAGCTCTCACTGCCTCGGATTATCCCTGGGATGACATGCTCCGTCTTGACCCTGCCATTATAGCGCACCACATTGACACATGGCCTGATGTACCCACCATTCGTTAGAAACAGCGTCCCATTCATCTCTAGCTACAGTCTTGGAATCAGCACGACGAGACCATCACGATGGTCACCTCGTAGCATTATTTTGTCTACGTCATTTTTTGCCCATTTTTTAGACACCACTAGTCATCTCGGTTTACGTGCCACTTCGACCGTTCTCCATTTTTTCACACTGTTGATATCGCTGGATTCATTTTTCCGAACTCGTGATGATGCTTGAGATCATTTCCCCCTCTCACTTGATACAATTTCAACATTGTGTCCAGACACCACTCATCACCTCGGTTTGCGCGCCACTTCGGCCGCTATCCGTTTTTTACACTTTTTATATCGCCAGATTCATTTTTTCGAGCCCGTGAAGACGATTGAGATCATTTCTCGCTCTCACTAGGTACAATCATAACATTGTGTCCGGACATCTTGCTACCTTGATTAGCGCGCCACATCGGCCGCCGTTTGATTGTTCCACACTTTTTACATGAGCCATTCACTCCTATCATACTGCAAAGGTTTCGTTATTTTGCCACCATTCATCCACCCTGCAAGGAGGCCCACCAGTGTTCCCCCCCACCATCAGTTCTGATCATCATAAATGTTCCTTAATTGAACACTTCCTCCTTGCCTGACCATTCCAAATACAGAGTCTTATTATTTGCTTTCAGACTCCTTAAAATTGAAAGCAACCACGAGCATGAACTGTCATGGGCTCGCAAAATCCACGTGACAGTACCATTCCACCAAATACAGAGTCTTCTTATTTGCTTTCAGACTCAGTAAATATGAAAGCAACCACGAGCATGAACTATCATGGGCACGCAAAATCCACATGACAGTACCATTTCATCACTACAGAGCCTTCTTATTTGCTTTCAGACTCAGTAAATATGAAAGCAACCACGAGCATGTACTGTCATGGGCTCGGAAAATACACACGACAGTAGCGTTTTTCTATAACCACACTTCTTCTCGTTCCATAACCCATGAAGAAGTCCCCCCCCGCCTCTTGGCGCTATGATCAATCCTCTTGGCAGCACCTCCAACCAGGTCGCCTTTGTTCAGAGTATTCTGCAGTCTCCTACCATATTACCACAGCGTGCGTCTCCCTCAGCCCAGTGAACTGCCCAGATCCCTTACAGCTATGATCCCTTTACCACCCATCAGTTTCATGTGCTGCCTGATCATCCCCGCCATCATACTCTGAACAAAGGAAGTTTGAGTCCACCCACTCTACTTGCCCAGTTAGTCCCACCAGTTTATCACTCTTACCCTCAGTACTATCACAGTTCAGTTTTGCACCTCATGCTCCTGTCAAGGAAACATCATTGCCTTGATAGTTGCAGGTCTCCCTCTATCGACGACAACTCCTCTATTCCAGAGGATAGACCTAGAGGCTCCTGCGCCTTGGACCCATCACCATCTGTGGTGAGTTCCTACGGACCATTTTGAAAGGAGTCATCATTGCCTCTCCGAATGGTTGTTTCTCACATGCTCGACTTCAGCACCTTATTCGCATCATTGAGAATCGCGCAGGATATATACCCTTTCCATTCTGTGTCGAAGACCCCGGATTTCCCCCGACTCTAGCACATTGGTGAGTCACTTCGGAACGCCCAGTTATATGTTCCCGTGGATATCCGGGCTGCGTTGGCGTTTGTATTCGGAAGCCATCCAGTCCCATGCTTCCTCGAGTACCCAGTTCAGTTCCAGATCAGTGTACCATTACGAGTGTGACCCTTCCCACTCCGATACAGCAGCACATCAGTTCCTTCAGCACCATATTCAGTAGCACTGCTGCCATTCCAGTATATCAGTTTGTCAGCTCAGACATGATCAGCTCAGTAGTATGATCCAGATTTGTGTCCCTTCCGGACCCTCATGATATGCACAGTGCTTATCTACTACAGGTCCTTCATTTTGGGCCTCACACAGTTATTTTTATGTATCTTGATACGAGCATGGGAATGCCCGCCTCGTCCATATATTGAGATTTTTTCCTCATCCAGTATTTGAGGACCATTTATGTTGTTATGTTATATTCTGATACGAGCATGGGAATGCCCGCCTCGTCCATATTATCAGATGATCCCTCATCCATTATTGAGGTTATGTACTTTTTAGTCATTGCAGGTGGTTCGAGATCGGTGTCCCGGACTTCAGTTGCTTCCTTCTCTTCTCCACACCCCAACACAAACCAAATATGACTCATGATGTCCATCGGCCACACGATGAGCTCCTGCCCTCGCACATCAGGGGGCAATCTGTTAACACTCAAAAATGGTTAACTACCTCATCTACCCCACTACATGGCTCATTTGTCCATTTGCCTACCATATTTCCATGGAAATCCCACTAAAAAGCCTCCAAAAGGCCTAAAATGCCTCTAAAAGGCCATAAAACCATCTAAAAAGCCTCCAAAAGGCCAAAAAACCCCTTTTTCCTCCAAAAATGTCCAAAATTCCTCTAAAAATAGCAAAATCCCCAAAAAGGAAGAAAAAATATAAAATAATGAGGAAAAGGAGGAAAAAACCCTAAACAAGCTTCCCTAAACCATATGGTTTCCAAAACCATGGGCCAGCATTCCACCACTAAAAAACTATAAATAAGTGGTGGAGACCCCTCATTTCACATCCATTATCATAAGCATCCTGCCTCTACCGAAATTATTCTCGAAACCCTAGCTTACCATCAAGCTACTTTCACCATTGAGAACTCTTTTTGGCCCATTTCCACCACCGGAAAAGGAAAGGAAGCATCTTGGAGCTCGAAGCCACCGACATCGGACCAGCGCAACGGACTCCACCAACCTCCTCATTGGAGGTAATATCAATAAAATCACCATTATACATTTCTTTACTGTTTTTACTTCATGTTATTTACTTTTTACTGCGTTAGCCTAGTCTTTGTTTCAGTTTATCTTTGTTTACATCATTGAACTGCTACTAAGGATTCCAGATTCCTTAGTAGGTTCTCATCAGCACAAGCTAGGGTGAAAACCCTAGCTACACGTCTCCAAAATTTGGGGAGGAAGAAGGAGCGGGAATGGGAAGAGACTCAGAGAGTGGAAAGGGAACGTATTCCACTCCTTATGATACATAAGGGAGCAAGTAGTGACATTCCTAGTAGGGGAAAACCTAGAAACCCTAACCCCCACCCCACCCACAGAGCGAGGAGTCAAGCCCCCCTGACGAGAAAGAGATTTGACCAACAACTTATTGCCAAGTGTGGTAGGAATTCCCAGAGGGGGTCCAGTCTCTTTGGGAAAAGTCACAAGGTCCATGGAGAAGAGTAGGACAGGGATAAAATAAAAAGGATATGCTCATGACCAAAAAGGAGTCGATCCAATAGAAGATACAAAAAAATGGAAAAGTTGGTGACGAACCTAGATGAAACCTCAGAAAAACATGATAAATTCCCACTTTTTTAACGTGGCTAGTACATATGGAGAGAGGTTTGGACTCCATGAGGCTGAAAACGGCATACATAGCAGTGAAAAAGAATCGAGAGAATAGGGGCACAAACTCTAGGAACGAGAGCCACAAAAAAGAAACAAAAATAAAAAATGTTCACATAAATTCAAGGGGATATCATTTCCAGACAAAAAAGGAACTGGGGTGAAAAAGGGAAAATGGAGTGGATGCTAGGCTTTACCTCAGAGGTCTCCTCCATGGTTTACTTGGTTGTAGCTTCGCCAAAAGCAGGATCCATGACTCTGCCAACCCATGTCAATGTTAATTAGTGGATATTTTGGTTTCATTTCCTTTATATATACATTTGTATAAATATAAATATAAATATGATAGTTTAATTTCATATATATATATATATATGTTCAAATATAGGAAACCAATTATTAGTTTTTATGAAGTTCATCACAAACTAGATATGCAAGTAAGCCTAACCCTCTTTTTATTTCTATATTTTTAGGAGCATTATTAGTTTAGGCCAATAAGAAAGGGTTGAAATTCCCATTAGGAAATAAATTTTCCATTTTCTTAAGTGGGAGTAAACCTTAATTCTTATTATTTGCAAAGTGTGTTAGGTTATAATAGAAAAATAAAGGTTTTTTTTTCATTTCAACATATTTACTTTTTTTATTCACTTTTAAGTTTTGTAGCCTAAAGTAGATTAATGAAAATGAAAGCGAATTAAACCTAGGATAGCATCTTTTTACTTGGTATTTTGTTACTGGAAATACTCAATCAATGCGGACAAAGATTGTTTCCCTAGTCTAAATGATTTAGATCTAGAACAAAACAACATAAGAATGTAAATATTCCCTAAATTTATCAAATCGCTTAATTGAAATGAATCCTTATCTCTTACTGAATCTTGTCCTCATTAATTTGGATCCTCTACAATATTGTGGATGAATAGATAACCTGGAAATGATTAGGAAACAAGAGCAAAACGAAACATACAAGATGATATGATATATTCAAATAATTGACCAAGGATAATTATTCTAAATGAAATCACAACTCATTTATCCTAAACGAAATAAAAAATAACTTATGGTAAAGGAAAACATTGATGTATTAATGAATTTGAGGAAACAATACAACCATGGTGCCTTGGCATTGAAAGTCCCTTCCAATGGATCTTTTCCTCAAAGGTTCATCTATATTCTTTTGGATCCAAAACAAAGGTTTAGAAGCATTTGGCTAACATTTGGGTGCTCTCACTCTTCTCACCCAAGCATGAAGGGTGAGCAATAATTTGTAAGCCGAAAGGGATAGAAGGGGTTAAGGATTCCAAGGATAATATTAAGGGATAAACCCAAGAGGTCATAAATTTGGTTTCCACTCATGCTTATTAGTTGGGATAAGCCTCCACGAGAGCTTCCTTCTATAAGCTTTTTGAAAACTTATTCTTTTTGCGTTTTTAGGAAGGGTGTCACACTTTGTCAATGGGAAACATGTGTTGATCAGAGGTCATGCACATTGAAATAATATAGGAGCAAATAAAACATTTTTTCAATGTGCAAGGTGCATTGGCAAGGTCTGGCGCTTGTTTTCAATGTGCAGGGTGCGCCATTGTTTGAAAAACATGGAAAATGAAAATGAAAACCTTATTTTCAATCAATTTGTCATTGCATAATTTTAGGGATTGAGGAAAACACATATGTATAGATATCAAGATCATGGTGATGACAAGTTTTAGGTCTAATAGATCCCTCCGCCCCCCCAACCCCAAAGTATGAATCTAGAGGGGTACAATAGGTCAGATACTTTGAAAAAGAAAGGTTACAACGTTGAGGCAAAGGATCACCAATAAGAAACTTGTCAACAATAAAAAGAGATTTTCTATAGTACAATATACTATGATGCATGCATCCCAAATGAATAATAGAATTCCTGCTGACCAATATAGTGCAGATCCATGTGAAGAAACTCAAGTCATGGCTACTAAAATACAATGTAAATCCATGCTAAAGGACTCAAATTTGGACATAGCTACCAGACAATATAGTGTAGATCTATGTCATAATGACTCAAATCTTAGCATAGATACCAAACATGTGGAAATTGAACCCAGTGATAGATTAATTTTACTCACAACAATTAACAATTGATCATGCAAAATCACTCACAAAAGAGACTGAAATTGGAGCTGAACACTAAAATGTATTATCTCAGTGTACAATAGCCAATCCTGTAACATAATAGGTTTCTGAATCAATAACATACATCAGGGATTCGAATGCATGAGGAGCAATTCGAATCTAGCATAAAGCAGGCTTACTAAAAATAAGCAAATCCCCCATAGGTGTAAAAAGCTGATCCCAAATCTGTCATGGAGCTCACGAATTGGAAAAATGGCTTAGGAAAGCTAAAGAGTAGTGGAATGGAAGCTCATACATGCTTTTTCAAGGAGAAAAGAGAGGAGTATTAATAGGACAAAAAACTAGTTCACCTCACCTAGTCTAGCTTTTCCATTTGCCTTAAAACACTGAAAAAGCAGGGAATAAAGCAGAAAAAGTAGAAGGGCGCCTAGGAGGCCAGGAATAAATCAAATTTGATTCCTTGGGATTTCCCATGCGCTACATGAGTCAAATAAGGCAATTTTGACCACTATGGATAGGTAAAAGACAACTTGCACAAGGTGGGACACATGAACTAGGCTAATAAGACAAAAATAATTAAATTAATGTCTAAGTGGGTAAAATACGGGTTGATTATTCTAACACCCCCCCTTAAGCCTGACTTATGAGTAATATATCAGAAAATTATAGGGCCTAGCAACAAGGCTTAGTCACCCTTTACATACTGGATGTCCATTTAAACAAGGAAAGAGGCAAAACCAACTTGGGAAAATACTCCCTTAAACATGGACTGTAAACAAAATTTGGAAATCTTGTCTTCACTCATGCTTCACATCATGGTTAGCAATCCCCAACAGTGATTTGAGATTGCTGAAGGTCTTCTCACAAAATGCTTTGGTGAAGATATCAACTACTTGTTCTGAAGATGAACATAAGAGTAGGTGAATGGTGCCATCATGCACAAGTTCTTTGATGTAGTGCATATGGATCTCAATGTGTCTGGTTCTCTGCTTCTGAACTGGATCTTTGCAGATTTGAATGGTACTCTGGTTATCACAGTAGATGGTAGTTGAGTAATCTGGTTCGAAGCCACACTCTCCAAGTAAACCCTGCAACCATAAACATTGATTGCTGCATTAACAACTCCTCTGTACTCTGCTTCTGTAGATGAGAGTGCAATGGCACTCTGTTTCTTGATTGACCAGCTGATTGGCCCTTCTACAAGAATGAACACATATCCTGATGGGGACTTTCTATCTGTGCTATCACTTTCCCAATCACTGTCAGTAAATCCAATCAAATCAAGATCAGATTTTGCTTTATAGAAGATCCCATGTGTCCTTGTTCCCTGAACAAAGTTAAGGATCCTTTTGGCTGCTTTCCAATGGATCTCATGAGGCTGATCCATGTATCTAGAAGCCACACTTACTGCATAAGAAATATCAGGTATATTATGTGTCAGATACAACAAACATCCAATCAATTTCCTACATAGTGTATTGTTTACCATAGGTGAAGAATCAGCTTCTTCCAGCTTCACTCCTGAAAGGAAAGGAGTTTTGCTTGCTTTGCAATCTTGCATTCTGAATTTGTTCAGCAATTCCAAGGCATATTTGGACTGGTGCACCTTGATTCCATCTTTGATTTGAGCAATCTCAAGCCCCAAAAATTGACTTAAGAGCCCCAAATCTGTCATGGAGAAGGATTGGTTCATAGCTCCTTTTAAGGAAGCAATCTCAGCCTTTGAGCAATCTATAATGAGGAGGTCATAAAAATATAACACAATGATCATTAATCAACCATTAACTAACTTCAAATATACATTTGGATCTGATTTGCACCGAACAAAATTCAGTGATAGCAAGAAGCTATCGATCTTGGCATACCAAGCCCTGGGGGCTTTCTTTAGCCCATACAATGACTTTCTCAACCTGCACACAAGAGAAGGGTTAGTAGAAAAACCTTGAGGCTTATGCATATATATCTCTTCAGTGAGCTCTCCATTTAGGAAGGCACATTTTACATCCATGTGATGTACCTCCCATTGCCTTGAGGCTGCAATGGCTAAGGCTATCCTGATGGAATCCATCTTTGCCACTGGGGCAAAGGTCTCATTGTAATCTATGCCATGAACCTGTGAGTAGCCCTTGGCTACCAATCTGGAATTTTACTTCAGTGGTGAACCATCAACAGCAAATTTTGTCTTATAGACACACTTACACTGGGCTAACTTTCTCCCTGGGGGAAGATCCACTAGCTCCCATGTGTTGCTCTTCTAGAGTGAGCTGAACTCCTCCTTCATGGTTGTTTTCCATCTTGGATATCCTGCTGATTATTCATATGTTTTAGGATTAGACTCCACCATCAAATACCATTTTTCAGCAAACATAGGATCCTTCATGCACAGACCACTCTCAAACTGCGATCTCATCCTCCTTGGGTCATTAGGATCCCCAGCTAGCTCTCCTGCTGCATGTAGTGTCTTGGCTGCCCATTTTGTCCTTGTAGGGATGTTAGGGTCTGCAATAAACTCATCTCCATCAGACAAATCAGAATCAGCATGTTCAACAAACTCTTTACTTACTTCTTGAGGTTCAGGTGGAGAAGAGGCTTCTCCAACTTCCACTACTGCAAGGGGTTCTTCTTCAAACTGAACACACCTTTCGATGAAGGCTTTGTTTGTGCTAAAATTTATTAGTTTGTACCCTTTTGAATCTTTAGAGTATCCAACAAAAATACACTCTTGGCTTTGGGGCTGCAAAGCCTTCCTCTTCTTTGTTGGAATTCTAGCCCAAGCCTTTGAGCCAAAAATCCTGAAATGGGTCACATATGGCTTGTGCCCACTCCATGCTTCGAAGGGAGTCATGCCATCAAGATTTTTATGAGGCACCCTATTCTGAATATAGGCTTCATAGTTGATAGCTTCAGCCCAGTACTTTGGTGGCAGAGTTTTGGCCTCCATCATTCATGTTGCCATCTCCTTCAGTGATCTGTTCTTCCTCTCAGCAACACCATTTTGTTGTGGTGTGTAAGGGATAGAATGCTGCATCTGAATACCTGCATTTGCACAATAATTAATAAACTCAGACTTGACATACTCACCACCATTTTCAGATCTGAGGGCCTTGATTTTCCTTCCAGACTAGTTCTCAACCAAATCCTTAAAGACTTTGAATAGGCCAAAAAATTCAGACTTGTGTTTCAGGAAGTGAACCCAGCAATACCTAGAAAAGTCATCATTGAAATTCAATGCATATTTGACCTGACTCATGGACATATGAGGGAATGGGCCAGAAACATCACTGTGGATCAGCTCGAGGGGTGCAAAGGTTCTCTCATGACTAACTCTCTCAAATTTGTGCTCTGAGTGTTTTCCTAGGATACAACCTTGGCAGAGTCCTTTAGAAAATTTTATCTTGGGTAACCCTATGACCATCTCTTTTTCACTAAGATCAGAAAGATACTTGTAATTTAGGTGGCCAAATATTTCATGCCAAATCTTGCTGGATTCATTAGCATGAATCAGAAGAGTGGAGGGGTTTGAGTAGGGTAGGAAGTGTGAGAACATGTATACCTTTTGAGCATGATTTGCAACTCCTTTTGCAATGACTCTACCACTTGAGATCTCTGTGATCTCAACTTCATCAGGGGAGAATATGACTTTCTTAGGAGACCCAGTGTGGGTCATCTGGTACACTAACAAGAGTTTGGAGGAAAGACCAGACACATACAAGACATTGCTGAACTGACCATGATCAAGATCAATCCTCCCTTTCCCAAAAATTTCAGTGAGAGAGTCATCTCCCAGTACTATAGATGGTCCTTTCGACTTGTCAAGTGAGGAGAAGGCCTCCTTGGTCAAAACCATGTGTCTTGAAGCTCCAGAATCAATGATAAAACTGGGTGAGCTTGATGTGCCAGCAACCAATGCATGAACTCTCTCTCTGTCATCTGAACTTGATCCTGCTTCTCTCTTCTTTGAGCTTTCTGGAAGGGAGATGCCATTCTTCTCCAGGAGTTGGGTCAGCATGTCTATTTGCTTCTTCATACAAGAGCTTTCAGTGTGATTTCCCTTATTGCAGTATGCGCACTTGCTCATTTCACCTTTGTTTTTCTTCTTCTGGTAGTTCTTCTTGGAACCTTGTGGATCCTACGGAGATTGTTTCTTGTCTCTCTTTTGCTCAGGTGGCTTTTTAGGTTTCTTTTTGCTTTTTGAATCCACCTTCGAATCTCCAGCAATCGGAGCTTGATCTTTGGATGGTTTGATGGTGCCCATCATCACCAGCTTATCCTGTTCTTGTGTGAGAGATTCCATGAAATCTGCAAGGCTAGGCATCTTCTAGGTTCGAGCTGTCAGTTTTGTGGCATAGGAGGTCGAAACAAACACTGAATAGTCGGGGCCTAGCTTTGAGAGGATGGCCAGGACGAGCTGATCATCTTTCTTTTCGATCCCACACTGTTTCAGCTGCAAACCTAGTGCTTTGAACTTGGAGAAATATAGCTGCAGGGATTCAAAGCTATTTGGACTCGGAGAAATCAGCTCATTTTCGATTTGATCTCCCCTCATCTCATCTGTCTTTCCAAAAAGATCAGAAATCTTCTCCCATACTTCATTTGGTGATGTCAATCCATCAAGATGGAAAAGGAGGTCTCTGGAAATACTTAGACACAGGAGACCATAGGCCTCATCCCTCTTGTTTGTCATTTAATCTTCTCTGCAGCTGCATTGGGCTCTGCTTCTATTGCCATAGACACCCTGTAGAGGCCTTTCACTCTCAACATTATCTCCATATCTGCTTTCCATTCAAAGAAATTGAAGGGAGTCAAGATAGTTTTATGTGATTGATCCATAGCTTAGAAAATCCATCCCGGCTGTCAGTAGAAGGCTCCCAGTCACTGATGTCAAACCTGCAAAACAATTTTGAAGGAAATAAATCAATCTACAATGGATCTTATACCATGTGGAAATTGAACCCAGTGATAGATTAATTTTACTCATAACAATTAACAATTGATCATGCAAAATCACTGACAAAAGAGACTGAAATTGGAGCTGAACACTAAACTATATTAACTCAGTGTACAATAGCCAAACCTGTAACATAATAGGTTGCTAAATAAATAACATACATTAGGGATTCAAATGCATGAGGAGCAATTCGAATCTAGCATAAAGCAGGCTTACTAAAAATAAGCAAATCCCCCATAGGTGTAAAAAGCTAATCCCAAATCTGTCATGGAGCTCACGAATTGGAAAAATGTCTTAGGAAAGCTAAAGAGTGGTGGAATGGCAGCTCATACATGCTTTTGCAAGGAGAAAAGAGAGGAGTATTAAGAGGAAAAAAAACTAGTTCACCTCACATAGTCTAGCTTTTCCATTTGCCTTAAAACACTGAAAAAGCAGGGAATAAAGCAGAAAAAGCAGAAGGGCACCTAGGAGGCCAGGAATAAAGAAAATTTGATTCCTTGGGATTTCCCATGCACTACATGAGTTAAATAAGGCAAGTTTGACCACTATGGATAGGTAAAAGACAACTTGCGCAAGGTGGGACACATGAACTAGGCTAATAAGACAAAAATAATTAAATTAATGTATAAGTGGGTAAACTATGGGTTGATTATTCTAACAAAACATACATTGTGGATCTATGAAATGACACATACAAAAAACACTCCATCACAACCTAGGGAAGGAAGATATTATGAATGAAATTCCTAAGGAACACCCAAGGTCTTCATCCCGATCCTGAATGGTATGATTATATCCATGTGAATATATGTTTTGATGTCGAACATGGTAGAAATTGCTTGATTAATGGCCATTAAGGTATATCATTAATAAGTGCAAGGTAAATCATGATTAATGTCAATAATTCCCAAGGTACCATAGTACATTCCTTCGAATGTGAATTAGTCAATTGAAATTGAACACTAAATAGAATATTTCAATCATAGGTCAATAATGTAATCCTACTGTCGAAGGAGAGGAATGCTACCATTGAGGTATGTAGGATTCAAGGTACTAAATGGTTTCTAAGTCTAATTCTGAAATGATGTGTTGAAGTCAACAGGAATAGACTCATTAATGGAGGGCCACGATGTTCTTCCCATCATTAACACAAAACAAGAATAAATTTATTGGAAGTGATTTGAGTATGGAGTGACTTTGGGATTGACTCAAAGATGACCGAAGGAAGGTAAGTTAACTATAGAGGTTTGTTTTGGTAAAATATTCCCCTTAAACATTTAACGACATGACAAGTGACTTGGCAACATTGACCCAATGAGGCAAAGACCAGAACATAATGCAAGGAAAGACGATGCATCCTTTGAATGACTCAAAGGAATAAGATGAACCATGAAAGTGGATTGACTTGAAGACAAGTTGATTACCCAACTGTTTAAATTAAATAGAGACATGTGACATAACCACTTATACTATGAAACAAGAACTGGACACAGTTCTGTTGATGTATTTGTAACTTCGGAATGTATTCACTTGTATATCTTATATTGTATGTCATTGTACCCCGATGTTCCTCTGACTGGGAGAATCATCAATATAATAAAGTCATGTAAATTCATTGAGGTTAACCGTCCTTTGTAATTCAGGGAAATAGTCCCCACAGTTGAGGGGTATTAGGGTTATTAGACTCTCCTAGTGAGGTCAGACCTGGTGAGTAATTGTCAAGTGGAAAACTAGTATAAATAGAGAGTGAGACTCTCTATTTAAAACTCACACTCACTCAACGGTAGCGCATGAGTGAGAGAAGAGGAGCTCGCACAAGTGAGAGAGAGAATAGCTGTCGGAGATCATCTTTGTGTTTTTGGGTTTTAATTTTTCTATTGGTTCTCATTCTATCTCTGAGGAAGTTGCGGGGTTTTCTCCTTTATGGTTTCCTCAAGGAAAAATATTTGCGTCTCTTGTGATTATTGTTGTGCATGTTATTCTCTCAGATAAGATCCTAGATCATATTGATTAAATGATAAAAATCTAACAAGTTCTCATTTTTCTCTCTCCTAATTTTAGTAGATATTTTTACCTCCGTTTCAAAAAGGGTTGATACCAGTATCACGCATTTTCATTTTGAGGCATTTTTTTGGGCCTTGGAATCATATTTGTTGTAAAATATTTTTAATTTATATTTTCAAGTGTGTTTTTTAGAAATTTAACAAAATAACATACATTTAGAAGCAATTTATAATGAAAAACATATGCATTTTGCATCTTTTTCTTTAAAATAAGACATTTTCATGGACAAAATAAGACATTTTTTTTGACAAAATTGTAAAAAAATCCAGAAAATAAAAGACATTTAAAACCATTTTCAATGGATTTTCAGATATGTTTTGTATAAAAATGATACTATTTCGTACTATTTTCCAAAAAGTGGCAATTCACATAAATTCAAAAAAAAGTATACCATATATTTGTAAATGACATATTAAAAACATTATATATAGAAATTTTATTTCTAAAATAAAATATGAAAATCAAAACATTACTAATATATCTTATCAAAAAGTTGTCAAATTTAACATTTTCTTCAAGACATGAAACTAATCAACAATATCATGCAGGTCAAATGCTTCATCGAAAATGGAATTTTATGGAGCTTGGATTTCTTCAGGGGCATCAATGTCCTCTTTCATTGGGTCTTCTATGTTTGCAAGATGCCCAAAGTGATCCTTTCCAAACATCCCTCCGAATGGGGGTTGAGGCTCTTTTGGCATCTTCGCCATAAGTGTTTCACTAAACTCTCCTTTGTTCAAACCAACTTCTTGCAATTCATATGGAAGGAATTGAATAACATTAATTTTTTGCTTGACGTAATTGCATTGCAGTGGATCATTATCAATGGATATGCAATTTATCCCTTTCTATAAGGAGAATGCTATTGTTGTACCTAATCACCAAAAACAAAAACAAAAAATAGTTTAGTCAAATAGCATAAAGAAGCATACTTAAAAAAAAATGAATGAAGAATAAATAAACAATAAAACTTGAAATATGCCTTCATATGTAATATTATACATTTTACTTGAACCCGAGAACAAAACTAAGACCTAATATGCTTATCTTGAAAATGTATCTATGAGATAATTAATCAACGCTTATGGCTTTTGATAGATCTTTACAATCACTCCTTTCAAATCCCTTTCTTCATATGTTAATTTTTTAACCATGGCATCATAAGTCAACATCTGACTATATTTTTCTTCACTATTTTCATTTATCAAAACAGATTCATAATTCTCATCTTTTATCCAGGTTGCAAGATGTATATATTCAATATCACTAAAAATGAATCATTGATGGCGCTAAGCTTGCCTATAAAAAATATATATATAAAAGATATTAAAAAACAAAAAAAACGGACAAAAATAATGTAAAAAAACTAATGTTTAAAAAAAAAAAAAACAAATGTATACAAATGTTGTTTTAAACTTCAATGTTTTTAAGAACAAAAATAAACTAAACAAAAAACAAATAAACTAAACTAGAATAAAATAGAACTAAACTAAGCTAAAATAAAAGTACACTAAACTAAAATAAAATAAAATCGAAAAAAAAAAACAAAACAAAAAGATCAAAACAACAAAAATAACAAATAACAAATCAAAAAACAACAATAAATAAAAAAACCTTATCTCCCACTGATTTGAGCTCCCACGTAATCAGGAATATTTCACCTTCTGTGGATAGAAGTTGTTCCTCTGGTCTGAATGGTTCAGATCTAGAACAAATGAGTGAATGACAAAGGATGAAGACCTTCCCTGAATGTCGTAGACACTTGGAATGCTGCTTTGATAGTGAACCTATGTACTTGCAAACAGATCGAACATGCAAACACATCAAAGCTACCAGAAAATCATCTACTTATCCATGTTAGTGACTAAGGAATCAAACAACATGTACATGTGAAATCAAAACAACAGTAATGTGGGATGGAAATCATCTTTGCATTAAATATGTATGGAGAAGCTTACAACCATTGCCTTAGTGTTGAAAAGAATCTCCATGAGACAAACACTTCATCCCCATAAGATCCAACTTTTCTCTCTATGCTCTCCAATGGCTTGGGTTAAGTGGTCAATCCAACAGCATAACAATACCTCTATAGTTCTCCCCCTCAACTATGGAAATGAGCTTGTATTTATAAGGATCAATGGATAGGAATAGTTGAGAGAATTGTGGGTGAGGTGGCTTTAAGATCCTACCATGGGGTATTTCGAGCTCAACTGACCCACAATGATATGGATAAGGGAGGACATGACGCTCATGATCTAGAATCCTCGAGAAACTTCTCTTTTTCCCATTTTACCCAGGGTACCACTTTTCTTCTCTTATGATAGAGTGGTTTAGATGAGAAACACTTATGGAACAAAGACCATAGGCGGTGGCACCGCTTATGGAAAACATGATACAGGCAGTGTTGAGCAAGGTACTACTCATGCACCACAGGGAAAGTGTGGTGCTAATTTTTTTCATGTAGAATTGACAAACAAAGTAGGTTTCCACTCTAAGTGATGGGATTAAGGGAAACCATAGAAGTTAAGGGTCTTATCACATGATGGTGACAAGATTTGGGTATAAGAGAATGCCCCCCAACGCATGAGACTTAGAGGGATACGATAAGTGAGAGGTTTGAGAGAACAAGTTGTCACTTCGAGGTGAAAATGTTAGCTCGATCAGAGAATGTTGTCTAGTAGGCATCTGTAGTACATCAATATTTTTGACTCATAGACACATGTAACCAACTCATGGCTGCAGACCAATACAAGATAGATCCATGAGAGGAATAAACAAGCATGGCTCATTAGAGGAAATTTGAATCTAAAATGGGTCTTCCAGAAATAATACAAATTCCATGTCATCATGTATTATCCAATCAAAATTCTTTAAAATTCAAAAAGGGAGCACCTCTTAAACAAATTTTCAATATAAATTTGGGGATAGGTATCATAAAAAAATCTACTTTTTTTGTTCATGTTTTCGACATATCTCCCTGTGTTTTTACTCAATTTTTGAACACGAGAGCTCGTTGGATGTAGAATTAAATTCCACATCCAACGAGCACCACTTGGCATACTTTTGACGGGCCCCACTACCCCAAAAACAATAAATACCTGAAAAATGTGATGATGATGTCATCATCACATTTTTCAAGTATTTCTTGTTTTTGGGGTATTGGGGCCCGTGAAAGTATGCCGAGTGGGTACTCGTTGGATGAGAAATTCAATTATGCATCCAAAAATCTCTCCTGATTGAAATTTGAATAAAAACACATGGAGATATGTCGAAAATATGAACAAAAAAATAGTTTTTTCTTTTCTTTCTCCAAAGTTAATAAATATTGTTTTATTATTTTAACTATTATTTTATTAATTTTCCTTAGGAGGCCCATTTTGAGTTGAAATTTCCTCTAATGACTAGAATACAACGTAGATCCATGAGATAGAGGACTCAAACTTGGACATAGCTACCAGACATACAACATAGATCTATATCATATAGACACAAATTTGAGCATAGCCACAACCATACAAATGTCGATCCATGCTAGATATAAAAAAACTCCATCGCAACCTGGGGAAAGCAATGAGCACTTAACAAATACCCAGGGTCTTCGTCTCATCTTCCACAAAGTACGATTTTATCCATGTGATTACAATGATCTGAAGTCAAACATGGTAGAAACCACTTGATTACCGGCCAATGATGTGAACTATTAATAAGTGCGAGGGAGATCACCATTGATGTCAATGATTCTCAAGGTACCCTAGTACAATCTACTAAGTGTGAATAGACGTCTTGATGCTGACACCCAGTCGATTCTATCGATCAAAGGTCAATGATGTGAACCTATGTCGAGAGTGAGAGAATCTGTCATTAAGGCATACAGATCTCAAGGTACTAAGTTTTGTTTCTAAGACTATTTCCCAGATGATGAGCTGATGTCGACAGGAATAGTCTCGTCGAAGGAGGGCCAAAATGAGTCCCACATCGATGACACGAAACTAGGAACATAGTTCTAGAATGATGTGAATGTAGTGTTGATGTATTTCTAACTTTGGAATGTATGCATCCGTATATCTTATGTATTGTACCCCGATGTTTATTCTGGTATGTGTCTGTAATATAATTGATTCATGTCATACCGATGCTTATTCCGGGAAGTTTCTATAATGAGAAAGTCATGTCAATTCATTGTGGGTAACCCTCCTATTGGTCAAGGGTTAAAGTCCCCACAGTAGTGGGGCCCTATGGTTATTAGACTATCCTAGTGAATTCAACCCTAGGTGAGTCATTGTAAGCTAGGGAAATAGTCCCCACCATTGTGTTACCCTCCTATTGGTTGGAGGAGGCAATGTCCCCACAAGTTGTGGGGCACTAGAGTTATTAGACACTCCTAGAGATGTCAACTCTAGTAAGTAATTGTTAAGTAAGACCGACATGTTGGAGTGGGTTCCAAGTGAACGGAAGAATATAAATAAAGAGTGAGTCTCTCTATTTATCATACACACACTCACTCATTGGGGCACATGAGTGAGAGAGGATAATCTCTCTTAGTGTGTGAGAGAGAGAGATAGAAGCTATGGAGATCATCTTTATGTTTTCAGTTTTTTACTTTTGGTGCTGATTCTAGCTCTAAGGAAGTTGTGGGGTTTTCACCATTTATGGTTTCCTCGAGGATAAACACTATGTTCATTGTCTCTTGTGTTTGATTGCTGTGCTTTTTATTCTCTCAGTTAAAGATCTTAATGTTATGCTAGCTTAATGATAAAAATCTAACATGGTATCAGAGCTAACCTGGGAAGAAGACATTGTGTAGCTGAAGAATCTAGGGCTTCTTACTTTTTGGGTCTCTCTCCACAATCCATGAACAAAATTATGCTAGGCTGACTCTCCATTGAAGGGTGCATCTTTCCGTCGAAGCGAAATTCGATTTCGAGCATTTTCAGTTTTGGCATGGAAAATTAGAGCTTTCTATAGAAGAGGAATTTTTGAGTGAGCCCAGCATAGGATTTTTCTCCTCATCAAAATCGAATTTTAGAGACCTGGATCAAGATTTTTGGTTGGGTGAAACTCCAAGAAAGTCAAACCCTAGTTTGACCCCGAGCTAGAAAAACCCTAAATACTAAAACTGCTAAGTTTTGATTCATTTTCTATATCCAAATATTGGCAAAGGATCAGGAGCTGAAAATTACAGAGGCAGATGAAAAAAAATTTCTTTACCATGTATCCAAAATTTAGCCTCCAATTTGCTATATTCTACGAGATATGATGCCTCCAAGTTAGGGTTCCAGCCTCTTCCAAAATTCATCCATAAACAGGACACCTGGGGAGAATTGCTATATCTTGGGATAAAAAGGTCCAAATGAAATTTTTGAAGATGTTCCAAAGAGGAAATGGACTTCAATTTTTGTGGTCTGAGATTCAGACTCAGAAGATGAACCAGTGACACATGGTAGTCTGTACAACTTCACTGTTCTGAACAGTCCTGTAACAAGTCACCTTGGGAAAACACTCATAAGTCCCAATTTTTGAAACAAACTCTGATGAAAAATATGGTGTTGGATCAGGGACATTCTAGGATGCCTTAGTGCGAATTTTTAGACATAGAGGATCAATAACTTCAGAGATATCATAGAAATAGTAACATGCATTTCTGCAGGAGAAATTGGAAAACTATGGCTTCATGTTCCGGGAGCTTCCCTCCATTGTTTTCAGAAAAGGAGTACATTGGACAGCTCCATTTGAATAGATATATCCTTCTATTCAATCAAATCTTAAATATTCCAAGTTTTTAAAATTAGGGATTCTCTGACAAACCCTAGATCAGCCAGCTATGGAACCAGGACGAATACCTCAAATTGGTAAGATATAATATTTTGCTATTTTCATTTGAGGTTCTCATTTCAAAATGATATGTCATGATAGCTTGATGATAAGCTTGGTGAAGTTGAAAAATTCCAAGCATGGAAGTATATGATCTCTTTGAAGAAAATGAATTGGACACCTACATGAGTAGAGAGGTTCCAGTTCCAGAGGGAGATGAGGCTAGAAGCCTTACACAACGAGAACTTGGTCAAGGCCAAGAAGATCATTGTTGATTCAATCACAGATCAACCTGTACCACAAGTGTCTTCCCTAAAGACACCAAAGATGTTTGATTCCTTGACCAAGCTATTTGAAGGCAAGAACATAAATCAGAATATTACCTTAAGAAACCAGTTGAACAATGTGAAGATCTAGAATGCAGAGACCATGCATTCATACTTTACAAGGGTCTCTCAAATAAAAGAACAACTTGAAGCAGTAAAATAAGAAGTGAAGAATGGAGAAGTGGTAATAGCCACCTTGAATGGCCACCGAGGATCATGGGATTCATTCATGCAAGGAATGTGTGCTAGAAGGAAGTGATTACTTTCAGTAGACTCTGGGAAGAAGAAGAAGCTCGACTCATAATAAGAGAAGAGAAGATGTGAGCAACTGGATATCTAGCTGCCACCATCGAAAGAAGATCCCTCAAACGATGAGGAATATGAAGAAATCAACTCTTGAAGAACCTCTTATCCACCTTAGCATTTGGATAAGAAACGATGCTATTATGAATGAATAAGACGATGAAGTTGAAGGTTCAAGAAGGAGTCTACCCACGAAACAAATAAAGATAAGTATTCAATTGTCATTTCATGATATTGTTTTGTTATGTATTTGTTTATATTCAGTTAATGTATTATGCATGATAGAATGTTTGCATTACCGACAGTATACTACTAATATGCATGTGATGGGTAAGTAGCTCATGGTACTATACAACTCTCCATTACTACTTATCTAGAATGAAACCTCTTTGCTGACATATTGGATTAGTGCACAATCTCAATGTTGTGCTGGTGGAGATGGAAGGAATCTAGAAAAGTTTCCGTGAGATATGGATGAATGTTGTATTGGCTAAAGTAGTTGCATGATCATATATTTATGCATAAGAATTTTCCAGTATGAATATTCTTATGAAATGTCTCTAACCATGTAAATGCATTTGACTTGTAGGAAATATCGCATACATAATCGTCTATAAGCAAAGAAGGATGAGACTTGTTCCGAAGAACAAGTGACGATAGTTCAAAGCTGAAAAATAATATGACGAATACAGCGACATCATTGATGCAGAATCTTCCAAGAAGAAAGGGAAGATCAGTTCAAGAAGAATGATGTCTAGGATGTAGTATCGATACATGAAGGAAAGTTTGTAATTCCATCATACAATAGATGGAAACATCATGGGATACAAGGCAAGATTCGTAGCATGAGGCATAGACTACGAAGAGACATTTGCAGCCACTAGAAATACACATGACATTCATAATCATGTGTGCAAATGAAAGAAGGCCTTGTACGAGCTCAGAAGGCACCCATGGGATAACACATACATGAGGAGCTTGATGAATATCTGAACCTTTGCTACAAGGTTGATAGAGGATGACAAGATCATAGATGGGTGTGAGAAGAACTTTTGAAAAATTTCAAGATAGAGGATCTTGGTATCCAGTGTCACTCTAGTACATAATGTTTCAATGCATAGAGTACGAAAGACAAAGGGAGTATGATGCTTCAGAGGGAGTGACTGCAAAAGATCCTAAGGTTCAACATGGTATGACAGGATGGACAGATTACTGATGAATCTAGGCTTTACTAAGAGTAAATTGGATTCCAACCTTTTCTTTAAGGTTGAATGGGGAAGACCAGTGATGCTCCTGTTATGTGTCGATGCACTATTTTTTAGGCATGGAGGTGTGGACAAGGGAAGTATGCAGTAGAGATCCTGAAGAGGCTTGGGATGATGGACTACAAGGCCATGACCACACCTATGGCATTGAACCTGAATCTATTGAGTGTTGCTTCATCAGAGTCGGTTGATGCCATGATGTATCATCAGATGATTTGTTCATTGATGTACCCGATGGATACAAGACCAGATAGTTTCTTTGTTGTGAACACATTGAGACATGTTCACTTGATGGTTGCAAGTATGATACAAAGATTAACCTGGAGGGTTATGTGGATTCATATTAGGCAGGCAGTTCCATTGATAGGAAGAGCACTTTGGGGGTGCTTCTTTAGTATGAGATCACGTGTGATCTCTTGGTTGGCAAGATGGAGTCCTGCATGGCGCTGAGTACAGCTGAGGCAAAATATGTTGCCACTTCCTATTTTGGAGGTAGTATGTTTCTTTTGAAAACTACTATTTGATTTGATTTATCTGACTTGCATTTTTGGTATGATGCAGAGAGGAGCAGTGAAGCTCTAGTTTGTGATACAGATCGAGATCTCTCGAAAGAGGGATTTCCAGCATAGCTAGGAGACAGGTTGTCTGAGCATAAATCCTGGCGAAGCTCGTAGGTTGCTCAGACGTAAATGGTCTTGTAGATTGTCCTTGGATGTAATTGGTCCTAGCAAAGCTCACGGGTTATCCTTGGACGTAATCATCCCTGATGTGATTATATGCTAGAAATGGCCATAGTGAAGTTTGAGTACTTCAGGGAGAAGCTTGGTGTTCTCTAGATCGAGATTCCTCCCAAGAGGAAGTGATGTGTCTGTGCTGAGCGTTTCTGACATGGTGTGAGGATTGGTTCCTTCCATGGTCAAATATAAGTGTTGTGCCCTTCCTACATGGTGAGAGGATTGGTTCCTTCCATGGTCGGATGTAAGAGCTGTGACATGGTGAGAGGATTGGTTCCTTGCATTGTCAGGTATATGTGTGAATTCCACATCCAACATGAAAAAGGGATGGCTCTGTGAAGACACATCTAGTATGAAAAAGGACTAGCTCTATGTAGATGCCACATCCAACATGAAAAAGGGCTGGCTCTGTGAAGACACATCTATTATGAAAAAGGACTAGCTCTGTGTAGATGCCACATCCAACATGAAAAAGGGATGGCTCTGTGAAGAAAAATCTAGTATGAAAAAGGACTAGCTCTGTGTAGATGGCACATCTAGCATGAAAAAGAGCTGGCTCTGTGAAGACACATCTAGTATGAAAAAGGACTAGCTCTATGTAGGTTCCACATCTAGTATGAAAAAAGACTAGCTCTTAGTAGCTGCCACATCTGGTATGAAAAAGGACTAGCTCTGTGAAGATACATCTAGTATGAAAAAGGACTAGCTCTATGTAGGTTCCACATCTATTATGAAAAAGGACTAGCTCTGTGAAGACTCATCTAGTATGAAAAAGGACTAGCTCTAAGTAGCTGTCACATCTAGTATGAAAAAGGACTAGCTCTGTGATGCCTCATCTAGTATGAAAAAGGACCAACTCTGTGAAGACTCATTTAGTATGAAAAAGTACTAGCTCTGAGTAGCTGCCTCATCTGGTATGAAAAAGGACCATCTTTGTGATGCCTCATCTAGAATGAAAAAGGACTAGCTCTGTGATGCCTCATCTAGAATGAAAAAGGACTAGCTCTATGATGATACATCCAGTATGAAAAAGGACTGGACTAGCTTTGAGTAGCCGCCTCATCTGGTATGAAAAAGGACCAGATCTATGATGCCTCATCTAGAATGAAAAAGGACCAGCTCTGTGATGATACATCCAGTATGAAAAAGGGATGGCTATGTATAGGTTCCTATGACAAGAAGAATCAAGAGATAGCACCCGTGATGATGACCTAGTGATGATCCAGATCAAGTGATGATGATCCAGATCCAGTGATGATGATCCAAATCCAGTGATGATGATCAAACAGTGATGATCTAGATCCAGTGATGATGTCCAGTGATGATCCAGATCCGAAGATGAAGATGACTTGAAGATGAAGATGACTTGAATATGAAGATGTCTTGAAGACAAAGATGAATTGATGATGATCCAGATGATACAGAGAAGAAGACTTGTGCTGATATATTGTGTCGAGAGAATACCTTCCTAGTTAAGAGGGAGTGTTGATGTATTTCTAACTTCGGAATGTATTCATCTGTATATCTTATGTATTATACCTTGATGTTTATTCTGGGATGTGGCTGTAATATAATAGAGTCATGTCATACCCCGATGCTTATTTTGGGAAGTTTCTATAATGATAAATTCATGTCAAGTCATTGTGGGTAACCCTCCTATTGGTCAAGGGTTAAAGTCCCCACAGTTGTGGGGCCCTAGGGTTATTAGACTATCCTACTGAATTCGACCCTAGGTGAGTCATTGTAAGTCAGGGAAATAGTCCCCACCGTTGTGTTACCCTCCTATTGGTCAGAGGAGGCAAAGTCCCCATAAGTTGTGGGGCACTAGAGTTATTAGACACTCTTAGAGATGTCGGCTCTAGTAAGTAATTGTTAAGTAAGGCCGACATGTTGGAGTGGGTTCCAAGTGAACGAAAGAATATAAATAGAGAGTGAGTCTCTCTATTTATCATACACACAATCACTCATTGGGGCACATGAGTGGGAGAGGAGAAGCTCTCTCAGTGTGAGAGAGACAAAGAGAAGCTATGGAGATCATCTTTATGTTTTCGAGTTTTTACTTTTGGTGCTGATTCTATCTCTGAGGAAGTTGCGGTGTTTTCACCATTTATGGTTTTCCTGAGGATAAACACTGTGTTCATTATCTCTTGTGTTTGATTTTTGTGCTTGTTATTCTCTCAGTTAAATATCTTAATGTTATGCTAGCTTAGTGATAAAAATATAACATGTAGTAACCATAGGACTGACTCAAAAGTACTGACACAGAGACTATTTTGACTGTAGAGGTAAACTTCTTCAACTTCCCTTTGAACATCAGGCAACACGACAAAAGACTTGGTAGCATGACTAAACCAGAAAAACACACAATGCGACAATGGAAAATGCATTCTTTTGAAAGACTCAAAGGAGTGGCATGACTCATGAAAGTGGATTGTCATGGAGAGCAGCTGAATACCCAATTGACTGAAATGATATGCAGACAAGTGCCATGTTCAAAGGTAACGACAAATTACTGCCATTTATTTGCAAAATGATTCCCCTCCCATTTCCCTCATCATGGTTGATGAGTGCCTCTTTTTCAGTTTTATGAGTTCAAAGAGGGTAACAAACAATCAATATAGCTCTTCTGAAGACAAGTCCAAACTCATATGTTTTACAAACCTGTGAGAGGAGGGGTTCATTCCCAAAAACGGGTCTCTCAATGTTTAATTTAACAAGTCCAATGAAAGAAAACTTGGTATCATTCATGTGTAGAGAGTCTGAGCGACCACGGAAGAAGACTTAAAAGGGTCCTTTTTCATATGATTTAGCCCCTAAGGCTCGAAAAAGTATAAAATAATACCTTAGAGAACTCTTCCAGTCATGATTGGTTGGAGTGTTCATTTTTAGTAAATGGTCTATCCAAACTGAAAAAGAGATAACCTACTGTCGGAGAGATGACTCTTCAAATGCTTTAACGAGCGTGAAGAAGACTAGATCGACGCTTGACAATCTTTTCGTATTTAAGGATCCCGAAAAGAGTTTAAGGAAGACTCCATTAGGTCTCTTTTCATAATGAGCGATTTTATGAGCCTAAAAAGAATTAGAAACGGACTTGGACCTTTGATACTAAGTTTCGAGAGTTTGACCAAAGTGTCATAATAAACGCTCAAAGACTTTTTCCGTTTTATGGTGGTACAAAAAAGTAAAAAACGAACTCCCAAAACTTTACTGCTACTATTCTTCTATCCTGCAACAACTCAAAAACAAGTGTTAAATGTGCCAATAACTAACATTAAGGGATTATGATTGATAGATTTTGAGTAATAAATGATTTCAAAACAAAACTATAGCATGTCAAACCCAAAAATGTGTATAAAAGTCATGTAAATAGTGGAAAATCAAAACATTTTACTATTTACCAATAGTGGAGATCATTTGGAGCACTTTCCTAGAAATATTTTTAGTTGTTAATATCAGGAGTTTCCACCGTCTGATTCAAGCACTGTCAGTTCCAGGTAATAGCCTAGACCCTACTCTTTCATCTTATGTCTTAAATTTTGACTTTTAATGGTGTTTTGGGCTTGTATGGCAAGCCCTAAAATCATGGGAGAGGGCACCGCTCTTATCCCTTGAGGGATACGTGGTACCTCGCTAGAACTGTGCAAAAAATAAGGTGCATAGGCGATGCCACTGCCTATCTTCAATGGGGCACAGGCGGTGCCGGCCGTGAAGAAGTAAAAATAATCACACAATAAAAACTAGTTCATTTCATTTGATTTGGATGATTAAGAATGATTTTAATGGGTCTTGTAATTGTTTTTGGCAGGTACTTGTTGATAAAAAATGGTCATATGGAAAGAGAGATAGCATGATAATGATGACGCCTTTACTGAACGGAATGCGGGTTGCATAGCTGCATTGAGAGACTGCAGACTCCTAAAATTCTTTCGAACACCCAGTATGGTATCGCATGAGTGATTGCTAGAGCATATACTCTGGATGTGGAATCCAGAGCAACAACATTTCAAGGTTGGTGCTCATATTCTGACAGTTGAGGTAGAGGACATCTACTTTCTAATTGGCCTTTAGAGATGGGGTGCTCCCATCTCATTGACTGGTTCCTGCGAAGGGGACATCACTACACAGGATTTGATAGACCGTCAGTGTATCCCTGGGACAAGGAAACCTGGGAAGAAAATCCCCATAAAAGCTATGATGGATGGACCTCTACAGACTATATTGTTTACCATGTAGAGAGTGGTAGGAATCCAAGGAGTGCACCAGGTGTCTATATCACATATGTTGTATGCCATAAAGGCCATGGCGCCTACAGTCTTTAACTGGGCGGAAGCCCTACTTCCGATATTCAAGGATCAGCTGACCAAGTGTCGGCAGGGGGAACTGAAGCAGTTTGGTTCTGGTTCTATATTAGCTTGCTTTTTCTTCAAGCGGATTCCACAGATGAGACCCCAGGTGGTCTTTACAGAGCTGAGAGTGCGGGACCCTCGCATGCAGAGGTGGGTCTAGATTATGGCCCGTACTAGAGCGGGCAGGGTCCGCCATCTCTAATTCTGCAATTCATATGATGATTCCTGATTCTTTTTTTTCTTTAAATATATACACAAGCAAGAATTTCTCCTGCTAACATTCTAATCCAGATCTTGCATAACTCTTTATCTTCCACAATTGCAGATATATGGGCAGGGTTTGCCACCTCTGATTCCGCAATGCGTATGATGATTCCTGATTCTCTTTTTTTCTTTAAAGATCTACACAAGCAAGAATTTATTTTTCTAACATTCTAATATAGACTGTGTATAACTCTTTATCTTCGCCAATTGCAGATAGATCAAATGGTGGAGAATTATCCTGCAGAAAATCACGGTGAGGAGAGATTCACTTATAGAATCGTAAACATATCAAAATTTCACTCTCGCATCCCGCATCCCACATGTTGCATTCTGAATCCCGCATCCTGCATAAAGAACGACCATTGTGGAGATCAAAGTTGCGGAAACAAAAATTTTCCATCAGTCATTTCCACATCCCGCATCTCACAAATTGCAGAAAGCATATTTCGCCAAACGACATTTCCACATCCTGCATCCCGCAAGTTGTAGAAGGGAAAAATGCAGAGTCCAAACTTCTGCAAGGCGCATTTCTGCATCCCGCAAGTTGCGGAAAGTGAATTGCGGAAGGGAAAGAGTGGAAATTCGATATCCTCACGAAAATTTCTAAGTATAAAACTGATTTCCAACATCTAAGCCATCACCAATACGGCCGATCTAAATTCATAACAACTTAGAAAATTCATTGAAGTAATTCCACACATAGATGCATCATTCATGAAATACGAAGCTGAAACACAACACATTTCATTCAAGCATTCATCATTTCATATTAATTTACAAACAAGCACATTTGCAGGGATTGAACACAAGAGATACTTATCTTTATCAGATGCTTTTCCCGCAACCAGTTATGTCACTGCAACATTCCACCCAACCATAGGCCAATGTGCTCATCAATCTCTCAGCAGCACAACCAACCCCGAGCTAGGCATGATTTCCCCAAGGAATAAGGAACACTAGTAGACTTACCCATAGCCAAGGATACAATAAAACTCAGCCAATCCAACACAATTGGGTTTATTAGACTTACACAGGCAGTTATTTACACATAGCCAAAGTTTATACAAGTCATAGCCAAGCCAACATATGGGTTTATCAGGATAACATCCAAGCCATCCTTCTAGTTGGGTTTATCAGGCTTACATAGACAATGGTTTACACTTAGCCAATATTGACATGAGACACAACCAATCCAATGGATGGGTTTATCAAGCTACCAAGGAGGTGGAAAGATTGACTGCTAATCTAGTGAACTCAATCCCAGAGCTATGGACACCTACACTGGATCTAGCTTGAATTCTAAACATTTACACACCCAACACAAGGAAGCATCCCCTTCTCTGTTACACAATACCTCAGGCCATGCCTTCCCTTCTAGTGCTATTCAGGGTATGCAAAGAAGAAAACCAGCCCTCTAGATTGGTCTGTGAGGTTCCTTCACACACTAGGTTTATTAAGCAGGTCTAGACTCCATTTCCATTCCCCAAATCACTTCAGATATCCAACAAGGATGTACACACATCGATCTCAGTTCTTGGATTAACAAAACGTAACAGAATCCAAGAAAAAGAAAAAAAATGTTTTTCCCATAAATGGTGCTCTGCCCATTTTGAATTTCTACCCACTCTTTTAATCCCCCTCGTCATCCTTGGGAAAAATCATGCTCCCATCTCATTTTTTTGCATTGACATAGCTAGCTATAGGATTTTAATTAAAAATTGCAAATTAACATGATGTCCAAACTTATAACATTCAACTAGCATAAAAACACCATCGACCTAAATCTTAATCGCTGAAACATAAACACTAAATTGATGGTGGGGCTTTTGCCTTGAGCTCCACACCATGATTATTTAAATCATATTATTTAAATGCAAAGAGGTCAAAACTGAAGTGTTACATTCCCCTCCCCCTTCAAAAACACTGTCCTCAGTGCTTTACAACATTGAATAAAAATGATTTGCTGGTACTGCCCTTAGCCATCCACAAAATTGAACAAAAATGGATGTGTCAATCGCATGGAATCCTCTAGCTCCCACGTAGATTCTTCATGACTGTAGTGCTCCCATTGCACCTTTACCTGTCATATTGCTTGGTTTCGGAGCATTGTGACCTTCCTGGTGAGGATGCGCATAGGCTCGATTTGGAACTCTCCCTCTAGTACATGATTAGGATCATGTACATATTTATTAAGCAAAGAAACATGAAAAACATTATGAGCCTTAGTGCTATCAGGAAATGAAAGTCTATATGCAACTGGTCTTATTCTTTTAAGCACTTCAAATGACCCATAGTATCTTGGAGACAACTTGGCACAACTCCCAAGCTTCAAGGAACTTTTGTTTTCCTTCACCATGAGGTAAACATGATCCCCAATACTGAACTCTCTATTCACCCTATGCTTATCTTGATAGATTTTCTATCTGTCCTCAGCTGCCTTTAGATTCTGTCTTATTTTTACAACTTCCTCTTCCATCTCCTTGAGCAATTCTAGACTCATTACAACTTTGTTCACTAGGTTATCCCAAGTTACTGATGTTCTGCATCTCCTGCCATACAAAGTTTCATATGGACTCATCCCCAAGGATGCTTGCTGTCCATTGTTATAAGAAAACTCTACCAAGTGTAAATAGTCTTCCCACTTGGATGGTGTGTCCATCACATACACGCGAAGCATGTCTTCCAGCACTTGGTTAACTCTCTCAGACTATCCATCAGTCTGAGGATGGTAGGAAGTGCTGAAATTCAACTTTGTCCCCAAGTCTGCAAACAATCCTTTCCAAAAATTAGAGTTGAACTTAACATCCCTATCAAAGACTATTGCCTTAAACAATCCATGCAATTTAAGAATTTCTTTCATGAAAATCTTGGCAATATCATCAGTGTTATGCGTGGAATTTACTGGTATAAAATGTGCTGCCTTCGTCAACTTGTCCACCACAACCATGATGGAATCATGTTGTCTCCAAGTCATCGACAATCCTGTAATAAAGTCCATGGAAATCACTTCCCATTTATATTCTAGAATCGACAAAGGTTGCAAGAAACTTGTTGGGTGTTGATGTTCAACCTTCACTTGTTGACACTTCATGCCTCTCGAAATATATACATCCATGTCCTCTTTCATTCCTGACCAAAAGTATTGCTTTCTTGTTGTAGCAATTGTCTTCTGATATTCTAGGTTACCAGAATATGGAGTTTGATGGATTTCATCCATAACAACCCTCCTCAAATATGCCACATTTGGAATATACATTTTGCTCTTATAAGTAAGAAGTTCATCCTCTTCTAACTTATAACCTTCATACTTCTCTTCAAGGCTTTACTATTGTAATTTGTCCTTTACCTACGCATACCTTTCATATTGAACATTATGATTAATAATCTACTGTCTCAAATCTGATTGGAAAATGCTAATAGATTCCACATGCATTTCTTGTACTTTCCTATTGAGTGCATCGACTACCTTATTCTCCTTACTTTTTATGTGCTTGATTTCAAAATCAAACTCACATAAAAATTCCAGGCATCTAGATTTCCTAGCGTTCAGAGTAGGCTGATCAAATAAATATTTCAGACCACAATGGTTTGTTCTTAACTCAAATTTTCTTCCCATCAAGTAATGTCTCCACATATTGAGAGCTTGTATAATGGATGCAAGTTCTAGATCATGAGTGGAATAATTCCTCTCATGCTCCTTCAACTTTTTGGATTCATAGCATATCATGTGGTTGTCTTGCATAAGAACTCATCCAAGTCCTTGACTGCATGCATCCATACATGCCGCAAAATATTTCTCTGGGTCTGCAACGTTTAAGACTGGTGCACTGGTGAGAAGATAATTTAACCGTTGGAAAAAAATTTCACGCTTCGAGGTCCATTCAAACTTTATCCCTTTCCTTTGCAAAGAAGTGATAGCATGTGCAACTTTAAAGAATCTTTCAATGAATCTCCTGTAGTATCTTGCAAGCCCCATAAAGGATCTTACCTCTATCACATTCTTTGGAGTAGGCCAATTCTTGATAGCTTCAATCTTGTCAGGGTCCATGGATATACCCTCTTCTGAAATAATGTGACCCAAGTACTCAATTATATTTTTATAGAAGTCGCACTTGCTCAGTTTTGTGTGCAACTGATGTTCTCTAAGCAATTGTAGTGTTAGTCTCAAATGTTCTTCATGATCTTCTTCATTCTTAGAATAAATAAGAATGTCATCAAGGAAAACAAGAATGAATATGTCCAAATACCTGCTGAAGACACTATTCATAAGGCACATAAATGTTGCTGGTGCATTTGTGAGACCAAATGGTACCACTACAAACTCATAATGTCCATACCTTGTTTTGAAGGTTGTCTTATGAATGTCTTCATCCTTGATTCTCACCTAATGGTAACTAGACCTCAAGTCAATATTCGAAAATACCTTTTCTCCATTCATTTTATCAAAGAGGTCATCAATTCTTGGCAAGGGATATTTTTTCTTCACCGTGACTTTGTTCAGCTACCTGTAATCAATACACAATTTGAGTGTACCATCTTTCTTCTTCACAAACAAAACTGGTGCTCCCCAAGGAGACACACTCGGCCTGATATACTTTTTCTCCAACAATTCTTGCAGCTGCATCTTCAGCTCTAACATTTCTAGTGTACACATTCTGTAAGGTGCTTTGGACACTGGTGTTGCTCCTGGCACAAGCTCAATCATGAAATCAATGTCTCTCTTTGGAGGAAGCCCCAGAATCTCTTCAAGAATAACATCTCTGAATTATTGCAACATGTGGTAGTCTTCCAGCTTGAGAAGTTCATTCTCTGTTGCCTCCTCAATATGGGATGCATATAAATGAAAACATTTTCTACAAAACTTCTTCAATTGCATCGCTGAAATCTTCCTTACAGAAATTACCTTTGGTATGCCTTTTACAACTACTGGGTTCCCTTCTCCATCCATGCATTCAAAAGTTTTGTTATAATAGTCAATCTTCACCCTGTGATATTCTAACTAATCCATTCCAATGAGAAAATCATAGGAACCGAGTGGTAGAATGTTCAAATCTATGGAAGTGCTCAGTCCATTCATCTCCAATGGACATTTCTCCACCACTTCATTAATTTTTCTCTTAGTTCCAGTGGCTAGCTGAACTAACCATGACCTACTATGTTTTGCATTCCTAAGAGCACAAACCTCCACTACTCTAGGATCAATATAACTGTGAGTAGAACTAGGATCAATCAAAATAGAAATAGATTGCTCAACAATCTTACTTATAACTTCAACCATCGTTGATTGGTGATCTTCTTGGCGGTCTTCCAGGGTTGCATAAATTTTGGGTACAGTCCTTGCTACTTGTCCCACTATTTCTACCTCTTGAATATTGTATTTTGGCCTTGCATTCTCATTCTCCAGTGGACATAACCTACGCAGGTGGGGTCCTCCGCATTTCCAACACTGGAGAGGCTCTTTGTTCTGCTACGGTTCTCTTGGATTTTCTCCCACTACTCTAGATGGATCCTTCTCAACATGGAATGGATGCTTTTGCTGCTTCTGGAAGTTAGGAGGTTTGAAACCTCTCTTCCTCTGATCAGACTTCTCATTCATGTTGTTCTTCCACACCTTCTGGTAGTCAAGTTTGCTCTTGCTTTTCTCGTAGCAGTACTTAGCTTTTCTTATCACTTCTTCTAGAGTTCTGGGTTGATAGAACTCAATTCGATCTTTCTAGGACCGAGGCAATCCAATAAGAAAGCGTTGCATTTTTACCTTCTCATATTTAATATACCTGAAATACCTCAACAGTTCCAAGAACTTGTTTGCATATTCCTCCATAGTCTGCTGTACCAATCTCAGCTCATGGAATTCTTTGATTTTATCATCATAGTACCAGTTAGAGAGGTACTTTTGCTTGAAATATTTTTGGAACTGTTTTTAGACAATCTTCCTTTCATTTATCTTCTTTACTTGCCTGAAGTGTTCCCACCAAATAGACGCTCTTCCTGTCATATTGAAGATGGCTACTCGAACTTTCATATTTCCAGAATAATCTTGGACTTGAAAATATTTTCTTATCCCCAGAAGCCAAGCTTCATCCTCTTGACCAATATTTATCTCACCATTAAAGGTAGACAGTTTTTCCTTCTTGAATTCATCTCGTGTGTGGTTTTGGTAATGCCTCTTCCTCCTCCTCCCGTGAGATGAAGAGCCCGAATATTCAGTGGGTCTTTCAGAGTCAGATGACCCACTAGGAGATCTCTTCCTTTTATTGTCATGAGAGGAAAAACTTGAACCATTAGTGGATTTTTCAGAGTCAAACAACCCACTAGGAGATTTATTTCTTCCTCTAGCAGTGTTCTTACTTCCTTATGGATTTATTGTCTAGTCCCCAGAGTTCATCTTTCTCTGAATGTCTGTCAAACTGTGCAATATGGCTGTGTTCAACTGATTCTACTCCTTCTGAGCCTTAATCAATCTTTCGTTGTCTACTCTATAGCTTTGTATCTCCACCTTGAGGCTTGTCATGGTGGCTGCAAAGTCTGGGGGATTATCTTGAAACCTTCTCCCATTACACTCTGTCTCAGCATTTCCAATTCTGACATTTTCCCACATAGCATCTTCCTCGTCTGCATTGGGGTCCCGTGCATAATAATTTATATCGTTTGTCCTCGTGGCCAAACCAACTATTCAGAATCACATGACCCTTTCTGAAGGTGACTGTAATTTTAAAAAAATGTGTTAGAGAACAAAATTGTTAGATATAATCAAAACCAAAATCACTTACCCAATGCCCATGGCAGTTTTTCTCTGTTATGCGGCCAACAATACTTTGGAACTATTAACCAACAGCTCTGTAACTGTCCAACTCGGCCCATAGAGGCTCAATATTGTAATCGCTTTTGTTTCTAGCCCATCTAGGCCCAACACTGCAACCAATAGCTCTTATACCACAATGTACTAATTCCAACCCATCCAGGCCCAATGTTGCAACCCGTAGCTCTGATACCACACTGTCACGTCCCCTCCCGCCCCAGAGGAGGGAACACAACCCAACTCTTCTACCTAAGTTACCCATCTCTAATTCTGCAATTTGTATGATGATTCTCGATTCTTTTTTTTCTTTAAAGATCTACACAAGCAAGAATTTCTCCTTCTAACATTCTGATCAAGACTGTGTATAACTCTTTATCTTCCCCAATCATAGACAGATCGAACGAAGGAGAATCATCCTACAGAAAATCATGATGTAGAGAGCTTCACTTGTGGAATCATAAACATATCAAAATTTCACTCTTGCACCCTGCATCCCGCATGCTGCATTCTGCATCCTGCATTCCGCATTCCACATATCGCATCCCGCATGTGAAAATGGTTGTTGCAGAGATAGAAGTTGTTGAAATCAAAATTTACCATAAGTCGTTTCCGCATCCCGTTTCCCCCATCCCGCAAATTGTGGAAAGAAAATTTCGCCAAACTTCTGCAAGTCACATTTGTGCATCCCACATCCCACATCCTGTAAGTTGCAGAAAGGGAATTGCGAAAGGGAAATATAGAAATTCGATCTGCTCATGAAAATTTCTAAGTATTAAACTGATTTCTAACATCCATACCATCACCAATCTGGTCGATTTAACTTCATAACAACTTAGAAAATTCATTGAAGTAATTAGACACATAGATGCATCATTCATGAAATATACAGCTGAAACACAGCACATTTCATTCAAGCATTCATCATTTCATATTAATTTACAAACAAGTACAGTTGCAGGGATTGAACACAAGAGATACTTATCTTTATTAGATTCCTGTCCTGCAACCAGCTATGTCACTGCAACGTTCCACCCAACCATAGTCCAGTGTGCTCATCAATATCTTAGCAGCACTAGTACCACCCCCGAGCTGGGAATGATTTCCCCAAGGAATAAGGAACACTAGCAGACTTCCCCATAGCTAGAGATACATAAAACTCATCCAAGCCAACACATTTGGGTTTATCAGACTTACACATGCAGAGATTTACACATAGCCAAATTTTATACAAGTCACAACCAACCTAACAGATGGGTTTATCAGGCTACCAACCAAGCCATCCTTCCAGTTGGGTTTATCAAGCTAACACAGACAGTGGTTTACACTTAGCCAAGATTCACATGAGACACAACCGAGCCAACATATGGGTTTATCAGGATGCCAAGGAGATGGAAAGACTGACTGCTACGCTAGTGATCTCAATCCCAGAGCTATGGACACCTACACCAGATCTATCTTGACTTCTAAACATTTACACAACCAACACAAGGAAGCATCCCCTTCTCTGCTACACAGTCCCTCGGGACATGCCTTACCTTCTAGTGCTATTCAGAGTATGCAAAGAAGAAAACCATTGCTCTAGATTGGTATGTGAGGTTCCTTCACACACTAGGTTTATCAAGCAAGTCCATACTCCATTTGCATTCACCAAATCAGTTCATATGTCCAACGAGGATGTACACACATCAATATCAGTTCTGGGATTAACAAAATGTAACATAAGCTAAGGAATACACACACACACAACAATTACGAATTTCTGAGCATTTCCTGAGCTAGAGCGACTACTGCAATTACCAAAAATGAAATTGTTTGTTGGTCATTCAATTCAAAAACACAACTCGTATTCTAGGCATTCGCATTCACAAAATGAATAACAGACAAGTAAATCATAAAAAGGAAAACAATCCATAGAATAGGAAAATTCCTGAAGGATCAAGACTCATAGCAGTTTTGCTTGCTTCCTGAATGCCAGAATCCCCCCCTTGCCAAAACATTCAACACAGTCCAGAATCATTAGGGGAAAGTGAAACGCGACTACATGAGGGAAAGGCAGGCGTTTTCTTTTCCAAGTAAATGAAAAAAAATGTTTTTCCCAAAAATGGTGCTCTTCCCATTTCGAATTTCTTCCCACTCTTCCAATCCCCCCCTTATCCTTAGGAAATGTTGATGTATATGTATTCAGAATGTATTTAACTTATATTTCTTATATATTGTAACCCGATGTTTATTCTGGGATGTACTTGAGTTATGTCATCCCCCGATGTTCCTATCGGGAAGTTCTATAATATAAACAAGTCATGTCAAGTCATTGTGGGTAACTCTCCTATTGGCTAAGGGTTAAAGTCCCCGCAGTTCCAGGGCAATAGGGTTATTAGAATCTCCTAGTGAGGTCAGCCCTAGTAGGGTTTAGTCAAGTCGGGAATTAGTATAAATAGAGAGTTGGACTCTCTATTTAACACACGTCTCATACATACTCAAGTGTAGCGCATAGTTGAGGAAGGAGAAGACACTGGGGCTAGATAGAAAGAAGGTTACTGCTGTTGGGAGATCACTTACTGTTTTGGGTTCTACTTTTGGTGCTGATTTTATCTCTGAGGAAGTTGCAGGGTTTTCAACATTTATGGTTTCCCTGCGGATAAACACTATGTTCATTGTCTCTTGTGTTTGATTGCTATACTTATTATTCTCTCAGTTAAAGATCCTAATGTATTGCTAGCTTAATGATGAAATTCTAACATGAAAAATCATGCCCCCATCTCATTTTGTTGCATTGACATAGTTGGTTGTAGGATTTTAATTAAAAAATTGCAAATTAAGATGATGTCGAAACTTATAACATACAGCTAGCATAAAAACACCATCATCCTAAATCTTAATCGTCGAAACATAAACACTAAATCGATGGTGGGGATTTTTCCTTAAGGTTCACACCATGATTATTTACATCATATTATTTAAATGCAAACGAGGTCAAAACTGGGGTGTTACATTCCCCTCCCCCTTCAATAACACTGGCCTTAGTTCTTTACAACATTGAACAAAAATTCTTTGCTGGTACTGCCCCCAGCAATCCGCAGAATTAAACAAAAATAGATGTGCCAGTCGCATGGCATCCTCCAGCTACCACGTAGCTTCTTCAAGACCATAGTGCTCCAATTGCACCTTTATCTTTCCTATTGCTTGGTTCTAGATCATTGTGAACTTACTGGTGAGGATGCGCATAGGCTCGATTTGGAACTCTCCCTCTGGTTCCACCTGCATCACATCCCAATTTATTACATTGTTAGGATCATGTACATATTTCTTAAGCAAAGAAACATGAAAAACATTATGAGCCCTGGTGCTAGTAGGAAATGCAGGCCTATATGCAACTGGTCCTATTATTTGAAGCACTTCAAATGACCGACAGTATCTAGGAGATGGCTTGGCACAACTCCCGAGATTCAAGGAACTTTTCTTTTCCTTCACTGTGAGGTAAACATGAACCCAAATTCTGAACTATCTGTTCACCCTATGCTTATCTACATAGATTTTTTTTCTGTCCTGGCCTTCCTTTAGATTCTGTTTGATTTTTACAACTTCCTGCTCCATCTCCTTGAGAAATTCTGGACCGATCACAACTCTATTCACTTAGTTATCCCAATTTATTGGTGTTCTGCACCTCCTACCATACAAAGCTTCATATGGACTCATCTCCAAGGATGCTTGCTGTCCATTGTTATAAGCAAACTCTACCAAGTGTAAATAGTCTTCCCACTTGGATGGTGTGTCCATCACATAGATGCGAAGCATGTCTTCAAGCACTTGGTTAACTCTCTCGATTTGTCCATCGGTATGAGGATGGTAGGCAGTGCTGAAATTCAACTTTTTCCCCAAGTATGCAAACAATCCTTTCCAAAAATTATAGGTGAACTTAACATCTCTGTCAAAGACTATTGCCTTAGGAAATCCATGCAATTTAATTTTTTTTAATGAAAATCTTGGCAATATCATCAGTCTTATGCGTGGACTTTACTAGTATAAAATGCGATGCCTTCGTGAACTTGTCGACCAAAACCATGATCGAATCATGTTGTCTCCAAGTCATCGGCAATCCTGTAATAAAGTCCATGGAAATCACTTCCCATTTCAATTCTAGAACTGGAAAAGGGTGGAAAAAACCTAATGGGTGTTGATGTTGAACCTTCACTTGCTGACACTTCATGCATCTTGAAAGATATACAACCATTTCCTTTTTCATTCCTAGCCAAAAGTATTTATTTCTTGCTATAGCAATTGTCTTCTGATATCATGGGTGAGCAAAATATGGATTTTGATGGATTTCATCCATAACAACCCTCCTCAAATATGCCACATTTGGAATATACATTCTTCTCTTATAAGTAAGAAGTGCATCCTCTTCTAACTTATAGCCTTCATACTTCTTTTCAAGGCTTTGCTTCTGTAATTTGTCCTTTACCTGCGCATACATTTCATCTTCAACATGGTGATTAATAACCTGCTGTCTCAAATCTGATTAGCAAATGCTAATAGATGCCACATACATTTCTTGTACTTTCCTGTTGAATGCATAAGCTACCTTATTCTCCTTAACGTTTGTGTGCTTGATTTCAAAATAAAACTCACATAAAAATTAGAGCTATATGGCTTTCCTAGCGTTCAGAGTAGGCTGATCAAACAAATATTTCATACCACAGTGGTATGCTCTTAACTCAAATTTTATTCCCATAAAGTAATTCCTCCACATCTTGAGAGCATGTACAATGGCTGCAAGTTCTAGATCATGAGTGGCATAATTCCTCTCATGCTCCTTCAACTTTCTGGATTCATAGCATATCACATGGTTGTCTTGCATAATAAATCCTCCAAGTCCTTGACCGCATGCATCCCTACATACCAAAAAATATTTCTCTGGGTATGCAACTCTTAAGACCGATGCACTAGTGAGAATATACTTTAATTGCTGGAAACTTTCTTCATACTTTGACGTCCATTCAAACTTTATCCCCTTCCTTTGCAAAGAAGTGATAGCATGTGCAACCTTGGAGAACCATACCTCATGTCAATCTTGGAAAATACCTTTTCTCCTTTCATTTGATCAAAGAGGTCATCAATTCTCAGCAATGGATATTTGTTCTTAACCGTGACTTTGTTAAGCTCCCTATAATCAATACACAATCTGAGTGTACCATCTTTCTTCTTCACGAACAGAACTAGTGCACCCCAAGGAGATACACTCAAACTTATATAATTTTTCTCCAACAATTATTGCAGCTACATCTTCAGCTCTAACATTTCTAGTGTACTCATTCTTTTAGGTTCTTTGGACACTGGTGCTGCTCTTGGCACAAGCTCAATCATGAAATCATTGTCTCTCTTTGGAGGAAGCCCTGGAATCTCATTAGGAAAAGCATCTTTGAATTATTGAAGCTCGTGATAGTCTTCCAAATTGATACTTTCATTCTCTGCTACCTCCTCAATATGGGCTACATACAAATGACATACTTTTCTACAAAACTTCTTCAATTGCATCGCTGAAATCTGCCTTACAGAAATTACCTTTGGTATGCCTTTTACAACTACTAGGTTCCCGTCTCCATCCATGCATTCAAAATTTTTGTTATAGAAGTCAAGCTTTACCCTGTGAGCTTCTAACCAATCCATTCCAATGAGAACATCATAGGAACCGAGTGGTAGAATGTTCAGATATACACAAGTGCTTAGTCCATTCATAACCAATGGACATTTATCCACCACTTAATTAATTTTTCTATTAGTTCTAGTGGCTAGCTGAACTAACCACGACTTGCTATGCTTTTCTTTCCTAAGAGCACAAAACTCCACTACTGTAGGATAAATATAGCTATGAGTAGAACCATGATCAATCAAAATAGAAATAGATTGCTCAATAATCTTACTTGCAACTTCAACCATCGTTGACTGGTGATCTTCCTAGCAGTCTTCTAGGGCTGCATCAATTCTAGGTACGGTCCTCGCTACTTGTCCCACTATTTCTGCCACTTGAATATTGTATGTTGGCCTTGCATTCTCATTCTCTAGTGGACAGAACCTACGTAGATGGGGTCCTCCGCATTTCCAGCAATGGAGAGGCTCTTTGTTCTGCTGTGGTTCTCTTGGATTTTCTCCCAGTACTCTAGTTGGCTGCTTCTCAGCTTGGAATGGCTGCTTCTACTGATTCCAGAAGTTAGGATGTTTGAAACCTCTCTTCCTCTTATTAGACTTCTCATTTATCTTGTTCTTCTATGCCTTTTGGTAGTTAGATTTTCTCTTGTTTTGCTCATAGCAGTACTTCGCTTTTCTTATTGCCTCTTCCAGAGTTCTGGGTTCATAGAACTCAATTCAGTCTTTGTAGGACTAAGGAATTCCACTCTGAAAGCGCTGCATTTTTAATTTATCATATTTAATATACTTAACATACCTCAAAAGTTCCAAGAACTTGTTTAGATATTCCTCCATAGTCTGTTGTCCCAATCTCAGCTCATGGAATTCTTTGATTTTATCATCATAGTACCGATCAGAGAGGTACTTCAGCTTGAAATATTTTTGGAACTATTTCTAGACAATCTTCCTTTCATTTATCTTCTTTACTTGATTGAAGTGTTCCCACCAAATAGACACTCTTCCTGTCAGATTGAAAATGGCTACTCGAGCTTTCATATTTCTAGAATAATCTTAGACTTGGAAATATTTTCTTATTTCCAGAAGCCAAGCTTCAGCCTCTTGACCAGTCTTTACCTCACCCTTGAAGGTAGACAACTTTTCCTTCTTGAATTCATCTTGTAAGCGGTTCTGGTAACGCCTCTTCCTCCTACTCCTGTGAGATGAAGAGCCCAAATCTTCAGTGGGTCTTTCAGAGTTAGATGACCCACTAGGAGATCTATTCCTTTTATTATCATGAGAGGAAAAACTTGAACCATCAGTGGATTTTTCAGAGTTAGAAGACCCACTAGGAGATCGATTTATCCCTCTAGTAGTGTTTTTACTTCCTTCTGGCTTTACTGTCCGGTCCCCAGAGTTCATCTTTCTCTGAATTTCTGTCAAACTGTGCAATATGGTTGCATTCAGATGATTCTTCTCCTCCTGAGCCTTAATTCATCTTTCGTTGTTTGCTCTGTAGCTCTGTATCTCCACCCCGAGGCTTCTCATGGTGGTTGCAAAGTCTGGGGGAGTATCTTGGAACCGTCTCCCATTAGACTCTATCTCAACATTTCCAATTCTGACCACATTCTGACATTCCCCCCCATATCATCTTCCTTGTGCACATTGGGGTCCAGTGCATAACCATTCATATCGTCTATCCTCATGGCCGAACCAACTATTCAGAATTGCACTGCCCTTTCTAAAGGTGACTATAATTTTGAAAAAATGTGTTAGATAAGAAAATTGTTAGATATAATCAAAACCAAAATAATTTACCCACTACCCATGGCATTTATTCTCTGTTATGTAGTGAACAATACGTTGGAACTATTAACCAATAGCTCTGTAACTATCGAAATCGACCCATAGAGTCCTAATACTATAACCACTTTTATTTCCGGCCCATCCAGGCCCAATGCTACAACCAACAACTCTAATACCACACTGTAGTGTACTACAAGCTGGTATTAGAGGGTACTCTTATATTTTTAACAACTGATTCTGGCTCATCTAGGCCCAATGCTACAACTGACAGCTCTGATACCACACTGTCACGTCCCCTCCTGCCCCAGAGGAGGGAACATGACCCAACTCTTCTACCTGAGCTAACCATCTCTGATTTTGCAATTCGTTTGATGATTCCCGTTTTTTTTTCTTTAAAGATATACACAAGTAAGGATTTCTCCTACTAACGTTCTAATCCACACCATGTATAACTCTTTATCTTCCCCAATCGCAAATAGATTGAATGGTGGAGAATCATCCCGCAAAAAATCACAGTGTGGAGAGCTTCACTTACGGAATTAGAAACATATCAAAATTTCACTCTTGCACCCCATATCCCACATGCCACATTCCACATGCAGAACAACCATTGCGGAGATCAAAGTTGCGAAAATCAAAATGTACCATAAGTCATTTCTGCATCCTGCATCCTTCAAATTGCGGAAAGCATATTTCGCCAAACGACATATCCGCATCCCGCATCGCGCAAGTTGCGGAAAGGGAATTGTGGAAGGGAAAAATATCGAGTCCAAACTTCTGCAAGGCGCATTTCCACATCCCGCATACCACAAGTTGCGGAAAGGGAATTGCGGAAGGGAAAATGTGGAGATTCGACCTGCTCATGAAAATTTCTACATATAAAACTGATTTCCAACATCCAGGCCATCACCAATCCGGGTGATCTAACTTCATAAAAACTTAGAAATTTCATTGAAGTAATTACAGACATAGATGCATCATTCATGAAATATACAGTTGAAACACAATACATTTCATTCAAGCATTCATCATTTCATATTAATTTACAAACAATTACAGTTGCAAGGATTGAACACAAGAGATACTTATCTTTATCATATGCTTGTCCCACAACCAGCTATGTCACTGCAACATTCCACCCAACCATAGGCCAGTGTGCTCATCAATCTGTTAGCAGCACTACCACCCCTAAGCTGGGCATGATTTCCCCAAGGAATAAGGAACACTAGCAGACTTCCCCGTAGCCAAGGATACAATAAAACTCAGCCAAGCCAACACAGTTGGGTTTATCATACTTACATAGGAATTGATTTACACATAGCCAAAGTTTATGCAATTCACAGCCAAGCCAATAGATGGGTTTATTAGGCTACCATCCAAGCCATCCTTCCAGTTGGGTTTATCAGGCTTACACAGACAGTGGTTTGCACTTAGCCAAGATTCACATGAGACACAACCAAGCCAATAGATGGGTTTATTAGGATTCTAAGGAGGTGGAAATACTGATTGCTAAGCTAGTGAGCTCAATCCTAGAGCTATGGACACCTACACTGGATCTAGACTGACTTCTAAACATTTAAACACCCAACACAAGGAAGCATCCCCTTCTCTGCTACACAGTCCCTCAGGCCATGCCTTCCCTTCTAGTGCTATTCAGGGTATGCACAGAATAAAACCAACCCTCTAGATTGTTCTGTGAGGTTCCTTCACACACTACATTTATAAAGCAAGTCCAGACTCCATTTCCATTCCCCAAATTAGTCCAGATGTCCAACGAGGATGTACACACATCGATCTCAGTTCCGGGATTAACAAAACGTAACAGAAGTGAAGGAACACACACACACACACAACAATTACGAATTTCTGAGCATTTTCTAAGCCAGACCGACTACTGCAATTACCAAAAATGAAATCGGTTGTCGATCATTGAGTTCAAAAACACAACTCGGATTCTGGGCATTCGTATTCAGAAAATGACTAATAGATAGGGAAATCTTAAAAAGGAAAACAATCCACAGAATAGGAAAATTCCTGAAGGATCAAGACTCAAAGCAGTTTTGCTTGTTGCCTGAATGCCAGAATCCCCTCCTTGCCAAAATGTTCAAAATAGTCCAAAATCGTGAGGGGAAAGTGAAACACGACTCCATGAAGGAAAGGAAGGCATTTTCTTGGTGTTTTCTTGCCCAAGAAAATTAATTTTTTTTTTCCCAGAAATGGTGCTCTTCCCATTTTGAATTACTGCCCACTCTTCTAATCCCCCCCCCCCTTATCCTTAGGAAAAATCATGCCCCCATCTCATTTTGTTGCATTGACATAGTTGGCTCTATGATTTTAATTAAAAAATTGCAAATTAACATGATGTCCAGACTTATAACGTTTAGCTAGCATAAAACACCATCGGCCTAAATCTTAATCGCCGAAATATAAACACTAAATTGTTGGTGGGTATTTTTCCTTGAGCTCCCACCATGATTATTTACATCATAGTATTCAAATGCAAATGGGGTCAAAACCGAGGTGTTACATTCCCCCCCCCCTTCAATAGCACTGTCCTCAGTGCTTTACAACATTGAACAAAATTGCTTTGCTGGTACTGCCCTCAGCAATCCGCAAAATTGAACAAAAACGAATGTGCCAGTTGCATGGAATCCTCCAGCTCCCACGTAGCTTCTTCAGGACCGTAGTGCTCCCACTACACCTTTACCTATCCTATTGCTTGGTTCTGGGGCATTATGACCTTCCTGACGAGGATGCACATAGGCTCGATTTGGAACTCTCCCTCTGGTTCCACCTGCATCACATCCCAATTTATTACATGGTTAGGATCATGTACATATTTCTTAAGCAAAGAAACATGAAAAACATTATGATCCCTAGTGCTAGTAGGCAATGCAATTCTATATGCAACTGGTCCTATTCTTTCAAGCACTTCAAATGACCCACAGTATCTAGGAGATAACTTGGCACAACTCCCAAGCTTCAAGGAACTTTTCTTTGCCTTCAACCTGAGGTAAACATGATCCCCAATACTGAACTCTCTGTTCACCCTATACTTATCCGCATAATTTTCCTGTCTATCCCGGGCTACCTTTAGATTTTGTCTGATTTTTACAACTTCCTGCTCCATCTCCTTGAACAATTATGGACCGATGACAAATCTGTTCACTGGGTTATCCCAAGTTACTGTTGTTTTGCACCTCCTGCCACACAAACCTTCATATGGACTCATCCCCAAGGATGCTTGTTGTCCATTGTTATAAGAAAACTCTACTAGGTTTAAATAGTCTTTCCACTTGGATGGTGTGTCCATCACATACATGTGAATCATGTCTTCCAGCACTTGGTTAACTCTCTTAGTCTATCCATTGGTCTGAGGATGATAGGTAGTGATGAAATTCAACTTTGTCCCCAAGTTTGCAAACAATCCTTTCCAAATATTAGAGGTGAACTTAACATCTCTGTCAGATATTATTGCCTTAGGAAATCCATGCAATTTAAAAATTTCTTTCATGAAAATCTTGGGAATATCATTAGTCTTATGCGGGGAATTTACTGGTATAAAATGTGTTTCCTTCATCAACTTTTCCACCACAACCATGATGGAATCATGTTGTCTCCAAGTCATCGGCATTCCTTTAATAAATTCCATGGACATCACTTCCCATTTCCATTCTGGAATCGGCAAAGGATGCAACAAACCTGCTGGGTGTTGATGTTCAACCTTCACTTGCTAACACTTCATGCATCTTGAAATATATATAGCCATGTCCTTTTTCATGCCTGGCAAAAAGTATTCATTTCTTGATGTAGCAATCATCTTCTGATATCCTGGGTGACCAAAATATGAAGTTTGATGGATTTCATCCATAACAACCCTCCTTAAATATGCCACATTTGGAATATACATCCTGCTCTTATAAGTAAGAATTCCATTCTCTTCTAACTTATAACCTCCATACTTCTTTTCAAGGCTTTGCTGTTGTAATTTGTCCTTTACTTGCACATACATTTCATCTTCAGCATTATGATTAAAAATCTGTTGTCTCAAATCTGATTGGAAAATTCTAATAGATGCCACATGCATTTCTTATACTTTCCTGCTGAGTGCATCCACTACCTTCTTCTCCTTACCTTTTATGTGCTTGATTTCAAAGTCAAACTCACATAAAAATTCCAGCCATCTAGCTTTCCTAGCGTTCAGAGTAGGATGATCAAACAAATATTTCAGACCACAGTGGTTTGTTCTTAACTCAAATTTTCTTCCCATCAAGTAATGCCTCGACATCTTGAGAGCATGTACAATGGCTGCAAGTTCTAGATCATGAGTGGCATAATTCCTCTCATGCTCCTTCAGCTTTCTGGATTTATAGCATATCACGTGGTTGTCTTGCATAAGAACTCCTCCAAGTCCTTGACCACATGCATCCATACATACCACAAAATATTTCTCTGGGTCTCCAACTTTTAACACCGGTGCATTGGTGAGAAGATACCTTAAGCGTCGGAAACATTCTTCACACATAGAGGTCCATTTGAACTTTATCCCCCTCCTTTTCAAAGAAGTGATAGCATGTGCAACCTTGGAGAATCTTTCAATGAATCTCCTGAAGTATCCTACAATCCCCATAAAGGATATTACCTCTATCACATTCTTTGGAGTACACCAATTCTTGATAGCTTCAATCTTTTTAGGGTCCACGGATATACCCTCTTTTGAAATAATGTGACCAAAGTACTGAATTCTATCATTATAGAAGTCGCACTTGCTCAGGTTTGCATACAACTGATGTTCTCTGAGCAATTGCAATGTTAGTCTCAAATGTTCTTCATGCTCTTCTTCATTATTAGAATAAATAATAATGTCATCAAGGAAAACAAGAATGAATTTGTCCAAATACCTGCTGAAGACACTATTCATAAGGCACATAAATGTTGCTGGTGCATTTGTGAGACCAAATGGTACCACTACAAACTCATAATGTCCATACCTTGTTTTGAAGGTTGTCTTATGAATGTATCTATCCTTGATTCTCACCTGATGGTAACCAGACCTCACGTCAATCTTGGAAAATACCTTTTCTCCTTTCATTTGTTCAAAGAGATCATCAATTCTTGGCAAGGGATATTTGTTCTTCACCGTGACTTTGTTCAGCTACCTGTAATCAATACAGAATTTGAGTGTACCATCTTTCTTCTTAGCGAACAGAACTAGTGCTCCCCAAGGAGACACACTCGACCTGATATAATTTTCTCCCATAATTCTTGCAGCTTCATCTTCAGCTCTGACATTTATGGTGTAATCATTCTTTAAGGTGCTTTGGACACTGGTGTTGCTCTTGGCACAAGCTCAATCATGAAATCAATGTAGGAAGCCCTGAAGTCTAATCAGGAAAAAAATCTGTGAATTCTTGCAACATGTGATAGTCTTCCAACTTGAGAGTTTCATTCTCTACTGCCTCCTCAATATGGGCTGCATAAAACTAACAAACTTTTATACAAAACTTCTTCAATTGCATCGCTGAAATATGCCTTACAGAAATTACCTTTGGTATGCCTTTTACAACTACTAGGTTCCCTTCTCCATCCATGCATTCAAAAGTTTTGTTATAACAGTCAAGATTCACCTTGTGAGCTTCTAACCACTCCATTCCAATGAGAACATCATAGGAACCAAGTGGTAGAACGTTTAGATCTACGCAATTGCTCAGTCCATTCATCACCAATGAAAATTTCTCCACCACTTCATTAATTTTTCTGTTAGTTCTAGTGGCTAGCTAAACTAACCATGACTTACTATGCTTTTATTTCCTAAGAGCACAAACCTCCACTAATCTAGGAGCAATATAACTATGAGTAGAACTAGGATCAATCAAAATAGACATTAGAGGAAATTTCAACTCAAAATGGGCCTCCTAAAATGAACTAATAAAATACTAGTTAAAATAATAAAATAATATTTATTAATTTTGGAGGAAGAAAAGAAAAAAACTACTTTTTTGTTTGTATTTTTGACATATCTCCCTGTGTTTTTACTCAAATTTCGATTGGGAGAGTTCATTGGATGCAGAATTAAATTCCGCATCCAACGAGTACCCACTCAACATACTTTTGACGGACCCCGCTACCCCAAAAACAAGAAATACTTGAAAAAATGAAATGATGATGTCATCATTCCATTTTTTCAGGTATTTATTGTTTTTAGGGTAGCGGGGTCCCTCAAAATTATGCCGAGTGGGTACTCATTGGAGGCGGAATTTAATTTTGCATCCAATGAGCTCTCCCGATTGAAATTTGAGTAAAAACACAGGGAGATATGTCAAAAATACAAACAAAAAAAGTAGTTTTTTTTATGATACCTATCCCCAAATTTATATTAAAAAAGTGTTTAAGACCTATACGGTATTTCAAATTTGAATCAATTTCATTGGCTAACACATGATGACATGGAATTTGAATAAAAGTTAAAAGGCCCATTTTGAGTTGAAATTTCCTCTAATGAATAGACTGCTCAAAAATATTACATGTAACTTCAACCACTGTTGATTGGTGATCTGCCTGGTTGTCTTCCAGGGCTGCATAAATTCTATGTACGAGCCTTGCTACTTGTCCCACTATTTTTTTCTCTTGAATATTGTATGTTGGCCTTGCATTCTCATTCTCCAGTGGAAAGAACCTGCGCATATGGGGTCCTCCGCATTTCCAACACTGGAGAGGCCCTTTGTTCTGTTGCGGTTCTCTTGTATTTTCTCGCACTACTCTTGCTGGCTACTTCTCATCTTGGAATGGTTACTTCTATTAATTCTAGAAGTTAGGAGGTTTGAAACCTCTCTTCCTATGATCATAATTCTCATTCATTTTGTTCTTCCATGCCTTCTGGTAGTCAGGTTTGTTCTTTCTTTGCTTGTAGCAATACTTAGATTTTCTTATCGCCTCTTCCAGAATTATGGGTTCATAGAACTCAATTCGGTCTTTGTAGGATTGAGGCAGTCCACTAAAAAAGCGCTGGATTTTTACCTTCTCATATTTAATTCACCTAAAATACCTCAGTAGTTCCAAGAACTTGTTTGCATATTCCTCCATAGTCTATTGTCCCAATCTCAGCTCATGGAATTCTTTTATTTTATCATCATAGTACCGGTCAGGGAGGTACTTATGCTGGAAATATTTCTAGAAATGTTTCCAGACAATATTCCTTTCATTTATCTTCTTTTCTTCCCTAAAGTGTTCCCACCAAATGGACGCTCTTCCTGTTAGATTGAAAATGGCTGCTTGAGATTTCATATTTCCAGAATAATCTTGGACTTGGAAATATTTTCTTATTCCCAGAAGCCAAGATTCAGCCTCTTGACCAGTCTTTACCTCACCATTGAAGGTAGACAGCTTTGCCTTCCTGAATTCATCTCGTGAGCAGTTTTGGTAACTCCTCTTCCTCCTACTCATGTGAGATGAAGAGCCCGACTCTTCAGTGGGTCTTTCAGAGTCATACAACCCACTAGGAGATCTCTGCCTTTTATTCTCATGAGTGGAAAAACTTGAACCATCAGTGGATTTTTCAGAGTGAGACGAACCACTAGGAGATTGATTTCTCCCTATAGCAGTGTTATTACTTCCTTCTGGCTTGATTCTCTAGTCCCCATAGTTCATCTTTCTGTGAATGTCTGTCAAACTGTGCAATATGGTTACTTTCAGTTGATTTTTCTCTTCCTGAGCCTTAATTAGTCTTTCGTTGTCTGCTCTGTAGCTTTGTATCTCTATCCCGAGGCTTCTCATGGTGGCTACAAAGTCTGGTGGAGTATTTTGAAACCTTCTCCCATCAGAATCTGTCTCAGCATTTCCAATTATGACATTTCCCCCCATAGCATCTTACTCATGCGAATTGGGGCCCCATGCATAATCATTCATATCGTCTGCCCTCATGCCCGAACCAACTATTCTGAAATGCACTCCCCTTTCTGAAGGTAACTGTAAGTTTGAAAAAATGTGTTAGATAATAAAACTGTTAGATATAATCAAAACAAAAATCACTTACCCACTGCCCATGGAAGTTTTTCTTTGTTATGCGACCAACAATACATTGGAACTATTAACCAACAGCTCTGTAACTGCCCAACTCAACCCATCGAGGCCCAATACTGTAACCACCTTTTTTTCGACCCATCCAAGCCCAACGCTCCAACCAACAACTATGATACCACACTGCAGTGTACTACAAGTTGGTATTAGAGGGTACTCTTATATTTTTAACAATTGATTCTGTCCCATCCAGGCCCAATGGTGCACCCCACAGCTCTGATACCACACTGTCATGTCCCCTCCGCCTTGAAGGAGGGAACGTGACCCAACTCTTCTACGTGAGTTACCCATCTCTGTTTCTACAATTTGTATGATGGTTTCCGATTCTTTTTTTTCTTTAAATATATACACAAGAAAGAATTTCTCCTACTAACATTGTGATCCGGACCGTGTATAACACTTTATCTTCCCCAATCACAGATAGATTGAGCAGTGGAGAATCATCCCTCAGAAAATCACAGTGTGGAGAGCTTCACTTGCGGAATCAAAAACATATAAAAATTTCACTCTCGTACCCCACATCCCACATCCCACTTGCGGAACAACCGTTGCGGAGATCGAAGTTGCAGAAATCAAAATTTACCATATGTCATTTCCACATTCCGTATCCCACAAATTGTGGAAGGGAAATTGCAGAAAGTAGATTTCGCCAAACGGCATTTCTGCATCCCGCATCCCGCATCCTGCAAGTTGCGGAAAGGGAATTGCAGAAATTTGATCTGCTCATGAAAATTTCTAATTATAAAACTGATTTCCAACTTCTAGGACATCACCAATCCGGCCGATCTAACTTCATAACAACTTAGAAATGTCATTGAAGTAATTACACACATAGATGCATTATTCATGAAATATACAGCTAAAACACAACACATTTAATTCAAGCATTCATCATTAAATATTAATTTACTAACAAGTACAGTTGCAGGGATTGAACACAAGAGATACTTATCTTTATCAGGCGCTTGTCCCGCAACCAGCTATGTTGCTGCAACGTTCCACCCAACCATAGGCCATTTTTCTCATCAATCTATCAGCAGCACTACCACTAGGGTATTTTTTAAGGATTCTAATTTTATACTTAAGTATAGTGTTCTAGGCGATTGTTTTGGATTGAAAAAAAATGTTATAGATAGGTAGGCGAATATTAAATATGAAACATAAAATTAACACTAAAATGTGTAAATTTTGGCCAATATTGTGATAAAAAACATCTTTTATGTAAATATAGGCGATATTAGACACTAAAAATGACCAAATAATGAATTTATTTTTTGAAAAAAGCCCAAAAATAGCCAATTGGCGAAATTTCGCCCCTAAAAATTACCTTCACTGCCACCCCTGAGCTGGGCATGATTTCCCCAAGGAATAAGGAAGACTAGCAGACTTCCCCATAGCCAAGGATACAATAAAACCCATCCAAGCCAACAAATTTGGGTTTATCAGACTTACACATGCAGTGATTTACACATAGCCAAAGTTTATACAAGTCAAAACCAAGCCAACAGATGGGTTTATCAGGATACCAGCCAAGCCATCCTTCCAGTTGGGTTTATCAGGATTACAGAGACAATGGTTTACACTTAGCCAATATTCACATGAGACACAGCCAATCCAACAGATGGGTTTATCAGGATACTAAGGAGGTGTAAAGATTGATTCCTAAGCTAGTGAGTTGAATCCCAAAGTTACGGACACCTACACCGGATCTATCCTGACTTCTAAACATTTACATACCCAACATAGGGAAGCATCCCCTTCTCTACTACACAGTCCCTCAGGCCATGCCTTCCCTTCTAGTGCTATTCAGGGTATGCAAAGAAGAAAACCAACCCTCTAGATTGGTCTGTGAGGTTCCTTCACACACTAGGTTTATCAAGCAAATCTAGACTCCATTTCCATTCCCCAAATCGATTTAGATGTCCAACGAGGATGTACACACAACAATCTCAGTTCCGGGATTAACAAAACATAACGAAAGACTAGGAATACACACACACATAGCAATTACAAATTTTTAAACATTTCCTGAGCCAGTTCAACTACTGCAATTACCAAAAACGAAATCATTTTCTGGTCATTCAATTCAAAAACACAACTTGGATTCTGGGCATTTGCATTCAGAAAATGACTAACTAACAAGAAAATCGTAAAAAGAAAAACAATCCATAGAACAAAAAAAATTCCTGAAGGATCAAGACTCAGAGCGTGTTTTGTTTGCTGCCTAAATGACAGAATCCCCCCCTTTCAAAAATGTTCAATATAGTCCAAAATCGTGAGGGGAAATTCAAACGTGATTGCATGAGGGAAAGAAAGGCGTTTTCTTGGTGTTTTCTTGCCCAAGAAAATTTAAAAAAAATGTTTTTCCTAGAAATGGTGCTCTGCCCATTACAAATTTCTTCCCTCTTCCAATCCCCCCCTCATCCTTAGGAAAAATCATGCCCCCATCTCATTTTGTTGCATTGACATAGCTAGTTGTAGGATTTTAATTAAAAAATTGCAAATTAACATGATGTCCAAACTTATAACGTTCATCTAGCATAAGAGCACCATCGGCCTAAATCTTAATCACCGAAACATAAACACTAAATCGATGGTGGGGATTTTTCCTTGATCTCCACACCATGGTTATTTACATCATATTATTTAAATGCAAACGGGGTCAAAATCGAGGTGTTACATGAACTTCCTACTGAAGCAATAAAAGTGGATTTTGGACAGTTTGAGGGACTGTCACAAAACTAACTTGTGGATTTGAGCGTGTACCAAGTCTTGTGATCATCAGTTATGGAGGGACGTTAGTCTGAATAGATTGAATAGAAGGAATTCCAAAAGAATGACCAAGGATCTGGCTGGTTATAATATATGGGAAATGTCTTCTAGACGACATTGTGGAACAAGGAGTTAAATCAGTGGAAGGGACATCAGTAACACTCATAGAACCAAATTCAAAAATACAATGGCCTAAAGTTGTGTCCCATAATGAAGCAATCGAAACAAACATGGAGGAAACTAGATCTTCTTGCATGGACTAGTTGAGCACTATACTCATACACAACAAGATTTGAACTAAAAAACCGACGAGAAAATTCAACATAATCCGACGAAATTGACCTTGCCGTCGTATTTCACCTTTGCAATTACAATTTTTTTTTTAATTTACTCCATTTTTCATCGGATATTCGATGGTCATATGAAATACGATGAAATTCGTCGGAAATACGATGATAGTCGTCGGTAATATGAAGAATATCATCATGTATTTGACTTCTACCGTTGAAAATATGATGCCAATATTACAATAGTCACTATGCTAATTTTGTCGGATATCCGACAAGAAATTACTTTTATAAAATATATATTAGGAATATTACAACATGTTTTCTATACAAGAAATGGTTTGCAGAAGTTATAATTATGTTCGCACGAACTATTTTACATACAAAAATCCACAATTATTTCAATTGTTATTGTGATTAATAATAGTGAAGTGTGGACCTTGATTTTTTAAGATAGATAATCATTAGTCAAGCTTGGTATCAAAAAATGTCAAAACATAACAATATTCTTGATCCACGTGATCAAAATCGTGAATTGCTTGCTAGATTGTGGGATGGACTGAAAAGAAAGGGTGACAGGAAATGTTGTTGTCCATTTAGTCAATGCAAGGGATTTAAAATGAGATGAATAAATATCACAACAACCAAAATACATTGTAGGGAATATGGACATGTTGAGGGGGGACATCACTATCATCCATTGATAAGTTTTTCATTATATATATCTTTATAATGATTGGTTTTGTAAATGTTGGTATCATTTTAATATTTCTTATATTAACTAATATATTTTGATGGTTTCATGTAATTATAAAGGAAAGACCTCCTACGACATATCACTCGGAGGATGTGTTTTCAGAATAAGCACCAATGGAACATGGAGCTATGAATAATGAAGAACAAGTTAATGATCATATTGAAGAAGATGATTATACTGATAACATAGTTGAATATGATAGTACAAATACATTGATCCATGATGCATTCAATGTTAGAATGGATTGCGATGATCATGATCATGAAAATGATGACTTTGAAGATGTTCATGATTTTCCTCTTCTTGAGAAAGCATACAAACCCCTTTATGAAGTCTCCAACACAAATCTTCTCTCTGCTTTATTGTTGATAATGAACTTGAAGGTTATGAATGATGTTTCAAACACATCAGTCACACAGATGTTAAGGTATTTAATATATTCCATCACATATATATGATTGTGATAAAGGTTATCTTTGTTCCTCTTTTAATTTCATTGTTAATTCATAAGTAAAATTAATATGGATGAAACATGTTTCATTAATATGATTTATATATTATATTAACTAGTTTTTTACTCCAGTTTGGTGTAGCTTGATAACTGAATTTTTGTTACCACCATCAAATATTTTACGTCACACATCTCGATATTTATATGTCATCATGAAAAAATTTGGAATGCAGTATGAAGCAATTGATGCATGCCACGATGACCATATTATATATTATAAACAACATGAATTTGAAACAGAAATCCATAATGTCATATCAGTAGATATCGAACAAATCAAGGAACAAAAAAGGTTCCTCGCAAGGTTCTTAGTTATATTCCCATTATTCCATGTTTTCAACGGCTATTCAGGTGCAAAAACACAATACAATTTATGTATTTCCATGCACATAATAGAATTCAAGATGACATTCTTTGAATGCTTTCATATGGTTCTACATTTAGAGGTGGAGGGAAAATGGCCACACTTCAAAGAAGAACCTCGTAATTTTAGGATTTCTTTAGCAGCAGATGGTGCCAATCCATATGGAGAGAATATATCTATTTAATTGGTGTGGCCTATTTTTTTATCAGCAATAACATTCCTCCATGGTTGTCAATAAAGAGGGAGCACATAATGTTGGAAATGATTATTCCAGGTATGTGTCTACAACATTTGTTTTTAATATAGCGGCATCTCATTTCTCGTATTTTGTTGCATAATGTCATTTTTTTTCTTTTATTGTTATGTATTATTGATATATCTTAATGGTTGTAATAATTATATATTTTATATATTCAAATCAATCATGTAAGTACCAAGTTAAATATATGAATGCATATATCAAGCCTCTTATTGACGAACTACTAAATCTGTGGAATGGAATCACTATGTATGATGTATCTAGACCAATACGAGCAAGGCAATTTCAATTCCATGTAATGCTTATATGGACAGTACATGATGCCCCAAGGTTAACCCATTTTTGTGGTATGTAATTATAACATCTACTTTAATAGTATTTAATTTTATGAAGTTGATATATTACGCATGCATGTTTTCTTAAATAGTACATTCATTTTATATAATTATAATTGAGAATGTTAATCCATCAACTCTTTATGTAGGACTTGAAACAAAGGGAACATTTTCATGTCTAGTTTGTGGTCCTAAGATCAAATCCTGTCGTTCAAAAATTTTATGAAAGGAGTTGTTTGATGAGTATAGCCACTTCCTCTCTAAGAATCATAGGTATTGTACTACTGATAAGCATCTATTCAATGGGAAACAAGAGACTGCATTAAAACCATGGAGAACGACACCTCACCTATGGAAGTTGCAATATAATAGAAATCCTCAAGGTACATACAGATCAAATTGTCTATCTATCACCATATATGGAATGTTTTGAATTTTTTTTATTGTGTGTTGTTTACTATAATTGGCATTGATTTCTATAAATTATTTATAAACTAAGATTCATGATGGTCGACGTGATCATGAAGGTATTAATGGGATTCCACGATGAATGAAAAGTTATCCTAAAAAATTCAGTAGATTGCCGTACTATGAGCACCTAAAAATTTCTCATTTGTTTTATACAATGCATATCGTAAATAATGTGGCTGAAACATTATGGCGAATATTGGATCCAAGGAGAGACAAAGAAAAAAATGTCAAAATTTGCAATGACATTCAGGAAGCCAATCATGCAATGAAATATGTCATTCAATTACATAGAAACGGAGACCAAATTAATATAAACTCACTTCCATGGTTGTTAATGGAGAAACAAAACAATTTTGTAAAAAGTCATATGAAAAATTAAATTTCCCACCAGATTTTGTTCGAACATGAACAATATCATAACCAAGGAATGTGATTTTGCGGGGGTGAAAATGCATGATTGGCATGTCTTCATCAAGTTAATTATATATATATATATATATATATGTATGTATGTATGTATGTATGTATGTATGTATGTATGTATTCACATGCATATTGTTAGTATTTTTTGTCTAATTTTTTAAAAACAAATGAAACAATTTTTATATTGTTACAGTATGTTCTACCTTTATCTCTCCTGGACAACTTCTACAACAATTTAAAACAAGTTATATATGATCTTGGAAAATACATGAGGTAAGTAGTGATATTTTCCATGCATAAAGTGTTTGTTTAATTCATTGTAGAACTTATATTTGATATTTAATTTTACAATTATTCTGTAAAATAATTTTTTTTTGTTAAATATCATGATTTGTTTGCATCACTTGTAGATGGTTGTCATCTAAAGAAATCCATGAAGAAGATATAAAGTATCGAAGGAGAGAAATTCTGTGTCTAATGTGTGAAATGTAAAAGCATATACCGTTGTCATTTTTCAATGCACAAGAAAACTACCTCATATACAAAGTTGAGGAGATTGAATTGTGTAGACATGTACACTCAAGGTACATGTGGATGGTTGAGAAGAAATTGAAAATTTTGAAGGGATTGGTGGAGGGATATATGGTATACTAGAACATGATGTATATTAGTGAATACCTTCCTAAATTAGCATCAAATCTCAATTTAGGTCACATTTGTGATCCACACTCCAATAACAATTTCAAAGGGGAGTACCTCACTAGGAAAGGTAGATCGAAGAAGGTGAAAGGTAATTATTATCTAGTTGAGATTAATAAATTACATTTAACGATTGATTTTTATGTATATATCATACTTATTTCATTTTTAATATTCAATATGCATCAATTAAAAGTGTATTCCTGCATGTTAAATGAATATACATTTTTACTTAATTATAATTTTACTTTCATGAAGCAGTTGGTCATGAGTGGGAAGCACATGATTTATACATAGCAAACTATCTTGATTGGATGAAGGTATGGATTGAATGTTGTGAACAATCTGGTCATGGGAAGGTGTGGCTTCATTGGTTAAAGCGGCTCATCGCAATGGAGATACCAATATTACAGAAAGGGAAATTGATTTAGCATATGGTTTAAAATATAGGCACGAAAGAATATTAATTATCCATAGTATTTTTTTTTCAAATATATTGATGTGCACATTCATTTCTTTCCCTGTAGAGCATAAACATCCAATTAATCATGATCAATTTAGAATGTAGAATTAATGTGTATGGCTTGTTGCAGGTAAAAAACCATAAGGTTATGTGGTGCAATGGTCATAAATTTCCAATCAAAAATTTGGATGAAATGAAGAAATTTTTTGATTGTGGGATAATTGCAGTCTTTGAGGGGACCAATGTTTCCTCTAGAAGTGACAAACTGTTGATGTATTTGTAACTTCGGAATGTATTCATCCGTATATCTTATGTATTGTACCCCAATGTTTATTTCAGGATGTGTCTGTAATGTATTTGAGTCATGTCATGCCCCAATGTTCTGATCGGGAGTTTCTATAATGTAAACAAGTAATGTCAAGTCATTGTGGGTAACCCTCCTATTGGTCAAGGGTTAAAGTCCTCGCAGTTGTGGGGTCCTAGGGTTATTAGACTATCCTAGAGAAGTCAACCCTAGGTGAGTCATTGTAATTTGGGGAAATAGTCCCCACCGTTGTGTTAAGGATAACCCTCCTTGTTAGTCGGAGGAGGCAAAGTCTTCACAAGTTGTGGGGCACTAGGGTTGTTAGACACTCCTAGAGATGTCGGCTCTAGTAAGTAATTATTAAGTGAGGATGACATATTGGAGTGGGTTTCAAGTGAACGAAATAATATAAATAGAGAGTGAGCCTCTCTATTTATCACACACACACTCACTCATTAGGATGCATGAGTGAGAGAGAGAAGTTGCTGGGACAAGAGAGAGACTGCTGCTGTTGGGAGATCATCTTTATGTTTTCAGGTTTTACTTTTGGTGCCGATTCTATCTCTAAGGAATTTGTAGGGTTTTATTCTTTATGGTTTCCCTGAGTAAAATTCTTTGTGTCTCTTGTCTCTTCTGTTTTATTGCTGTGCATGTTATTCTCTCAGTTAAATATCCTAAGATCATAATGCTAGCTTGAATGATAAAAATCTAACATGGTATTAGAGCTAACCTGAGAAGAAGACATTTTGTAGCTATAGAATCTAGGGATTCTTACTTTTTGGGTCTCTCTCCATAATCCATCAGCAAAAGTATGCTAGGTTGACTCTCCATTGAAGGGTGCATCGTTCTGTCGAAGCGGAATTCAATTCCGAGCATTTTCAGTTTTCGGTGCCAGAAATTAGGGCTTTCTATAGAAGAGGAATTTTTGAGTGAGCCTGGCATAGTATTTCTCTCCTCATAAAAATCAAATTTTAGAGACCTGTTTCAATATTTTTGGTTGGGTATAACTCAGGGAAAGTCAAACCCCAGTTTGACCCCGAGCTAGAAAAACCCTAAAATAATAAAACTGGTACGTTTTGGTACATTCACTATATATTTGGATTGGAGAAATATCAGGAGCTTAAAATTTCATAGGCCGAAGATAAAATCCTGATTTACATTGTGTCCAAAATTAATCCTCAGATTCTCTATATTCTGGGCGATATGATTCCTCCAAGTTAGGGTTCCAGCCTCTTCCAGGATTCATCCCTAAATAAGACACTTGGGGAGAATTTCTATATCTTGGGCTATGAAGGTTCAAATGAAATTTTGAAAGATTTTCCAGAATGGGAATGGATTCTAATTTCTGTGGTACAAGTTTCAAACCCAAAAGATGAAACAATGACATGTGGTAGTCCGTACAACTTTGATCTTTTGAACATTCCTTTAACAGGTCACCTTGGGAAAATGATCATAAGTCCCAATTGGTGAAACCAATTATGATTAAAAATATGGTATTGAAACAGGGACATGCAAGGATACCTCAGGGAAAAGTTTCATAGATAGAGGAGTAGTAATTTCAGAGACACCGCAGAAACAGTATCAGGAATTTATGTAGAAGAAATTGGAAAACTAGGGCTTCCTGTTCCTGGAGCTTCCCTCCACTATTTTCAGAAAAGGAGTACATTGGATAGCTCAAATTGAAGAGATATATATTTATATCCAATAATATCTGAAATATTCCAAGTTTTTAAAATTAGGGTTTCTCTGACAAACCCTAGATCAGCCAGCTCCGAAACTAGGATTGACACCTCAAATTGATAAGATCTAATCTTTTGCTATTTTCATTTGAGGTTCTCACTTCCAAGTGATCTATCACATCAGATTGATGATAAGCTTGGTGAAGTTGAAAAATTCCAAGCATGGAAGTATATGATGTCTTTGAAGAAAATGAATTGGACACCTACATGAGTAGAGAGGTTCCAGTTCGAGAGGGATATGAGGCTTAAAAGCCTTACACCAAAATAACTTGGTCAAGGCCAAGAAGATCATTGCTAATCCAGTCACGGATCAACTTGTACCACAAATGTCTTCCCTAAAGACACCGAAAGAGATGTTTGATTCCTTGAACAACCTATTTGAAGGGAAGAACATAAATTAGAATATGACCTTAAGAAACCAATTGAAGAATGTGAAGATCCAAAATGCAGAGACCATACAATCATACTTCACAAGGGTCTCTCAAATCAAAGAACAATTTGTAGTAGTAGAAGAAGAAGTGGAGAATGCAGAAGTGATGATAGCCATCTTGAATGGCCTCCCAGGATCACGCAATTCATTCATGCAAGGAATGTGTGCCATAAGGAATTGATTACTTTCAACAGAATTTCAGAAGAAGAAGAAGCTCAACTCATAATAAGAGAAGAGAAGATGGGAGAAACTCAAGATCAAGCTCTCACAATCAAAAGAAGATCCCTCAAGCGATGAGGAATATGAAGGACTCAATTCTTGAACAACGTCTTATCCATATTGAGAATTTGGATAAGAAATGATGAAGTCATGAATGAAGAAGATGATGAAGCTAAAGGCCCAAGAATAAGTCTACCTACGAAACAAATAAAAGATAAGTATTCAATTGTTATTTCATGATATTGTTTTGATTATGCATTTGTTTATATTTAGTTGATGTATTATGCATGATAGAATGACAGTGTACTACTAATATGCATGTAATGGGTAAGTATCTCATGGTGCTATACAACTCTCCATTTCTACTTATCTAGAATGAAACCTCTTTGTTGACATATTGGATTAGTGCACAATCTCAATGTTGTCCTGGTAGAGATGGAAGGCATCTAGAAAGTTTTCGTGAGATATTGAAGAATGTTGTATTGGCTAAAATAGTTGCATGATCATATATTTATGCATAAGAATTTGCCATTATGAATATTCCTTATGAAATGTTTCTAACCATACAAATGCATTTGACTTGTAGGAAAGATCACATACATAATCGCCTACAAGAAAAAAAGGATGAGACTTGTTTCGAAGAACAAGTGACGATAGTTCAAGATGAAGAATAATATGATGAATGTAGTGAAATCATTGATGGAGAACCTTCCAGGCATGAAGAAGTTAACAAGAAGAAAGGGAAGACCATTTCAAGAAGAATGATGTCTAGAATGCAGTATTGATACATGAATGGAAGTTCGCAGTTCCATCATGCAGTATATGGAAACATCATGGGATACAAGGAAAGATTCATAGCACGAGGCTTCTCACGAAAATAATGAATAAACTATGAAGAGACATTTGCAACCACTGGAAGTGAAGTCACATGATAGGAAGAATCATGTGTGCAAATGAAAGAAGGCCTTGTACAAGCTTAGAAGACACCCATGTGATAACAGATACATGAGGAGCTTAATGAAGATCTGAACCTTTGCTACAAGGTTGATAAAGGATTACAAGCTCATAGCTGGGTGTGAGAAGAACGTTTTCAAAGATAGAAGATATTGGTATCCAGTGACCTTAGATAGATACATAGAATATTAGTAGCAGAGGAAGCTACTTGTCACTCTAGTATAGAATGTTTCAGTGCATAGAGTATGGAAGATAGAGGGAGTGACTATAGAACATCCTGAGGTTCGACATGGTATGACAGGATGGATAGATTACTAATGACTCTAGGCTTTACTAAGAGTAAAGCGGATTCAAACTTTTTCTTTAAGGTTGAAGGCGGAAGACCAGTGATTATCCTGTTATGTGTCGATGCACTACGTTCTAGGTATGGAGGTGTGGACAAGGGAAGTATGCAGTAGAGATCCTGAATAGGTTCAGGATGATGGACTCCATGACCACACCTATGGCATCGAACCTGAAGCTATTGAGTTTTGCTTCATCAGAGTCGGTTGATGCCATGATGTATCATCAGATGATTTGTTCCTTGATGTAATTGATGGATACAAGACCTGATATTTGCTTTGCTATGAACACATTGAGACATGTTCACTTGATGGTTGCAAAGGGTACATTTGAGTATGGGCTCAAGTATGAGGTGAATCAGAATATTAACCTGGAAGGTTATGTGTATTCATATTAGGTAGGCAGTGCCATTGATAGGAAGATCACTTCGAGGTTGCTACTTCATTATGAGATCATGTGTGATCTCTTGGTTTGACAGGATGGAGTCCTACATGGTGCTAAGTACAATTGAGGAAAAATATGTTTCCACTTGCGATTTGGGAGGTAGTATGTTTCTTTTGAAAACTACTATTTGATTTGATTGATCTGACTTGCATTTTTTGGTATGATGCAGAGAGGAGCATTGAAGCTCCAGTTTGTGATACATATCAAGATCTCTCGAAAGAGGGAGTTCTAGCATAGCTAGTGAGACAGGTTGTCTGAGCATAAATCCTAGCAAAGCTCGTAGGTTGCTCATACATAAATAGTCCTGTAGGTTGTCCTTAGATGTAATAGGTCCTCGCGAAGCTCACGGGTTATCCTTGGACATAATCTGCCCTAATGTGATTCTATTCTAGAAATGGCCAAAGTGAAGTTTGAGTACTTCAAGGAGAAGCTTGGTGTTCTCCAAATCGATATTCCTCCCAAGAGGAAGTGACGTGTCCATGCTGAGCCCTTCTGACATGGTGAGAGGATTGGTTCCTTCCATGGTTAGATGTTAGTGATGTGCCCTTTCGACATGGTGAGAGGATTGGTTCCTTCCATGGTCGGATGTAAGAGCTGTGACATGGTGAGAGGATTGGTTCCTTCCATTGTCAGATGTATGTGAGGATTCCACATCCAGCATGAAAAAGGGCTGGCTCTATGAAGACACATCTAGTATGAAAAAGGACTAGCTCTGTGTGGATTCTGCATCCAACATGAAAAAGGGCTGGCTTTATGAAGACACATCTAGTATGAAAAAGGACTAGCTCTTTGTGGATGCCACACCCAGCATAAAAAAGGGTTGGCTCTATGAAGATGCATCTAGTATGAAAAAGGACTAGCTCTGTGTGGATGCCACACCCAGCATGAAAAAGGGCTAGCTTTGTGAAGACACATCTATTATGAAAAAGGACTAGCTCTATGTGGATGCCACACACATCATGAAAAAAGGCTGGCTCTGTGAAGACTCATCTAGTATGAAAAAGGACTAGCTCTGTGTGGATGGCACATCTAATATGAAAAAGGACTAGATTTGTGAAGACTCATCCAGTATGAAAAAGGACTGGCTCTGTGTGGATGCCACATCTAGTATGAAAAAGGACTAGCTCTGTGAAGACTCATCCAGTATGAAAAAGGACTAGCTCTGTGAAGACTCATCCAGTATGAAAAAGGACTGGCTCTATGTGGATGCCACATCTAGTATGAAAAATGACTAGCTCTGTGATGATACATCTAGTATGAAAAAGGACTAACTCTGTAGATGTACATCCAACATGAAAAAAGGCTGGCTCTGTAGAACTTCCTATGATGAGAAGAATCATGAGATAGCACCCATGATGATTAAGTGATGATTTCCCCGAGATGATCCAGATCAAGTGATGATCCAGATTCAGTGATGATGTCCTTGAGATGATCTAGATCAAGTGATGATCCAGATCTAGTGATGAACATAACTTGAAGATGAATATGACTTGAAGATGAAGATGACGATATGATCTAGATGATACAGAGAAGAATACTTGTGCTGATAAATTGTGTCGAGATAATACCTTCCTAGTTAAGAGGGAGTGTTGATGTATTTGTAACTTCAGAATGTCTTCATCCGTATATCTTATTTATTGTACCCCGGTGTTTATTCTGGGATGTGTCTATAATTTATTTGAGTCATGACATTCCCTGGTGTTTTGATTGGGAGTTTCTATAATGTAAACAAGTCATATCAAGTCATTGTGGGTAACCCTCTTATTGGTCAAGGGTTAAAGTCCTTGTAGTTGTGGGGCCCTAGGGTTATTAAACTATCCTAGAGAATTCGACCTTAGGTGAGTCATTGTAAGTCAAGGAAATATTCCCCACCATTGTGTTAAGGACAACCCTCCTTGTTAGTCGGACGAGGCAAAGTCCCCACAAGTTGTGGGGCACTAGGGTTATTAGACACTCCTAGAGATGTTGACTCTAGTAAGTAATTATTAAGTGAGGCCGACATGTTGGAGTGGGTTTCAAGTGAATGAAAGAATATAAATAGAGAGTGAACCTCTCTATTTATCACACACACACTCACTCACTCATTGAGGTGCATGAGTGAGAGAGAGAAGTTGCTGGGACAAGAGAGAGACTACTACTGTCAGGAGATCATCTTTATGTTTTTGGGTTTTACTTTTGGTGTTGATTCTATCTCTGAGGAAGTTGTGGGGTTTTCTCCTTTATGTTTTTCCTGAGGAAAATTCTTTGTGTCTCTTGTCTCTTGTGTTTTATTGATGTGCATGTTATTCTCTCAGCTAAATATCCTAAGATGATAATGCTAGCTTGAATGATAAAAATCTAACACAGAAATCCAGAACTCTCAGAAAATTGATACTATGGGTATTTGGAATATATTATTCAGTGTGATTTTAACTCCTTCATATTAGTTATGTTCGTTGTAACTCCTTCATATTAGTTATGTTCGTTGTCAAATGGTATAGGTTATGACTGAATCAACGTGATTCCAATAGAACTATCATTGAACATGATAATGGATTTACCATGGTCAATACAAGGTTGTTTGAACCAGGAACAAAGCCCTATGTTCTTCCAAGCCAATGTGAATAGGTATTTTACTTTGAGGTTCTAGGTACAAGGGGTTGGTCATTTGACATGATACACGATCCAAGAGGAAGGTCGGTAAAGTATAATATGGAGGAATTTAATGAAGAGGTTCTTGAAGAAGAAGACGATGTTGTGGATGATAAACATGAGTTAGAGCATCATGTTCCAGAGGAAGATGACGAACAACTAGTTGAATCAGATGATGTAGTATACATTGTCCATGAAGATGATATCTAAGATGACATGATGACCGAAACTGACATTGATGATGATGATGATATGACCAATCCTTACAATATTGAATCTGGATTGGATTATACAGATGACGACTTAGATGAAGAATATGATGAAGTCCATTGAATTGTATGAGGTATTCCTTAATATATATGATCTACTATATATATGAGGTATTTTAAGTTTTTTTGTCATTTTCTTGTATGTTGGCATATGCTATAAGAGACATTGCTTCTTAAGTATGTCAAAAAAACACATGAATATTTTTTTTTGTACATATATTTTGTTGGGTTATGGGGAATTAAGAGTGACATGAGAGTGGGGGTCAAATGAGCTTCGTCCTTCATGCGGTTGTACATTTTTAGTACTGAATATTAAATTATTCTTAAAACAAAGAGAATCTCAATAATGCAATTTTCTCGTTTTCATCGTCATCATCATCCTCATCCTCCTCCTCATCGTCATCTTCATCATCATCATCATCATCATCCTCATTGTCATTGTCAATTACATCATCACCATTATTGTCATCATCATTTTCGTTGTCATTGTCAATTTCATCATCATCAGCTTCATCATCATCGTTATCGTCATTGTCATCATCATTTTCATCATTATCATCATAATCATAGTCATCATCATCATCGTCATCATCATCATCACCGTCATCATCATCCTCATCCTCATCCTCATTGTCATTATCATCATCATCCTCATCATTTTCGTCTTCCTAATTGTCATCAATATCCTCATTGTCGCCATCCTCATTTTCATCACGATCCTCATCCTCATCACCAATATTATCATCATGATCCTCATCCTCATCGTCAATATCATCATCATCATCATCTTCGTCATCATCATCCTTGTCCTCATAGTCACTATCATCATCATCATCCTCATCCTCATTTTCATTATTTCCATCATCATCGTCATCATTATCATCATCATCGTTACCATCATCATTATCATCATCATCATCATCATCATCATCATCCTCATTTCCATCCTCATTGTCATCATCGTCATAATCATCATCATCATTTCCATCACTATCATAATCATCATTGTCATCATCATTATCATCATCATCCTCATCCTCATCCTCATTGTCATTATTGTCATCATCATCATTATCATCATCATCGTCATTATCGTCTTCATTATCATCATCACCACCCCTATTGTTGTTATCTTCATAATTGTCATCAATATACTCATTGTCACCATATTCATTTTCATCATGATCCTCATCCTCATCGTCACCATCTTCATTGTCATCATGATCTTCATTCTCATCATCATTATCATCATCATCACCATCGTCATCGCTGTCATTATCCTTGTCCTCATAGTCATTATTATCATCATCCTCATTATCATTATCATCATAATCATTGTCACCATTATCATCATCATCATCATTACCATCATTACCATCGTCATCATCGTCATTTTCATCATCATCATCATTGTCATCATTGTCATCATCATCATCATCCTCACCATCCTCATCATCAACAGCAACATCGTCGTCGTCATCATCGTTATCAACCTCATCCTCATCCTTATTTTCATTATCGTCATCATCATCCTTATCATCATCATCCTAATCATCCTCATCCTGATCATCCTCATCCTGATCATCCTCCTCATCATATATGTTATCATCACCATCATCCCCATTGTTTTCATCTTCATAATTGTCATCAATATTGTCATCGACACCATCCTCATTGTCATCATGATACTCATCCTCATTGTGAATATCATCATCATCAACATCAGAATCATCATCGTCATCATCATCCTCATCCTCATAGTCACTATCACCATCATGATAATCCTCATCCCCATCCTCATTTTCATTATCGTCATCATCCTCATCCTCATAGTCACTATCACCATCATGATAATCCTCATCCCCATCCTCATTGTCATTATCTTCATCATCATCATCACCATTATCATCATCATCATTGTCATCATTATCATCATCACAATCCTCATTGCCATCCTCAATGCCATCATCATCATCATCATCATCATCACCATCATTTTCATCATTATCATCATCATCGTCATCGTCATCATCATCATCATCCTCATCCTCATCCTCATCCTCATCCTCATCCTCATCCTCATCTGTCATAATTCTAAGGCCTTGATGGTAGCAAGAATTCTATACAAGTTAAGAATCTAAGCACGCAATTAACCTCACTGGGAATTATAGAGAATTAGCATAAGGAGATAAGAAGAGGAATAATTAACACACATTAAGGAATGATCAATAAATTATAATTGATATTATTATAATGGTAATACATCCTTATAGAGGAGAATTGAGTCAATGGAAGACAACTCATTGCTAACTCATAAATCAGACTTACTAAATATGATAAACCCCCATAGGTGGCTAAAGCATTACTAATCTATCAAGGACCTCATGAATTAGCTAAAGAATGTGTGAGTGATGATAAGTGATGGAAATACTTGGTAATCCTGGAATATGGAAAGAAAATCATGGAGGATGGGTTGGAAACAATGGATAGCAGTTTCCTAGGTGACTAGCTTTACCTTATCCACAGAAAAGTTGGATAAAAGCAATATAAAGATAGAATATGCAGGAAGGCACAGTTACTAATTCTGGCAATCAATAAAGTGGACAGGATCAAACCATAATTAGGATAAAAGAGATCCTGGGGTATATATGGCAAGTGTTGACCATAGGGTGCAAGTAAATTCCAACTATCTAGTCTAGTGGGTAGGAAATTAATAAAATAATGATTAAATATTTTATCCTAAGTATGAAGCGGGTTTATAATATTCCCACACCTCCTTTAAGTCTTACTTTATGATGATATCTCTGAAATAATCAGAAATATAGACTTATATAGGTCCCAACAACAAGGCTATGGTCACCCTTTACATTTTATCTTGTCCCAAGAAGTGAGGAAAGAGGAAAAACCAAATGGGGAAAATCCTCCATCAAGAAAGGACATGAAAGGAAAACCAAAAATGTTGAACTGTTGTTGATCCTGCTCCAAACTAAATGTTGATGTCTAGAGGAATATTATTCTTTGGAAGAAGAGAAATATGTTCACTTGGATCAAGAACATCCGCAAGATGGAAACTGGGACCATGTAGAACAACTAAGATCCAATGATGTGTAAGCAGGACTGAAAGATATTGAGATTTGTAATCACCTCCAAGGTGATGTAATGAGTTGAACTTCGAACCAATAGAGATCAAATCAACTCCATATAGGTGAAATAAGTGTCCAAGTGAATGCATAAGGTCTCCAAATTCATTTACACTATGAGGATGTGTGCAAGTGATCATGTAGGAACAAAGAGAAGGATTAGGATCAGAGAGTGTGAATGCAAAGACTCCATGGGTTTATTTATCTTTCAAAGAATAAAAAATAAAACATATTAGCAGAGTCAGTAGAATCATGATAATACACTAGTAAAGAATCCTCTGTGGTAGAAGTATGAAAGGATGAAGGAAGGAGATGTTCAAAATCTACAAGGAGGCTCTGAGTATTGATGCCAAGAAAAAAGGAGGAGATGCAGAAGAGCATGAGATCAAGTATGGTAAGTTCTATGACACAAATAAGGTTTGATCTAGCTAATTAATCATCTAGGAAGATGTTAAGTTGTGCACCATCAATGAGAGAGGTATGCACAAGGTGTGAAAGATATGGCATGTAGATATTATAATCTATGATAGAAGGCATATAGAAAATTGAATGTGTGAGTGAATCATCATCAATAGCAATAGAAGATCCATTAGTCACTTATTTTTCATCATCAACATCTAAGAAGATGAATCGGGATATTCAACTTCAAGAGATATAGAAAAATTATGGCTCTTCAATATTTACTTCTTGATTGAAGGAGTAAGCATTTGAATCAAATAGAATGGTAGCAACATGAATTGTTTGAGAGGATTCTTCATCACGAATAACTTCATAATACAATGTAGAGGCGAGAAATATTGGGAGAGAGCACATGAGGAGAGGTTGGGTTCACTCCATGCTTTATCTTCTTCTTCCTGCATACCAAAAGCTTTGTCCAAATTGTTCCAAAGCTAAAATGGATATTCAACAGAATCTATGAGATGATGTATCTATGGAGACATTGCCAGAAGCGTAATTCCATAAGCTATATCATAGTCACTTAGCCAATAAATATTCTCTTCATAAGACTCTGGTTCGTTCAATGAAACAATGGAGACATCAAAGAGTCATTGTCTCTTCAAGTATGTTCCCATCTTGGGGTTCCAATTAACATAGTTGAAAGGAGATAGCAGAGGAAATTTTGAATCCATATAGAAGTTGTTACACCTACATAATAAACCTGCAAATATGAAAAGGAGGATTAATTGATGAACTCCAAAACTATGATACCATGTCATAATTATAAAGCCTTGATAGTAGCAAGAATTCTATAAGCAAGCTAAGAATCTAAGCACACAATTAATCTCACTGGGAATTGCAAATAATTAGCATAAGGATAGAAGAAGAGGAATAATGAACACACATTAAGGAATGATCAATAAATAATACTTGATATTATTGCATTGGTAATACATCCTTATAAAGAATAATTGAGTTGATGGAAGGAAACTCATTGCTAACTCATAAATCAGAATTACTAAATATGATAAACCCCCATAGGTGGCTAAATAACTTTCCTAATCTATCAAGGACCTCACGAATTAGCTAAATCATGTGTGAGTGATGGTAAGTGATGGAAAGACTTGCTAATCCTATAATATTGAGAGAAAATCATGGAGGACGGGTTGGAAACAAAGGATAGTATATTCCTAGTTGATCAATTTTACCTTATCCACATAAAAGATGGATAAAAGAAGTATAAAGATATAATCTGCAGGAAGGAACAATTACTAATTATGGCATTCAATAAAGTGGAAAGGATCAAACCATAATCATGATAAAAACGATCCTGGGGTATATATGGCAAGTGTTGACCATGTGGTGCAAGTGGATTCCAACTATCTAGGCTAGTGAGTAGGAGATTAATCAAATAATGATAATATATCTTATCCTAAGTATGAAATGGTTTTATAATATTCCCACATAATCCTCATTGTCATTATCATCATCATCATAATCATCATCATCATCACTAGCATCATCATCATCATCATCATCACTACCATCATCATCATCATCATCATCATCGTCCTCATAATAATCTTTCTTATCATCATCATCATCCCCATCATTGCCATCTTCATAATTGGCATCAATATACTCATCATCACCATCCTCATTGTCATCATAATCATCATCCTCCTCCTCGTCATCATCATAATAATCATAGTTGTCATCATCATTCTCATCCTCATCATCCTCATCCTCATTTTCATTATCATCATCATCATTATCATCATCATCATTTTCGCCATCATCATCATCCTCATTGTCACCATCATCATCATTATTTTTACTTATGTATATTCATTTATAATTTTTTAAAAATTTATAAAAATAAAATATTCAATATAAGTTTTGTATCATATTGTGATAGTATATTAGCATCATCATTAGCATTGTATATAAGTTTATATATTAATCATTTACCATTATATTTTGATTGAATATATCGACGTTTACCATTTCACAGTTGCAGCTAACTGGTTGGAGCTTATGGTTCACATTTCATTGTTGCAGTTGTAGCTCACTAGTTGGATTTTGTGGTTCACATTTGACAATTGGAGCTCATGGTTCACATTTCACGGTTGGAAATACTTGTTCACATTTCATAGTTGCATCTCACTGGTTGGAGCTCCTTGTTCACATTTCACAGTTGCATCTCACTAGGTCACCACTGGGTGAAGCTCCTTGTTCACATTTCATGGTTGGAGCTCACGAGTTGGAGCTCATGATTCACATTTCACGGTTGTAGCTCATTGGTTGGACCTCATGGTTCACATTTCATAGTTGGAGCTCATGGTTCACATTTTACAATTGCAACTCACTGGTTGGAGCTCAAGGGTTGGATCTCAATGTTCACATTTCACAGTTTACAGGTCACTAGTTGTATTTCACGGTTCACATTTCCTGGTTGGAGCTCACGGGTTGGATCTCACTGTTCAAATTTCAGGGTTGGAGCTCACAGTTCACATTTAATGGTTAAATCTCTAGGGTTGGAGCTCATGGTTCACATTTCACGGTTGAAGCTCAGTGGTTGGAGCCGACTGTTCATGATTCACGCTTCTCATGGATAAACATGTAAGCATTGGGATCCCATGCACAATAAACAATGGATGAATTTGTAATGCACCTTTTGTTAATAAAACCTAAGGTTTTGAATTTATGGTGAAAGCCCAAGTTTTTTTTAATTTACGGTAAAATCCCTAGTTTTTTTTAATCTACAGTGAAATCCCTAGCTTTTGGAGCTCACTATTCACGGTTCACGGTTCTATAAGAATTGGTTTGATACCCCATATTATACATCCATTTACTTTTAGATTTTACATAAAAATTAGTAAACCAAAGAAAAAATTGAAAATTATGAATAAATTCACTCTTCCTAGTGTGAGAATCGATTCACAACTAGATCTAGAAGCCAAAGAAACTCTCACAATTTGCTCTAGTTTGCAAAACAAGCACAAAATAACTGAAAAGACTGAAATTCCATTCACACATGAAGTCAATACTAGATATTATTAACACTGTATAACATGTGAATATGATTAGAACATATATATATTACATTTGGGAAAAATTGTGAGGATTAGGAAGTCATTTGGGAGTGCATATGTGTCATAACTAGATTTGACCTCCATCCCCCCTAGGTGGACCAATTATATCTCGAATCACCCCAAACAGTCACAAAACCTGGTGTGAACATTGGTGAGTCATTCTAGAGCATAAATGGGTCTATTATAGACGTGGATGAGAAAACATAGGTGTGGGAGTGGCTCAAGGTGAACAATAAATGCACAAGAAGGGACAAAATGGTCTAAAAACATCACTAGCGCCCCTAGTCAAACCAAATTCCATAAAAAGAGGAAGGGGAGAGCTCCAAGAGACCAAGGGTCATTAATGAGGGTGCACATGTTCCAGGTTGACCAAGATAGAGTGTTGGTGTGTGTGTGAATGGGCCAAAATAACCAGTTAACTTGCTAGACCACTTTCCCTAAGTTTAAACCATAGATATCAATGCATAAAAGCAAATGAAATAGTATAAGGTATAAACCAAGGTACTAAGGAAGGATTAATTCTATAACACCCCCCCTTAATATTGAATCAGTACAACTTAACCAAAAATATCATGGAGGCCTTGTCAACAAAGGCTCAAGACACCTCATACAACATAAAATTTTATTTATCCATGAAAACAAGGAAAAGAGGAAAACTACATGGGAACAAAACCTCTCCTAAAAAATGGAAATGGAGACAAAAATATGAAGGTGAATGGCAACCATCACCATGAATCACTCACCCCAAGTAGTTATCTAAGGTAAGTGAAGGTCTTCTCTGTGAAACACTTGGTGAAAATATCAGTAGTTTGCTCAGCAGAAGGGAAATACTGCAAGTCTATCACCCAATCATGCACCAAGCTCTAGATTTAGTGCATGTGGATCTCAATGTGTTTTTTCCTCTGTCTCTATACTGGATCTGTGGAAATATTGATTACACTTTGATTTTCACACCAAATGACAGTGGGTAAATCAAGTGCAACATCAAGTTCCCGAAGAATGCCTTGCAACCACACACAGTGTGTAGTTGCATTCATTGCTCCTATGTACTCGACCTCAGCTAAAGAAAGAGAAATAGTGTGTTGTTTCTTGCTTTACCAGAATATGGGACAATTGGAAATCATGAATACATAACCTGAAGTGGAATTCCTGTCATTGGGATCACCAACACAATCAGAATCAGAAAATCCAACTAGTTCTCGTTCTAATGGAGAACTAGCATCATAGTGTACCCAGAAGTTCCTAGTGCCTTGTACATACTAAAGGATCCCCTTAGCTACATTCCAATGGATCTCATGAGGCTGATGAATATATATAGCTACAAAACCTACATCATATGATAAATAAGGTCTAGAATGAGTAAGATACAACAAACTCCCTACTAGATGTCTATACAATGAGAAATCCACCAATGGAGGGTCACCAACTTCACCTAGTTTGATACCAGAAAGGAATGGGAACTTGGATTCCTTAAATTCATGCATATTAAACTTCATTAAAATGTCTGCAGCATAATTTTTTTGGCTGAAATTGATCCCTACTTTATATTGAACAATTTCCAAACCAAGAAATTGTTTCAACAAGCCTAGATAGGTCATTGAAAAGTCATTGTGCAAAGATGCTTTAATTGACCCAATTTCTTTGGTGCAGCTACCTGTAATCAAAAGATAATCAACATACAGTACTATGACCTGAAATACATCACCAATATTCTTCAAAAAACATTATGATCATACTTGCATCTAACAAATCCAAGTGAAAGCAGAAATTTGTCCATCTTGGCATACCAAGCCCCTGGGGCTTGCTTGAGGCCATAGAGTGACTTCTTTAAACTACATACAAGGGAAGGATCCTCTTGGAAACCTTAAAATTGATACATATATACCTCTTCCTATAGCTCACCATGAATAAATTTACTTTTGACATCCATGTGGTGAACCTCCTAGCGCTTGCTTGCAACAATGGCTAAAACTAGCATGATAGAGTCCATCTTGGCAATCGGTGCAAATGCATCTGTATAGTCGACTCCTTGGACTTGAGAGAAGCATTTGGAAAATAATATGGTCTTAAATTTTATATCATACCCATTAGCAGAAACTTTGGTCCTATAGACCCACTTTCATTGCACAAGCTTCATCTTGGGAGGGAAAGGAACAAATTCCCAAGTCTCATTTTCTTGTAGAGAGTTGAACTCTTCTTGCATGGATGTTTTCCATATTGGGTCAATTCATGCTTCCTGATATGATTTTGGATCAGATACAACCATCATGTATCAATTATCATCAATATAAACTTCACTTGCAAAAGAAGCATTGCGAAATTGTGATCTTGTCTTCCTAGGACCTAGAGGATTACCTACTAAATCCCCTACAGATTCTATGGTTTTCCCTGCCCACTTGGGCCTTGAGAGGGAGTCATGTTCAGAAACATCATATTGAGCCATTTGAGAATCAGAAATATCAGAAATAGATTCATCACTTACATCATCTTGGTGTTAAGGAGAAGAGCATTCCCCCTGTGCTAGTTCAAAATCTGGAATGATTTCTTCTTCGAATTGCACACTTCTTTTAATGAAAGTTTTTTGTGTGGAAGGATCAAATAGATTGTAGCCATTTGAATCTTCACCATATCTCACCATGATGCACTCTGTTCTTTGTGTCTGTTAACACCCAAAAATGGTTAACTACCTCATCTACCCCATTACATGGCTCATTTGTCCACTTTCCTACCATATCTCCATCAAGAACCCATAAAACCATCTAAAAAGTCACCGAAAAGCTTAAAATGCCTCCAAAAGGCTATAAAATCCTTTTTTCCTCCAAAAATATTCAAAAAGGAATAAAAAATATAAAATAATGAGGAAAAAAGAAGAAACCCTAAATAGCTGAAACCCTAAACAGCTAAAACCCTAAAAAGCTGACCTAAACCACATGGTTTTATAAATAAGTGATGGAGACCCATTATTCCATATCCATTATCATAAGTATCCTACCTCTGCCGAAATTATTCTTGAAACCCTAGCTTACCATTAAGCTATTTTCACCATTGAGAACTCTTTTTGGCCCATTTCCACCACCGGAGAAAGGGAAGAGGCAGCTTGGAGCTCGAAGCCACTGACATCGGACCAGTGCAACGGACTCTATCAACCTCCTCATTGGAGGTAACATCAATAAAGATCATTATTTATTTCTTTACTGTTTCTGCTTTATATTATTTACTTTTCACCGTATTGTTTCATGTTATTTACTTTTTACTGTTTTAGCTTCAAGAACGTATTTAGATTAGTTTTCGTTTCAGTTTATCATTATTTAATTCATATATCATTGAACTGCTACTAAGGAATCCATATTCCTTAGTAGGTGCTCATTCGCACAAGCTAGGGTGAAAACCCTAGCAACAGTTTTGGCGACTCCGCTGTCTTTTTTAATTTAATTTTTCCGTACTGTACTTTCGGCTGTCGTTTTCGGCCGCCGGAAACCGCACTTTTTTATTCCGCAGTCGCGGCCCGACCGCGCATTTCAGGCCCTAACCTGCGACCAGCCCGCCGCTGTCGGCCATTCTCCTACGTCCTGGAGGCGTCTTTGAACTTTCCCAGTTGCGCCCCGACCGTGTTTTTTCAGCCCACAATCGCGATCCGATCGCGCCTGTTCATTACACAGTCGCGATCCGACCGCCGCTGTCAGCCAGAACCCCGCAACCTAGACCGTACATGTTTCCTTTAAACCCGCGATCTACGCGCGACTGTTGCCTTCAAACCCGCGGTCCGACCGCGCGAGTCCGCCCCATACCCGCGGTCCGCGAACTATTTTTTGCCCTTGTTTCCGCGCCGAAACCCAGCCACTTTGCCTTCATTTTTCCTGCACTTGCACAGCCACCTGTTCCACTTGCAACCCTACAGCCATTTCTGTCCCTTGTTTACAGAATTGTTTAAAAAAATTTTAGCATTATTTATTTCAGAAAAAATTCGCATGGTAAATTTTTTTTTTTTTTTTTAAAGTTTTTCATACATTATTATTGTTATTGAGTAACTATTTTGGATTCATAACCTCACAAGCAAACAATCTGTCCCCTAATTCAAGTGAGACCTAAAATCTACTTAACTCAACCAACACTATAACCTCATTTGAGGAACACAAAAGAATTTTGTAGTTAGGTAGGATCGGGGGGATAGGCTTCCAATAACACCCCTCGGTTATTTACACGTGAGACATAGTTGTTGTCCATTAGGGAACCAAAATCCCTTAGTATTTTTTGACACGGTCACAACCGGTTTATCAGAGGGCCTCTCCCTTAGGAGGGTTGAAGTCGTGAGATTGGTTCTGGAAGTCTGAGTGGAATACCGAAATCCATTCAGTAACTGAAGGGCTACCTTTCGCAGTTCTCGAAATACCCCTGTATAGGGATTATTGCGGTTAAAGGACCAAGCGACAGATTTACCTTTCTGGACGTGTCATGAACGGGGTATCTTAGTTGCCATACTTCTAGTTTTGCGTACCCGGTGTCCCTCCCGGTAGGGGGATACTTTAGCCATTTGACTTTCCTATTTATATTGTCTGACTTGGATTTCATCACCTTGCAGAGGATATACTTAGTTGAGTCATAATACTATTAGTTAGGTGTTTGCATGCTACCTTACCTCCTCTTGGTCCAGTGAGTCCACCGATTTTTCTTTTTTTAGGAAACCGACTGCTTATTGGTATTCTGACCACTTTGTTGACACTCCGCCTATTGTAGCACGCAGTTACACTAGGTGTTTTGAGTTTTTTTTGGCCTGAGTGCCTTATTTTTCAAGCCCTCCTTCTGCACACACGGTTGCATTAGGGTTTTTGAGTTGTTTTTTCGACACCACAACCCACATATTTGAAAACCACTTGTCACCATTGACTCTCCGAGACATTCTCGTCGCCTCAAAGGCGAGCCCCCACAGCACGGTTCACTTGACACCACCCGTCATCACCGTAGATCTCGAGCCTTGTCACTCGACTCCACTGGTCAGCAGCATAGGACTTCGTCACCAGATTCCAAGAGCACTCTTTACACTGCCCCCACTAGCCCCATGGATGGCGTGAATCCTAATCCCTTCATTATAGGGACCACCGGTGGTACATCCGCCTCTATACCAGTTACCACACCTATAATGGGTATGCCCTCCACGGGAGGCCCGTCTACCATTCCCCTCACCATACCTATTCCCACGGCAGGAATACCCATACCCACTCCATTAGTAACTCCTACCGCCCTTGGTGGCGCAGGACCTTCTCATGCCACCGTAGTTCCCCCACTTGGGGGTAACATCCCTCATATGACCCCTCCACCTGGGGGCATGGGCCCCAACTTGGTCCAACCCACTACCGTGTCACACCCTCCATCCAGTTTGCCGTACATGGCTAGCCTCAACCTACCTGACCTAGCCAGGTTAACCAACGACCCCATCCGGCACAACCCTGTGTGGCCCCACATGCCTACCAAACTCCCCTCTGACATCCCTAAGTTTGAGGGTAAGGCAGGTGAGGACCCACAGAACCATATCATGTCTTTCCATCTATGGTGTTCCTCCAATTCCATAGTAGACGACTCCATTCGCCTCCGTTTATTACAGCTCACTTTCACTGGCTCGGCTGCCAAATGGTATATCGAGCAACCCCACGGAACCCACACCACCTTTACGTCCCTGGCCTCGACCTTCCTCCAGTTCTTCCAGTTACCTGTTCTCTATGATGCAGGCATTGAGATCCTCCTATCATGCAGACAGAACACGGCCACCCACATCACAGACCACATCCATGAATGGCGACGACGCCGTAGCCTATGCAAAATCAAGCTAGATGACCGGATCTTCCTAGATTGGTTCCTCAAGTCCCTCCTTCCACTCATTGCTAAGGATGTGGCAGCTGAACGACCCCAGACTGAAGAAGAGGCTATCCTTAAGGCCCAGCAGTTTGATCTCATTTACGCCCAGTCGGGTTATCTTTACACCATCATACCGGACGCCCCTTGAGGCGATCCCCCACATCACGATGCGCCGGGGGCATCCCACACTGCCGATGGCATCATCGGCCGCCTCTCTTCGCAGCCTCAACCCTTTTCCATAGCCCATCCTACTCCTGGACCTGAACTTTTGCGGGCTACATCACAGTCTGGAGCAACCAACTCGTATGGTCACATGCCCCATCAACACCATACCCATGGACCCTCATGTCCACCTCAGTGTTTCGGAAATATGACTTCTGCTTACCCCTCCCCGGTCGCACCTCAGCCATACTATCACCAGCAGGCTGCACCAGCTCTTGCGCCGCCACAATCCCAACCTCATCATTATCAGCCACAGCCAGCCCCTGCGGCAAACCCACAACCCGCTCCACAGCACTATCAAAAACCCCCTCAAATAGCCGCGCCAGTGCAGCCTCCACCTCCATATTATCCACTGTAGCCTGCTCCCGCACCTGCGCAAACTCAGAATCCACCTACTACCCAAGGGCAGGTTTACGCCCAAGAAAACCCGCCGCAAAATTAGAACAACCAACGCAACCAGGGCCAACAAAACCGCGGCAGGGGCCGAAATCGTGGGAACAACCAGCAGACCGAACAAGCTGGTCAACACCCTAATCCCCCTGCTAATAATAACGCGGTCCCTACCAACCAAAACCCCGATCGCCCCGCCCAAGCAGGCTAAAAACCCCAACTTGCGAACAAACTTCCCTTGTTCTGTTTGCGGGGTCTATGGCCACTACACACATTTTTGTCCACATATGGAGCGAGTTCAACAACTTTTGTCTGCTGATAGACTGCGCCAAGGACAGGCGGCTCCTCAAGCACCACCCAATCCCCCACAACCTCAGCAGCCACCTTTGGTGATACAAAACCCCTTACCAAACCAAGGCTTAGTGAACACTGAACCATTGGCTCCCCCTCAAGCTACTGCGCCTATCCAACAAATCACTTACGCTGCTCCTGATCAACCCCCCTCTGACTCAGGTACCCACCATCTGTTGATGATGTCCTCCGATGAGGTCAACCTCCAGACCCGGCGGAACCAATATGGCTCCACCCCGGAAGCACCACCCACCAATAACCCCACTAACGCTCATCCCACCGATCAACCGTTACGTATACCTCCACCTCCACTAGATGGAACTCCCAAAGCACCCCGTTTCCCACTTCGCCGTATCAATAACAACCCCAATGCCTGGGCTGCGTCAAACTACAACATCGTAGACGATTTAGCCCAATCTCCCGCAGCCATGTCTGCGCTAGAAGTCTTAAGAAATTGCCCTTCGCAGCGTGAGAATTTACTCTCAGCCATTGGCGCTATCG
>LPNX010733096.1:91698-117475 GCA_001517045.1 Pseudotsuga menziesii | reverse complement strand
TAGAAATAAATCATTCCTAGGATATAGATGGCATGTATTGACTTTAAGGTGCAAGTGGATGCCAACTAATTAAGCTAGTGGGTGGATAATTAATCAAATAATGATTAAATATTTTATCCTAAGTTATGAGTGGGTTTAATATATTCCAACACCCCCATATAAGTCTGAATTTATGATGGTATGACAAAAAATATGGATGCATATAGGGCCCAACAACAAGGCTATGGTCACCCTTTAACAATTATTATGTCTAGAAAAGTGAGGAAAGAGGAAAAACCACATGGGGAAAATAATCCCTCAAGATAGGACAAGGAACAAAAATTTGAAATATGTCATCAACATATCTTCATCTTCACTTTAATTAACTAAATGAACTGCTTCTGGATGAAGGACTTGTTGAAGAAATCATGAACTCCATGATCATGCGCTGGAGTGTAGAACCTGTAAGAAGGAAGGGGAGAGACTCATTGTATCTCATCAACTGATGAAGTAGGAGCATTATCTGAATGCTTATTTCTACTGTCAAAATATGATCTGAAAACATAATCTGAAATGGAAAATATATCTATGCATACTCCTTCCCAAAGAGTACAAAAATTAAGACAATTTATTTCATACCCAATTCCCTGAATAGCTTCAAAATTGTGATGTGAATCACACATCAATCTTCCAATATGATGTAGCACCTGTATATATCTGATATGAGGCTGATAAAAATATTATATATCAGAAATATTAGCATATGGAAAAGCAAGGACAGAGGCTTTAGTGGCTCCATGAGGATATAGGGCTAGACTAGGAAAATTATGAGCAAATGGGGAAAACTGATAGGTGTAAAAATATGAATGATCGATGGGCATAAGATCTGAACCATAAGTGTTTAGAATAGATCCAAACATGTTTAATATTAGTCCAAATATTACTAAGGACATGGATAACCAGCCACTGAAAGATAGGAAAGATTTCAAACCATGTAAGATAAATATCACTGCATAAGAGACCAATGAGGAATCAACTAGTGAGCTTGGAATTTGTATAGTCTTTGGATTATTCAGAGGTATGGTAGATGGTATGGATGGTGGTATTATATGTGTATCAACTTGAAAATATTCTTCTAAATCAAAATCCAAAGGATCACATATAAGCATATCAATAGACTCATGGGAATACATTGTTAATGAATCCTCTATATGAAAGGAGGAAAGAATGAGATGTTCACAATATTCAAGAAGGCTCTATGTATTGATGCCAAGAACAAAGAAGGATATTCTGAAGCACATGAGATCAAGTAAGGTAAGTGGTATGACACAAATAAGGCTTGATTTGGCTAAGCAAACATCCTGGAAATTACTGGGTTGCGCACCATCAAGGAGAGAGGTATGCACAAAGTGTGAAGGATCTAACACATAAATATTAGAATCTAAGATATGAGATTTAGAGAACAATGAATGGGTTATAGGATTGTAATCAAAATCAGCAGTAGATCCATATGTTACTTCTTTTTTATCATTAGTATCACAAGAAGAAAAATCACCTTCAAGAGACACAGAAAAAGATGGCTCTTCAATAAATGCTTCTTGATTGAAGGAGGAAGCATTCGAATCAAAGAGGGAAACAACAACATGAACTGTATGAGAAACTTCTTCATCATGATAAAATTCATCAGAGAATTTAGAGGCCAAGAAATATTGAGAAAGAGAACAAGAGGAGATGCTAGGTTCGCTCCATGCTTCATCTTCTATTTCTTGCAAACCAAAAGCTTTGTCCAAATTCTTCCAAAGCTCAAATGGATACTCAACATAATCTATGAGATTATATATATTTGGAGACATTCTCAAACACATAATTACATAATATCTATCGCAATTATTTATCCAATCAATATTCTCTTCATAAGACTCAGGTTCGCTCAATGCACCAATGGAGACATCAAAGAGACATTGCCTATTCAAATATGCACTCATCTTTTGCTTCCAATCAGTATAGTTGAAAGAAGATAGTAGAGGAACTTTTGAATCCATATTGAAGTTGTTGATATGCTCTAGGAGATACTCTCTTCAACCTTAAAAAAAAACTAGGAGAAAATATTGCAAGCTAGAAAAGCTCTTCTTCAGAGAGGGATAGGAGACTGGAAGCACTCCTCAACTCTGTAGAACTTGATCAACCTAGCTTCTTTGATGCCATGTAGAATATGGAAAGTTTGTGCTCCATATAGCTCTGATACCATGTATAAATAATATATCAACTCTATGAGCAATGATGCTAAGAAGAAGTAGAGGAAATAGATCTTGGTACTAATAATTCTCACAAGCATACACAAGAAAAATAGAGAGAAGAAAAGAGACCGAATCACATGAATGAAGAGATCAATATTGGTTTGTATCCTTCCATTGAATAATGATGAATAATAGTGTACATAAATAGTACACCCCTCATACGAAAATAGAATTGTATGGAAACAACTCATAAAGCTAAAAAAGGCTGACTTACCAAAATATAGCAAACCCCCATAGGTGGCTAAAGAACTTCCCAAATATATCAAGGACCTCACGAGTTGGAAAAAGCATGAGTGAGTTGTCAAAGAGATGGAAAAAACATGCTAATCCTATAAAATGGAGAAAAACTAATGGAGGATGGGTTGGAAACAAAAGCTACCAGTTTCCTAGTTGAATAGCTTTTATCTTATCCATAGAAAAGCAAGAAAAGGCAGAAAAAGTAGAATAAAGCAGAATATGCTGTAAAGTGATGTATACTAATTATGGATGGTCAAAAGGTGGTCAAGATCAACCCAGAATTAGAAATAAATCATTCCTATGATATAGATGCCATGTATTGGGGGCATCATCTTCATTGTGATGACCTATTGTAGTTGTTGTTCCCTCTCTTTCTGTTGATTCTGTGAGAATTATCCCCCATACCATACTTTTGGTAAGTCGATTATCAAGGCGTGGAGGTCGATGCTAGAGAGGGGCATCATTTGCAAAAACCAAGTCAGTTATATAGATATAAATCTGTAGTTATTATTGATATACATATTTCATTATTTCCAATATCATTACAATGATATTTACCTGTTAGATGATTAGCTGAGACAACTCGAGTGTTCATTGGTTCTGTCATTTGTTCCTCTTCCAGTTGAGCATGAGCAGGTGTATGCTCTTCCATTCACAGAATAAAATTTATTAGTACACGTCATCAATTATATATTTAAAATCAGATGAAATACTTATGTTTTATAGCATACACACTTGAATGGATAGGATTCTCTCCACCACCATGAGGAAGCTCCCCACCTTCACGTGGTACCTGTTCAGTACTAATTAGAGGAAATTTCAACTCAAAATGGGCCTCCTAAAGAAAAATAATAAAATAATAGTTAAAATAATAAAATAATATTTATTAATTTTGCATGAAGAAAAGAAAAAACTACTTTTTTTGTTCGTATTTTCGATGTATATCTCTGTGATTTTACTCAAATTTTGACCAGGAGAGCTCGTTGGATGTGAAATTAAATTCCGCATCCAACGAGTACCCACTCAACATACTTTTGATGGACCCCGCTACCCCAAAAACAAGAAATACCTGGAAAAATGTAATGATAGCGGGGTTAGCGGGGTCCATCAAAAGTATGCCGAGTGGGTACTCGTTGGATGTGGAATTTAATTTCGCATCCAACGAGCTCTCCCGATTGAAATTTGAGTAAAATCACAAGGAGATATGTCGAAAATCCGAACAAAAAATAGTTTTTTTTATGATACCTATCCCCAAATTTATATTAAAAATTTGTGTAAGACCTATACGGTATTTCAAATTTAAATTAATTTCATTGGCTAACACATGATGACATTGAATTTGAATTATGGTTAAAAGGCCCATTTTGAGTTGAAATTTCCTGTAATGGCTACCCTCGCTGCTTTTGTTTCTCTCACCCTAAAAACAAAAAAAGACATTTATTTTTTCTTGTAATCATTCATGAATAGATTACACAAGTGCATTATAATGATTCCCTTATTTATTTTATTTACCCCTGTATGTGTCAATGGGGAAATTGGGGGTTTCCCCAAGCTTTTTCGACGTTCCAGTACATTTTGAAAACTATACTTGAAGTTGAGCCTCAAGTATTCTTCAGTGGTTGCCTCTTGAAAATCAGTTCCCTGTAATGCATAGCACCATCAAAATTTCTTGTGATAATTCAATTATTTGTTCATTACATTTAGAAAAAAATTCTCTACAAATAATGATCGTTTGATTCTTACAATTTGTGCTCTTAGTTTTTTATATCCACCCTGGCCTGGTTTGTGTTGCCCATGTTTTTATCCTCTTTCCTTTATCACTTTAGAGGTCTTGGGGAGACTATGAAAGGTTTCAAATATGTTATATATCACAACTTAAATATATTTAAAAGTGAAAAAAATTGAACATTTTTCATTGAAAATATGATATGTGTCATAGCTTCTTGAACAGAGTAGACGAGTGTTTCCTTATTTTCTCAATGCCTTCTCCTTTTCATCATCCATGAGCGCCTTCCACTCCTTCTCTGGAGCCATCATAAGATGCTCATAGTTAGGGTTAATTTGAAAATTGTCCCTATAATCTTCCCTGACATATTTCAAACTTAAGACAACTACTGCAGTGACACCTTTTTTGTTAAAGGTATCACCAAACAAGCTAACCATGTGGTTCATAAGATCATCTTTAAATTTGTCAGTTTGGGCATTCCACCATGTATGAATGGTGGGCCCAAAAATATCCAACGCATTCTCATGCAAGTTCTTATAACAAACATTATTTCCTACAAAAACAATATGATCATTAATTAAAAATAGTTTGAGGTATGTCGATTTGAATTACATAAAAAAACATTGAATTAATTAAATAATACCGCAATATTTGGTATCTTGATTGGAACATAGTCATGGTCAACCAAGAAGGTAACGGGAAATGATCCCTTGCTAGCCACACATACTTCTCTAGGATAACGACTTTCACATCCGATGCTATTGGCCTCCTTAACATCTCGTGAGTAGTAGTGGGTGAAGGGACCCGCATATCTCCAACATCCAATGGGGTTGTAGATTCTAAGGGGGATTTGCAGTCAAGAGAATCAAATAGCCTTGTTGGTACAATAGATTGATGATGTTTTGAACCATCGCTACTACCAATACCACCCTCTACAACATTTACTTGATGCATGGGTGTTATCTCCAAAAAATCCTACAAAAAGAAAAAATTAATTGATTAGATCATATAAAAAATAGAGAACTAAAATAACATAAATGAATATATTTCATAGTTCGTAAAATATTTCAAATATGCCACTTACCTTGTACTGTTCAATTGTTTGCCTTAAGTCATCAATTCTTGCTTTGATTTCTTAAGTCCTGGTTCTGATTACAATCCATCTAAGAAGTTATTGATTGCACCTTTTCAAAGCCTTCTTCACAGTTTCCATTGGGCCAGTTGAATAAAAACATCTATCAATAAAAGTAGTTAATTTATTTTTATCATTACAAAAATTCACGTAAAAAAAAATTGCATGCATATAATAAGAAAAATAATTCATTTAATCATGTTTAGGTACTATTATGCTATCATTTACATGATGCAATACCATTGGTGACTTCCCATGGTCATCCTGCCACAATACCATAAGCAATACATGATCATATTGAAAATTAAAAATTGAACCATGTCTAATAAATGTGATTAATGAAGAAAAACATTATTGTTAATATGACAGTTGTTGGTCACTCTATATGCCTATCAATTTCAGTAAACAGACAGAGTGCTCAATATAAATTGTAAACCCAGGAAAGTTTGGTTATCTCAAGGTAACTAAACAAAATATATGTGTAAACAATTTAGAAGCTGACTTATCAAATGAGAATAGCCTATCCTACTTATCTGCTCAACCAACTCAACTCCATGGGAAAACCAAATTCAATTATCAATATAAGAACTCAAACGACTCTTACTTCCTACAACATCAATCCTATAAAAACCAATTAAGAATAAATTGACTCGAATTACTTTTGCAAGAAGTTAAATCCTAAAGCATTAAATTAAAGAAATACAAATCATTACCCAAGTTATTCAATTCATGAAAATAACAATATCTCTAATTTAAAAAATTCTAAGAAAAATAAATAATAACAATGTGTAGGAGCTGAGCGTAATTGTAACAACAATACTAATAACACATTGGCATAAGAAAGGAAACTACTCTACATAGTCGATTGTTGCAACAAACAAAAAGGAAATTATAACAATGCAATTATCTGTTAACCATTGTTGCAGTAAACTGAAAATATATCCTATATTAATTCCACACCAATCCAAAATAACTGAAACTAAAACATCTACTAGTTCAGCATCTCTGTGAGAAAGTGGGTCGTGGCATTCTAACAGAGATGTTGTTAAAGGCTAATTGAAATTAAGACACATAAATACTGAGAATTGTTACTTCTTTCATTAAATTATGAAATTACAGTTATAGTATCCTTCTTCTATAATCTTATTTCAAAGTAGGCTAACCCCTAGCTCAAATCACCTTCCTCTACTTATACAGAGATGAGATGGTTCAAGTCCACTAATTCTAGGAATCCATGAATATTTCCAATCTTCAGGCTTCCAAATTGAAATAGAAATAGTTACAGCCTCTATTGCATCAAGTGGAATCAGTTCCTAATCATAAATATGATTTTTAATCTGAACTGTTCAACAGATTGAACAAGTTCCTACTGATGAGGAGGGAATATGCTTGGACTGTTTCAATTGTTCGCATGAAAAGACACTCCATACTATCTCATCGATGTAAACCTGATCGTGAAAAGAGGAAACTAACGCCATGTATCCTTGCTTCACGAGTCCAATGAGCCGCTACACTTGGATTACTTTAAGGTTATGAACTTTACTTATCAAATCAACATAAGTCAACATAATTCAAAGATAAAGTTCATAACCATAACAATATTAAGCATAAATGACATAGAGAAATAATAAATTATACCTTTAAGATCCATGCTCAACTTGGGAAGATATGTGACCGAGCTATATAATAAATAGGGGAAAACATGGGGAAAAGGTGTTAATAGATAAGGACAAAAAATGTCTATTTTGTCACGAAACATCTCCCCCCAACCATCCAATTGCATGTCCTCATGCAATGAGCTCCTTCAGTTTAAATCCGAGCCTAATTCCAAGCTTCTCTTGTGGGAATTAGTGATATTGCAAGATGATTCAGGTCTCTCACCTACGTGTAGAAACCCATTTCTTTCAATTAAGTTGGCCCAACAATCCCTCTCTTCTTTCTTGGTTAACTTATAGTTCTCTTATACTGCCTCTCTGCCCACCAATTAATGAGTGAAAATGTGAACTTCAGCCCCAACCAGATTGGTCCACATGTTCCCATGCATTTAACATATCCTAATACCCGAGACAAGGCATACTTGAAATTTTCATAGCAATATGGATCTTTTTCCCTCAGGGATATGGAAGACGATTCCGATCAATAATTTCTCCCTTTCAAGGCATAATCCTCTTGCTAAGAAATCATGCTGACAGAAGTATAAATAATCTCCCACTGAAATTCAATTAATTGACTAACCTTTTCAGGAGATGAAAGATGTATTTTGTGTCTGGCAATCAGGGGCACAAGGGACTGAGGTTCACTTCGAACCTAAAGAGTAGAATTATCCTCATTCCTGTGAAGAGTCTAAGAAGCATTCCACCAGTGCATATGATTGGTGACAAATAAGTGAACGCCCTCAGGTGAATGTCCCCGATGTGAGGAATAGGGTTAGACTGGGAGTCCATAAGACATGCCATTTCATGCAAGTGAAGCTCACATAACATATTATTCCCGAGAAAATCACTCTGAGTAAAGGTATCCAAAAATTGATGGGTTTTCTTGATTTGATAAGGCCTACCTTCTTTCAAATCCCTCACTCTGAACAAATTCATCTGATCAAAGAGGAATACAGGATAGGATGGTGATGGAGCTCTACAACTCAACGATTCTTGAGTTAAGGTGTACATTTGCTCCTTTTCCTTCTGCATATACTTGAACTTCCTTAACTCCTTCATCTCTTCCTATAACTTCTCCCAGCGAATTTTCTATAAAAAGAGCTCCTCAACCCACTTTTCCCTAAGTTCTTTAATAGAATTCATGTGCTCGTAAAGAGGAATCATTCCATTCTCGCACTGGCCAACATGATATTTCCACTTGCTTAATTTAAGCTTTAATAGTGAAATCTATCTCTTCATATCCTGATTTCCTCAATTTCTTGCATCTACTTCGTCATCAGTATCCAGCTCAATGATTTCTTCCTTACCTTCCCTTTTTCCAAGCAAAGTTGAGTTACAAGTTTCAGCAACTTCCCCTTGCTTCATTAATTTGGGAGTCACAACAATTTCTTGCTATGCTACTATCTCAACATCATCTTCTTGATTCAATGCTTTGGGTACCATGGGCATTTATTTTTGTGCCACTGTTTCAACAAATTCTTTTAGGAATGTTGGTTCTTGTGTAACAACATCCAGTTTTTGTGCTCCAATCTTAACATCTTCTATTTGTGTTTCTACTTTCATGAATGATTTTGGGGATGTTGGTTCTTATGTAGTAGCATATTGTCTTTGCACTTCAATCCCAACAACTTACGTTTATGTTGTTGCATCAGTGACCGATTTTGGGGATGATGGTTCTTTTGTAGAAACATCTTCTCTTTGCAATTTAGTCCCAACAACTTTTGTTTGTGTTGTTTCTTCAGCCACTAATTTTAGGAACAGTGGTTCTTATGTAACAACATCCTGTTATGCAAATATTTCTATGTCTCTAGACTGCTAAGATTGTTCTTGTAGCCTTTCTATATCTCCTGACTGCTGAGACTGATCCAGGAGTAGTTCATTTTCTCCTGAATATTGAGACTATGTTTTTCATGCTCTTATAACGCCTGATCAGGTGTTACATTCAATTCTGGATCCTTTTTCTCCATTAATTTAGTTGTTGGCATTTCTCTTCTTTCTTTCCTTTATCATGCAAGCTTCCATGTTAGCACTTCCATCACTGTAACTTTATAACCTGAAAGTCTAAATAGATCTCCGCATTCTGGACATAACAATTCATCAAATTCCCCAATCTCTGAAATAGAGGGTGGATTTTCCAATTGATCAACAACTTTAGCCAGTGTGCTCAGGCTTCATGCTTTCTTCTTTTTGCATGCTTCTTTCCACTTCTCCAATTCTTCTCTGATTTCTTGTACGTCTTCTTTCAATAACTCATTCTCAAAAGGAAAATTTTCAATTTGGGGTTGATCTACAACAAGTTCTTGTGGGTTGTTGGATTCTAGAATTACGTTACCCTCTGGTTCTTGTGTTACAGGGGGTGATCAAGGTTTTAAAATATGAATTTCAAGATTTACCTAGATTGTACGTAACACCTCAATTGCAATAGAAGCTCTAGTTATCCTTATTTTTTATTTTTGGCCTTCGGTACTTGATCTCTTTCTCCTATTCTATGCCACAGGTGGAGTAAAAGCTTCTCCTATTCCCACAAGAAATTCCTCTTCTTGAATTATGGTTCCCCTTATTTTAGGAGAAGATTCTATGTCAAAAAATTCCACATATCCTTCTTTCATTACCCCTGCATGATATTCTGTTTGATGCACCAGGCTCTCGCTCAGATCCCGATGGTTTAACCCCTGATATTATTCTACCATTGTAGCTTATTCCACTATTGCAGCTTCTGCAACTACATCTTCCACTGTCACAACTTCTATAGCTGCTCTAGCTTCAGCTCCCACTGTCGCAACTACTAATATTATAGTTTCTTTTGTTTCTATTATTGCCATAGAAAAATCCTCCATAGGGTTTGCTACTGTTGTAGATTCCCATAAATATTCTTCCTGAACATTCCCCAATTATTTTGATGCTCCATATTGCCCCCAGCTGACTGTAAGGAACTCCACTCATCATCCCCTTCTTCAATACCCCTTACTCCCACTGCAGTTCCTTGGTTCACCCCAACCCCAAAAATAAATTGTTCCCATGTCTAATTTGTATGTGCTAAGGATCTTAGAACTAACAATTTAATAAGTCCATGGTTTGTTCATAGGACAATGGATATCGAGACATTCTCACATAATGGGACATGTTCTGTTAGATTCTTAAAAGATAGAATGCCATATTAAGCAATATACGATGGCGTAAATGAGAAAGCATAAAGAAATCATAAATGTAAACAAATCGGTACCTTCCCTGATAGGCGATGTATCTATTTAAAAATATGGTGACCTGGTCCTAAGTCCTTGGTAATGTTTCTAATGTTGTTCCTCTTGCCTTTGTCTGCACACTCTCTCGTGCTGCAAGGAAGTCTTCTATTGCAGTTGAATTGTGTCTCTTTTGAAAAAACCACCTCCTTCCAATTATGGGTATCCTTGTGACCTCAACCAAATCCACCTATGAGACATCTATCCTCAATCTTCTAATCTCTAAATGGGTTCTATTCAATTTCATAGAAAACTGTAACATCATCTCTTCGTGGAAGCCATTTAATCTCTCAAAATAGTCTATCCATCCGGCTTCCTCAAAGATGACGAAAAATTCTATGTTTCCATGCAGAGTATCCATGTTTACGGTATCATGTCTTACTGGAAGACCCATAATTCCATTATTCTGTGAGCTCTAATGGAAAATGTAACAACTTACCAGCTTCAACCGTTGGAGTCACAACATGCAAGAACAATTAATTGATAGTCGGGGTCCATGTGAGTATTTTTAGAAAGATGGCATAGTTATGGAGTAAGATAGTTTAACAGTCTACACATGGATTGGATGGACCGATGGTTGTTAAATAAGTACAAATAGGATATTGAAATGCTTCTCCTATAGGTTGATTGGTTACGGCCTACTGACATGGACTAAAAGGAAAGGTATAATTATTACTACTAAATCAATTCATGTCTAATCACACCTATAGTCAGAACTGGTACCTTTTCATTGTCGTGGTAAATTGTCATCTTTCCAATGTGACTTTCCTCTATTGTCCAATCAATTAATATGAACATAATTACACATGCGCCTTCATAAGCCGAGTTGTCCTTTGTCCAACGAAGAAGTTGAATCTTTCCACGCTAGCATAAATTGTAAAGACGTGTAGAAAGTATATGGACTCTTTGGCATTCTTCTCAGGAACTGTAGCAGAGTGATGGAGTTTCAACAGAAGTTGTCACAAAGAAGAAAGGCTTGAGAAAAAATCCACTGGATTTGTGGCGGAAATTTTAACAAAATTTAGTGAAAATTTTGGTAGATTTTCAACCGAAATAATGGCGGAGTTGCAGCAAAAAGTGGGAAATTGGCAGAGTTGCAATGGAAATTTAACAAAATTTAGCGAAAATGTTGGCATATTTTCAGCCGAAAGGATGGCGAAGTTGCAGCAAAAAGTGGAAATTGGCAAAGTTACAGCAAAAAGTGGAAATTGGCAAAGTTGCAGTGGAAATTTAGTGGAGTTTTGGCGAAAATAAATGGACAAATTGGAGGAGTGCTAGTGGAACAATGGAAAATTTAGCAGATTTTCAACGGAAAAGTCATAGGGAATTTTTGGTGAAAATACAGGAAGAGTGGTGGATTTTCTACAGCGGTCTGCAATTCTATTCACTTTTTTTTCTACTAGGAGTATTCAAATATTAAGAAGGGTCATCAACAATTCCATGATCGCTTGGCCCAAAGCGACTGATTTCCTCTGGTTGAACCTTCGCGCATATTCTTCTACAAAATTCTAAAAAAACAATGGCTCTGTATTTGGATGGATCTGTATTTTGTTTATTATTATTGTTGAGTGCATCTGAGTTGAATGATCTATAGCTGAGTTCGCAGAAGAGTAGGAAAGGTTGAGTCGATCCAGGAGGTGTGTGGATCATTAGTGGAGTAAAGTAGGAAGAGAAAAGAGAGAATATTAAAGAGCATGAGAGGGGGGAAGAGTATGTAAATATAAATAAGAAGATATTGAATAGAGCCTACAAATTAGTGTGCAAACGAAAGGTGCATATATTTATTGATGCTAGATGAAGAGCACCTTATGGTTTTTGCTCAGATGGGTTTCCATGTTACATTCTGTGTAAATATGTGAATGTTGAATGTGTTTGAAGTACTTGTGTAAATTTTTCATTGAATGAATGATTATAGATTTTCTTACAGATGAATAGATTTATATCAGTTGCATTTTATTAGTTGAATACAATTATGCTACACAACCATTATTGATATAATAAGTTGCACAAGAGAAGTTGGGTTGCGTCCTAACTGTTGGATCACAGTGAACATAAATAATCCACACCCATACCTCGTTGAGAACCTTGGTAAAATGCCAAGGTACAAGAAATCCCCAACTGAACTGCGGAAATGTGGTTCTGGAAGTTACCCATTCAAGAGATATATCTCAGGTGAGACGACATCTACGTCATAGGTGCTACCGACTGAGCCCTGCTCTACAGGGTCGATATATTTGGGTTTGTTGCGCTGAGCATAAGGGACTGAACCTGGGTTAGAATCCTTGGAGGAGGGAGAAAATACAACACCTAATAAAAGCACATTTTAAACAACTGGGTCAAATTCAATTTGAATATATAAAAACCATGCGGTGTCTTTCCATCAAGAGTAGCATCCACTAACAACATATAAATTTTAGTCAATAGTTTAAATATGAAAAGGAATAAAATAAATCATATATTTTCATCTCTATAACACTTTCACAGGACAAATACTCCTAGGATATAATAAAACTTTATTAATACCGAATGAGCCCTAAGAATCAAGAGTTCCCTATAATTCAACATGCCTCAAAAAGCATCCATGATAAAGGGTAATTTACAGTATAATAATCTATTGTAATTGTGGATGAAAAAGCATAAAAGGAATGATAAAAATAATACCACATTAATTATTGGATAAAAAGTGTGATGTGAGTTTGTGTTCTCAGATAAATTGCATGTCTGGAATGCCCCTTTAAGACCTGATATTTCGGCAATGAAGATGCCATGCAAAGATTAAAATGTCACAGGAAACTAAGAATGAAAAGTGGAATCACATTAATGAAAAACTTCACCCTGCAAGCACAATCCAATGTGGGTGAACCATGAATCACTATAGCCTTTATATAGAACAAAATAGCCCCTGATTTTCCCTCCAATATTAGAAATCAAGGGCTCAAAGAAGGTATCACATGATATTCAATAAAAATATAGGTGAATGTCACCATATGCCTAAATTACAAGGAAAATGGAGGGAGAAATAACCCTTGGGAGCGTCCATTACTAAAAATTGGGGGTGAATGAGTGCTTTCACTATATTTTCTCTAGAAATTGGGGGCGAAAGATAGATTAGAGGGAGGTTTCGCTAGGGAGAAAAATATATTTTTTCATTTTCCTCATTAATATATTGGAGGCTATCCATCTTGGTTTTATTTTTTTCTAATAAATATCAGGAGAATATATTTTAGCTGAAAAAACCCTTTCCATATACGAAAATAACCCACTAAATTTTTTTAACCCCCTTAATATAGCCCATGGGCTATATATAGCCCCTTAAATTATCCATTCCCACAACTACTTCGTAATTTAGTTCGAGAGGTGTAAGGACTGGACGCAACCAAGTACCATATTAAGGAGCCAAAATCATGTAGTGTATGTTTGTCTCATGTACTAACATTACCACCAGTGCAGTCACCTAGGAAAGTAACCTAGTAAAAGAAACTAAGGCTGCCACTTATGATTAATCGTTGGGAGGAACGGTCGCAGGAGAGGGTTTCTGTGAATGGGGAAGGAACGTAAGAAAAATTATTAGACCTCAAGGAACTCATAAAATGGTGTTACCTTGAGGAATTTCCACTACAAATATTCCCCCCAAACTCACCTAACCCCATTGAGAGAGAGTGTTGGAGACCGATCCAAGTACTCTTCTCGACTTCTCCTACCACTTGATTCCCATGTTAGAGGAGATTTTCCAATAAGAACTTCATATTACTAATGGATTTTTTCTCATTAGTGTTCCCAGTTTTTTTTTTTAGTGGCATTGGAAAATTTACTCTCCACCTTACAACCAAGACCCTAAAATCTTAGACTTGTTGGTTTTTTATAAAAGAAAAAAGTCTAATTGATTTTAGATTATGTTCCTTGTTCCTTTCTATGATTGTTTGTTACTAAAAGAGGGTAAATGGAAGTGCAACTAATGATGTGATGACTCAAATTTAAACTATGCACACAAAATGAAATGAAAATCTTTCAATTTCGATGAATACTATCTACAGAAAAGAGCAAAAGGTTTCAAGCACTGAAACAAGCGTAAAATTGAATGCAAAAAATATTAACTCTTCTTCGAATGAAAATTGTGTTCTTCTACATGACTCAAAGAAACTATAGAACACACGATTCATGCCCCTTACCCCCAACCATGAGAGGGAATTTTTTTTCTAAAACGAAATTTATTTTGTTCTAAAATGGAAGCTAAAAAATGCTTCACCCACTAACTAGAATGCAATCACTTTTTATTTTTCAATACTTTCAAACACACCAAAAACTAAACTCAAAAAGTAGAATACACACCCCTTTTGTTTTCTTCTTTTTCCATGAACCTTGAATTCCACAAAATATTCTAATAATTTTTTTATTTAATTTCAATTGAAATGAAAATAATGTCAAAAGGTCAAAAGGAAAACAAGGAAAATAAAACAACCACTGAAACTAGTAAATCTCAAAGGATTTGGATCAGACAAAGGCCTTCACAACTTTCTATCTGCAACAAACCCAAACTATCCAATTTGCAAACCAAACCAAGCAAACAATGAAAAGAGGGTCTTTTTAAAACCTTTTATTTTCAATCTAAGCAATATCAAGTGGGAACAAAGAGTTGTGATACATTTATAGGGTTCTTAGGCTCAATAGGGATCAATGTTTTACCCAAATAAGAACAAAAGGGAAAGTGGCCCAAATAATACACTTAAAATTCCAAACCAATCATACATGCCCCAAATACAACCAAGTAGGTCACAAACACACCTAAATGAGTTTTAAAAGGCTTAGAAACAAGTTTAGGGAGGCTGAACGCCACTGGATTAGAGGAATCCGGTCATGGAAGTGACAAAATCAACATAAGATCAAGGTAATCTATGTTGGTTTCAAACTTCCAAAGTTGACCAAACATAAAATGGAACTCAAAAATATTTAAAAGAAATAAAATGCTCAAATGAATAGCATGCAAAACCCTTATCAGATAGAAAAAAAGTCAAAAAAAAATTTGGAAGCAAAGAGCTAAGAAAAATTAAGTAGAAGGGACTTAAAACTAACCCAAACAGGAAATTTTTTCTCATGTAAAAACCTTGAGAGAGCGAAAAAGGTAAAATTTCACTCTTCAAGACACGATGAAGGAGGAACAAAAATCTAATTTTCACTATGTGAGCCTCTTTGGGGGATCAACAGAGTCCTATAGGTTGAAAAAGATGGATGACTTTTCTTGGATCCAAGAATGGATCAGGTCTGAAGTTGTAAAAGAAAGTTACTAGAACTTTGTGTTATCTATTTATTTTAACGTGAGAGCATATATAGAGATAGATATTATATTATTTTAACTAATTGAAACAGTGATGCATATGAATGTTATATAATACTGTTTAATATATTAATTTTAAAGTCCGCATAAATTATGGAATAAATAGAAACTATGGAGCTATAGTGACCATAATAAATTAGTATAAATTTATTTTAAAACTGATCAATTAATGTTGAGGAATTGTGAACATAATATTTATGATTTTAATTTGTAATTTTATATATGTAGTTCTACAAAATATTTTAAATTTAAATTAAGGGGATATGTTATTTTTAATAGAGGACAAGTGTCAGCTCTAGCATGAGCATTGAAGGACTTACACATCTTCCCTAGTAAGTTGTAAAATAAGCTTATTTGAAGCAATAAAAGTTAATAAAAATAATAATAAAAAATTAAGGAGAAACTATTATATTATTTCTTAAGACTTTATATTCTTCAAAATTTTAAAAATTTATACTCTTTGAAACTTGACATCACATGAAATAGTTTCACCAACAAAAATGCATCTTGCAGTAGTAGAAATCTACCATCCACCAAGTAATTATCTACCATTCACCAAGTAATAATTTTAAGCGAACAAATTTTTCATTTAAAGAGGATGTAATTAGACATAGAGATATATTAAAATTTTAAGAAAGTTAAAAGTTAAATAAAAAGTTATCAAATTTTTTTATAATTATAAGTGTGTATATTTTAGAATTTGGGGTTCACCAGCGACTCCTTTTTTAGTAGATTGTAGGATGATGAGACATGTGTGTTGTTCACATTACCCTTTTTAACTAAAAGAAGGTGGGTGGACATTCTACAATTTTGCCGGTCCTAGATAATTTTCCAGCAAATTTTGACTAAATCTGATAAAAAAAATAGATTTGACATAACAATGTTTTAACATGCTTAATCTAGTGCCCAAGGATATTTAAGGGGGGCTGAATTCATTCAGGCATTGAGAGGGATGAATCATGCATTTAGAAGCATGAAATCTTCCACAAAGAATTCAGATTTTAAAAAACAAATTTGCCTGATTCTAGTTAAAAACTGGCTGGACAGCTGAAATAATCAAATGCGTAGACCTTTTCCATTAAAACTACACAGAAAGAACAAGCAGCAGCTACCTCATTAGTAGCACTCAACTTGTGACCTATCAATGAATATAAGAACAAATTAAAGTTAAGTGCCTTGGCACTTTTATATATATTCATACTTTAAATATCATATATAAGTAGATGTAATCACATCATATCATATCATTAAATAATCTATTTTCTCTTTCCATTAGTTTTCAGTGGCTAAAATTAACCAGCCTGCTTTAATGTGACAACAGCTACACAACAAGCCAGAGATCCAAGTTCCAACTGCATGCTGCCCAACCGCTGTAGCATTAACAGGGTGATTAGTGCTCGCTCTAGTTTTAGGAGTTGTCTAAAGAGGGGACTTTTTTACCTCTCTGGCTGGTTTTTACTATTTTTTGCCATAAATTTTCACTGAATTTTTAAAATGTTCAAAAACACTGTTAAATCTTACAGAGTGTGAGCGTTGAGGTTTTCCTATCACCTGATTTCATTTCTGAGCTTAAAGTCCTCAACCAACAACAGATATTACAGATTTTGTAGATTAAATTCACCAGATCCAAGGCTGAAAATAATAAAGTCCCCTCCTTAGACAGCTCCCTAGTTTTATATTTAATTTAGTCGATGAAATATAATTTATGTTTCCGTCCATACTATTATTATATTAATAACAATGGCCAATATACACAATTTGAAATGTACAAGCCACAGTATGTTGGCTTGTCCACTCTGCCAGAGGTTACTGTTGCAGCCTGTATAGAAGTGGCAGAGAAGGCGCTGTTCGTGATCCTTGGTTGTTCTTGTTTCTTAGTATACGGCAATGCCATATATAGTAGGCCTTCTGCGCGGAGGCGTATTGCAGGGCACTTTGGAAGAACCTTACAAAATATATATGAAAGGACAATATGAATTATTGTTTTCCAATGCAAATTCCACGAGTACATGAAAATGTTATCACTTTTATGGGGTGCCCAGCATACATCGATCGTTATGCACAAAACCCGCTGGATCCAAGCTACATATTTCCAAATTCCCTCGCTCAGAACGCTGGAGTTTGACCGTAAACCTGCTTCCCATCCCGCCTGCAGACCTTAAGCACTGTGCATTGTGGAGTCTTGTCTACACTTATGTGCACTATGGAGTACTTTTGTTCTACATATTTTGTTGGGTTGATGTGAGAATACAAAATATGTAATATTTTGATCTATAATTACTACTCTAATGAGAAGTTGATACACAATATGTAATGTTATATATATATTATAGCAAAAACATGCGCATATAAAAATGGATGAAACATGTACAAAAATATTGAACTTACCTCAAGCATCCAAGCCATGTATAGGAACAGGAAGTTGTGGATCCCCACGGAAGTCTATCCTACTCTAGGGATACTGCTCCATAGGACCAATATTCGTTTTCCTCCAAACCTATAGCTAATGCTCAATAAAAATGTGGCATGCATCCCCACCATTGACCTTAGGCATCAATCAATGCTAGAATGCCATCCACAGCTTCCTCAGACCTATGAGGGGTACTACCACTGTTGATTAGTGTGACATATACCACTCAAAAAAGTAGGAGCACACTATGCTCCCATAAGTGAATTGACTAGTGCCATGCACAACCATCTTGCTCACCATCTCATGTAGGATTTGCAAAAACATGTGCTACCATGCTACCTAATGCCCTACCATCACTCGTTCCGACAAGAGCACCTAGTGGACACTCATCAACCTCTGTGACTAGAATGATTCATCTCTAGTAGTCTAATTTTTCCAAATCCTGAGCAAGTGGGACCCCTAGAAGTGACACCACTTGCTGGAAAAACAACACCTGTTGGTCCTGCTCCCCCCGTTGCTCCCCTTTCCCAAGAAACCCCCTCATCACATCACTAGTAGCAATGAGAACTTGGAGGGGGTGTTACGTTTGCAATAGTCAGAATCCCAACTAGTTTCATTGGCCCTACATTTGCATCAAGCATCCCAAGATGTGAATACTCGATATATATATATATATATATATATATATATATAGAGAGAGAGAGAGAGAGAGAGAGAGAGAGAGAGAGAGAGAGTATGTGCATATAAAAGCAGACAAAACATGTATAACAATATTGAACTTACCTCGGGCATCCTACCCATGTATAGGAACATGGAGCTATGGATCCCCACGAAAGTCTATCCCATTCCAAGGATACTACTCCATAGGACCAATCATCTATCTCCAAACCTGTAGGTAATGGTAAGAAAAATGTAGCAGGCCTCCCTGCCACTAACCTTGGGAATCACTCAATGCTAGAATTCCATCCGCGGCTCCCTCAGAACTCTCAAGGGTACTACCATTGTCGATCAGGGTGATTCATACCACTTAAAATAGAAGGAGAACACTATGCTCCCATAAGTGAATTGACTAGTTACATGCACGACCATCTTGCTCATAATCTCATGTAGGATTTGCAGCAACATGTGCCCCCATGCTACTTGATACCCCACCATCACTGTTCCACTAAGTGGAGCCTAAACTCGAGTAATGATGTTAGTACTCATCAACCCAAGTACTCAAACCATAATAGCAGCCACAACCCATACATATAGGTAATGCATGTCAGAAATCCAAATGTACCCAGACATCTTGGTCGTTGGGTTCCCAACATAATACTGAGCTATCCGCTACTCAATTTCCCAATAACCAACTGTTACATGAAATTCTCGTCACCTTGACCAATCCTATGATACCTCATTGCTTCAATACCTGAAGTCAAACAACACATGGATGAATGTTTGTTTCCTATGCTCTAAAGTTGTTTTACCTTGTGGTATTGACGCATTTTTCTTACCTAGCAAGGTGTGATGACCTTCATAGCCATGTTTTTCCCTGTTTGCAGCAGATGTCCTCCATGCGTCTTGTTGTAATTGCAGAACGCATAGACCTATCTTGATGCTAGTTTCTCCTATCACAAAACGCATCGACCTTTGTATGGGAAGAAAAAAAGGGATTTCAAGAAGTTTCTAGATCAAGATCTCATTTGGATAATCCACTATCCCTATAACCCTAGATCTGGCTCGAATTCCACCTTTGTTGGGATCATATCCCATCCATCCTCCATAATCTTCTCAACTCATGTTATCCACATTGTCCTATAAATTGAATCTGTGGGCTATGGTTTGGAGGGAGAAAGGATAGAATAGGTATATGTTAGAGGATTGCGCGCAACAAAGCCCAAGATATCAACCCGACAAAGCAAGGATCATTCGACAACACCTGCGACGCAGATTCAGTGTCACTCGAGATATCTCTTATGGGTAACTGCTAGAACCAGGTTTTTGTAGTTGGGTGGATATTTCTTCTCCCTTTGCATGTTACCAACTCGCTCAACCGAAGTCGGTGGGTATATTACTGATTCTTACTATGCACAGTTAAGACACTACTTAACTTATCTGTCGACAGATATTATAACAACAATAGAATCATTAACACACAAGTTATCTATCAATAATGTGACTCAAGCATAAGAGAACTCATTCATAAGAAAATACATAAACATTTATTCTCAATATACATTCATATGACTTAAGCACATTCATCATATACATTCATGTGACATAAACACATTCATCGTCTACTCAATGACACCGTATTTAATGTTGAAACCCATCCAGGAAAAACCACAAAGGAAGTCTTCATTTTGCATGAGAAATATATGGCACCTTTTGTTTGCGCAGTCAGTTGAAAACTTGGTTCTAGATATTCTTCTCTTATCTATACATACTCCTCTCTCCTCTCATGCTCTCTAGTCTTCTGTTGTTCAATATTCTTCTACTTTACTCTATTGTCGATCGGCACACAGCCTGGATCGACTACTCTTCTCTTTGACTCTATCGTCAATCCACATGCACCTAGATCGACTAACTCTTGTTACAAACACAACTAAGAAAGTAAGTAACAACAAGTAATTCACACCAAGTAAGTAACCCACATACAACTTGGGTTCTTCCTTTTATAGACTCTTTACATGTCGCATTCAACTGACTTCATTCTATTAGCCAACAGGCTGTTATTCCTATTCTAGTTACACTTATTAGTAGGTAGTAACAGCCCAAAATACAAAGATGTTTTTATTCTTAAAGCATGTGTGAGTCTAGTTGACTTCATACCCACAATCTCTCGAGTTGTCCTTTTCAATCGTTGCATCGTTGCACTCCTTTTCTATTGTGGGTTTTTCCATTGTGGGTGATCTCATTGCATCCTTTCCTTCTAACGTGACTTCTCTTTTGTCGCAACTTACATTAGAGGAAATTTCAACTCAAAATGGACCTCCTAAGGAAAATTAATAAAATAATATTTATTAATTTTGGAGGAAGAAAAGAAAAAACTATTTTTTTGTTCATATTTTCGACATATCTCCCTGTGTTTTTACTAAAATTTCGATCGGGAGAGCTTGTTGGATGCAGAATTATCCCTGCGTTTTTACTCAAAATTCGATCGAGAGAGCTTGTTGGATGCGAAATTAAATTCCGCATCCAACGAGCTCTCTCGATCGAATTTTGAGTAAAAACGCAGGGATATATGTCAAAAATACGAACACAAAAAGTCATTTTTTTATGATACTGATCCCCAAATTTATATTAAAAAAATGTTTAAAAGGTGCTCCCTTTTTGAATTTTAAAGAATTTTGATTGGCTAATACATGATGACATGGAATTTGTATTATTTTTGGAAGGCCCATTTTAAATTGAAATTTCCTCTAATGTTCCGTCTTAGCTCTTTTCTTCCTTATCTTCTTCAGCCTTCCTTCATCGCAGCTTCTTCTGTAGTTGCTTCTTCTACCTTGCTCTTCCTTCCACGTCTTCTTCCACCACAACTTCTCCTCTATCTTCATCTGCTTTTCTCTCAACTTGTTCTCCTTGAGACCAAACTCTTTATATTCCAAGCATAATTGTAACTGAATTCTTCCTATCTTTTCCTAAGGTCAATAGCCTCCTAACACTCACCTATGGATCGTCTCGAGCCACACTGTTCTATTCCACAACTTCCACATTTGTGACAACTTTGCTTTGAAAATATTGAAATATTTTTACTATATCCTCTATCTCTCATCCCACATCCTCTTCTACCTTCTATAATTGTTTGACAACGTCGAAACTGATGTGTTCCGATGTTACGAGTCATGTGGCCTCTACTACCCATCACACCTTCTGATGTTTATGATGAATGATTCCTATAACTCTTTCTACTTCCGCTTGCAACTCCGCGACATTGTCAGTCCTATGTTGTTGTTGAGTGTAGAGCACTACAACTTCCTATTGAAGTTTTTTCATTTTTGCAGCCTTAGCCATTTTCTCTGCTAAGGGTAACTTCTTCATTTTAATCTTCAGCTGAGTTTCTCTTGTCTCGGTAGTGATAAGGTCCTTTGTGAGTTTTTCCAATTCGACGTCGTCGATCAACGTTTCCCAAGTATGAGAAACTTGATCGACGGCCTTGGCACATAGTGCCTTTAGTTCTTCTATCTTCTCCGTAGCCTCTGTCGATGTTTTTCTTCTTTCTTTGGTTTGAAAAGTTACTTCTTTGGAATGGTAGGACCATAGAGAGGGAAAATTTCATTGACATCACCAATTATATTCTAGACTTCTTGGAAAGATGAAGAGAGATCCTAGGTGCTTGCCTTGAAATTATTTTCTTTGACTTCTTCCTCCCTGCAGGAAGAACATTTTGATCAACCCTTCTCTATCGTCAATGAAGTCTGCCATCTCATCTTCTTCCCTCCAGTAATCATCGCAAAATATATCTTGCGCTTCTTGCACAATTGATGGCAATGTCATAGGATTTCATTGCTATTTGTCATTATACGAACTCTTGTTCAGACCAACGGATTTTACCAATGGATACTTTGCATTCTTGTGGGTCTACCAATGAGTTCATCTGGCAGTTTAGGTGGAATATCATCTGGTAGTCGAATTTCAACCTCTTCTTCTTTTCCTTCCATTGTTAGTGCTAAGATGACTTTCTTCTTGCAGGTACCATAATGTTTCTTCGTTGACGAACCGGGTGGGTCGGGTCGTAACCTAACTTTAGGCATGAATGGAACTTCAGTTTCCAGTAGAGCCCCTGCCTACGGTGGAACATATCTGGCTGTGTGTTCCATAATGAGTGTGGGTGACATAGTTTGTAAATGTGCTTATTCTAGACATCGAAATAATCATTCTCTTTGAAAAAATTACTTCAGCTCTTATAGTTGCAGACAATAATTTCTCTTCTCGAATGCAGCGGAATGCAACGAAACTTGGGTACGAATCTTGATAACATCTACTCATTCAGTCAATTAGTCCTTCACACATGCGGACAATCAATGGAAAGGTAGCTATCATTTCCATCACATGGGTAATCATCCGAATGATTACAAGGAAACTACCACTCACCTTTCATGTCAGTGGTATTTGTGGTGCAATGACGACGAAAATGAACCAAAAAGTATGCCACCAAAATATCTTTGGCTTTTCAAATTAATGATGGCTAGTTTTCAGTTCTGTGACTCAAATTTATCTTGCAAAAGTGTCACTATTTCTTGTGACCGAGATCACTCATTCAACATATTTTTTTGCTTGCGACAAATGGGGTGTCTTTGCCTTCATTTCTCCACTTGTGACAGACACACAGTCTGTGATAATTTTCCTCCGCTTGCAACTTACTAGCACTTTGCGATGGTATTTGCTTTTGCGACAATGGATTTCCTACAGTTAAGCAAATTTTTCTTTCTTTCTTTATTTTTTTCTTTTCTCTTTCTCTCTCTTTTTTTTTCCATTTGAATGAGTCGCGGATATCCCAATAAGGATTTAGCTGACTTCCATTTACCAGTCCTTTGACAGGTGTTCCATCCAACTTTTGCAATTGGACTGCATTTATAGCAGTGATTTGAATTACAACATACGGTCCTAACCAATGTGTTTTTAACTTACCTGGATGCTTAAAGAATTTTCTATCTTATGAAAGAACAAGTCCTCCATACTGAAATTGCTTGTTATTGATGTGGTGATCATGCCATACTTTCATTCATTCTTTCTCAATGTTTTGATGATATCCTATGTAACAAACTTAAATAATAACAACAAACAATATATATATATATATATATATATATATATATATATATATTAAATATCAATATTAATTATTAATATTAATACATATTGATATTCATAATTAATAATTAATAAATAGTTATTAGTAAACTATTCTAAAATGACGCATCCTTTCATGGATGGTATCCAAAGTGCCTTTCCAATTTATATATATATGGCACTCACTTTGAAATCTTTTATCATCATTCATCTTTAATATTATTTTATATTTCCAATATGGAATTGTTTTCCATTGGTTGATTATTCAATTGAGTAAACATTATGGGTTAAAATGCGAATCATGTGGGTTTAGAAGTCTTTGTTTGCTTCAAGTGGCATCAGAGCTATACGGACCTTGGACAACATTATTTACACCTTGTGTAGATTTGGGTTTCCCAAAAAAATAGGACTTTGTCCTTAAAAAAAATAAAAAAATAAAAAAAAGGATAAAAGTAACTCCCCAAAAGAAAGAGAATTAAAAAAAAGTGAAAAAAAGTAAAAACAAAAAAAACTAAAAGAGCATACCTGGTTTCTTAAAGTGGGTTTGAGTTTGAATATAAAAAGTGCATAATAATAACTACAAAGAAGCAAGTGGGATTTGAACCTAGGTGGGGAAGGTAACACTTATTCCTCCCAACCACCCAATCTACTTGCATTTTATAAAAGTATTGGAAAAAATTAAAAGTCGAGGACTAGAATTTGGAAGGATATATTATTTTATATAACTTAAGTTTAAAAATAATAATAATTATTATTATTATTATTTTATTAAAAAAAATTTATTTTTGGAAAAAAAGGTTATTTGACCTAACAAGAAATAGTCGAAGAGAGTTTTTTTCCAAAAGAGACATATTGAGAATTATTGCAGCTTTTGTATCTACCCTTCCAGAAGAAACGAAGACAAAAGTGAAGTAGAAACATAGTCACAAACAATAGCTACCACATATTTGGAAATGAAGGCACAACTACAAACAATAGTGGACGAGTTAGAACAATACAAGGCGATCAATAAAAGTCTACAAGATGAGGTTGAGATGAAAAAGTGGTTGAAAGAGTCGAAAGATGATGAGAATCACCGCTTATGGAATCAGAATTGACAGCTAGAACAAACCATAAGAGATAACAAGAAAATGTTATCTGATTAGGTTAAAGAAATATCATGTTTAAAAATTCATAATCAAAACCTAGAAGACCAGATCAAAAAGTCAAAAAATGACAACAAATCACCATATGGATGCGATAATGAATTAGAAGAAGAAATAAAGCATTTAAACAAACTCATCATGGAAAAATATGTTGAATTGGCTCAAGTCAAGATGAGGTTAGAAAATCAAGGAGAAGAGGTACGTCATCATAAACAGCAAAAAGAAAAACTCCAGCAGTAGTATGACGACATTAAGAAGACACATAAGTTAGAAATGACAAAAGTCAACAAGGTTTTATCAAGCCATTCCGAAGAAATTTTTAGATTAGGTAATCATAACAAGACACTAGTCACAAAAATTAAGAAGTTGAAAAGTAGTCAGAAGATAGAACAATCTACGGAAGATATTGAAGGAAAAATTATACACAAACAGGAAGAAAATCGTTGTATCAGAAGGCATAACGAAGATATTAAGGAACAACTTAAGAAGTCTGAAGATGACAAAAAATCACATGTAGAAGTGATTAAGAAGTTTCAAAATGATAACATGTAGTTAGAAAACAAGTTGGAAAAGATACAGAACGAAACCTTAAAACCTCAAGAGACGAAAACACAACTTTCTACTCAGATCAATGCTAAAAAAATGACACTTGTAAAAGACAATGACATTGTGAAAACTCCATATCAACACCCCAACCATAAAATAGATATTCTAAAAAGTGGGAAATGTCAAAAGATAGCGGTACCAATGTGATCAAATCTCCTAATGATAGATCATTATAGAATGCCAACAGTCTACAACAAATCAATTTGGGATGGATTGATTCATCCACATTTCAGAAGTTGTGCTC
>LPNX010733096.1:66333-91592 GCA_001517045.1 Pseudotsuga menziesii | reverse complement strand
TAATACATATTGATATTCATAATTAATAATTAATAAATAGTTATTAGTAAACTATTCTAAAATGATGCATCCTTTCATGGATGGTATCCAAAGTGCCTTTCCATTTTATATATATATGGCACTCACTTTGTAATATTTGATCATTCATCTATCAATTTATTCATATTTTATTATCTACGAATATGTGGGTTATTTCAAAAATTACTTAATTGAGAATATCCAACTATGGATGTTACATCCTATGACAAAACATTCTTCTTCCAACTCTACTAGCTGTGACAGTCTTTTTTCAACAACACCAACATCTATCATCTCCATGATCGCAATAATCCTTAAGCTAGGTACAATGTATTCCATTGGAATGAAAAATTCTTTCCCATATACCAACCGAAATGGAGTTTGTCCTTTCAACCTCTTACAAGTCATGCGATATGGCCACAATACTGTGGAAATTCTAATCCTAGTCGTCTCGTTGGACATTGCAAATCTTTGTCGATGCATTTTCCATAATTTTATTAAATTCCTTGATAGCACCATTTGCTTGAGGGTGATATGGTGTTGTTTTTCTAAGTTGGATCTGGAATTCCTCCGTTAATTCCTCAATTATTTGGTTAACAAAGTGTATACCTTGGCCTCTTATCAAAATTTTTGGGTAGCTGAATCTCATCACGACATTTTCAAACCAAAAATTTGCAGCAGTATAATCTTTTAGTGGCGCTGCTTCAGCCCATATGGTTAGGTAGTTAGTCATAGTAATTATATATCTTGCCCATATGCACTTCCCTACTAGACTAATAGGACCCTCAAAATCAACGACCATTTATCAAATTCCTGCAATGTTATTTGTGGCACTAATGACATCTCATCTCATCATGATGACTTTCCCGTTCTTTGGAAAACATCACAGCTACAAAAGTATTCTCGTGCATCTACATGCATGGTAGGCCACCACATTCCCACTTGAAATATATTTTTCACTGTGTCTCTTCTAGCATAATGGCCTCCTGCGACACTGACATGTGCTTCATTCAATATCATCGATCACTCATGTCCTAAGACACATCGACAAAGAATGTCATTAGGGCCCATCTTATATAATTGTCCAGCGATCAACTGGAAGTCTGTAGCTCGGACAACCAATTGTTTCTTATGCGTAGTGGTAAATTCAACGAGCGCATAACCTGTACTAAAAAATTGTATGATGTCTATGTACTGATCATCAAACATTGTTAATGCAAATAACTATGCATCAAGGAGACTATTGTCGAGGTTACCAGGTTCTTATCCACTTTTGATCCTTGATAGATGGTATGGTCTTGAATTTAGTCGATCGGGTTTAAGAATAAATTCAAAATAAAACTCTTGAAAGAGGAGAAGCCCCTGGAAAATATTTGTCCCCAACACTGGCTTATTAACCAGGTATTTCAATGCTAAATGATCTGTGTACATCTTGAAATGTCCACCCAACAAAGAATGTCTGAATTTCTGTAGAGCGTATACCATTGCTAACCTTTCTCTTCCTGCCATGGTATAGTTCTTCTCTTATATGGATAATTTTTCCTTGGAAAAGGCTATAGGATGGTTGATTGACCCTTCACCAATTTGTGTTAGTACCACGTCGAGTGCAAATGACGATACATAGACATGTACATGGAAATATTTCTTTTAGTCTGGAAATATAACTATCGATGTTGTACCCATCTTGTTCTTCAAGGTGTACAGACTCCCTTGGAAACTTTCTGTGCATTGGAACTTAACATCTTTCTTCAGTAACTTTTCCATTGGAGCAGTCACCTTTGCATATCCTTTAATAAATTTTATGTAGTATCTGGTGTGTCCCAGTGTTGGACCTCGGTTTCCTAGGTTTAAAATGATACAGTCCATATTATAATCTCCTATCTGCACAGTATTTCTTAACTCATGACCTATCTTTAATATTTTTCCAACATGGTTAAATCTTTTGTCTGGTCACAACTCTTCCTAAGTTTCTTCTATTAGAGATTTCAATTATGTGACAACATCTTTATCATGGATTAACGATAAGAAAATTTTTAAAAATTCTTTAAGTTTACTAACCTTTCTCGTCGGTTTCTTTTGAAATAGCTGATCGAATATTACTTGTCCTCTTGGTAGTGTAGGAGTAGACGTCGATGCTTGATTCCTGTTGACTAATGCTGGTTGCACGTCTAAGAATACTTCCTTTTGTCTTTGGATGTCAAACGATATTTTATTTTGTGATGCCGACTACACTTATGGTTGGTCATGCTGTTCATTTTGATCTGCTCCAGTCGCATCACCTCCCCTTTTTATGACAACAATGTTTTCTTCTCTCAGCTCAGTAGAAATCATCTAGATGTTCTGGTTGGAATTCAAATTGGGATTCTACAGGGGAATTGGATTTCCCATATTCTTGGCATGCCACTTAGAAATCAGTTGAGGAAATTCCGCAGTAGTGTGGTCGACAACTTTACAATATGAACCTGCCTTTTTAGGACTCATAGAGTCCCGAGAAAAATGTTCTGGTTGTACACAATTATAGCATATGATTTGGCCTCTTTCATGATGAAATCCTCCTCCTCCTTGTTGTTTTCCTTTCCCCTGAAACATTTCCACCACCTATAGGTTGAGGGTAGTGTTGCTGCGGTGGATATTGGTTTTGTTGATATTGGGCGAGTGGTTATTTAGTGGGTGGGTATTGAGCTTGCTCTCACTCAGATAGCTTATGCTCTTCATTCTTCATCAAATAGGTATCCACTGTTTTCCCTTGCAACAACTGGAAAGCTCTGTATCCCTTCTCATCGACCTACATATTTACAAAATTTACAGTACATACTAGCTGGTGTACGTACAATATTCTGCAAGTACAATAATTCTTCTGACTGATGGCCACGGGTTTGACATAATCTACACCAAGGAATCCCTTTTGTATTTATTGGGTTTGACTCTCCTGTTGTGACATAGTTCATGAGCAACAAGAAATTATCCTTATGGTGTCCCTCATTTCTACATCTAGTACACGAGAGTTCTTCTGGGATCTCTTTACCTTTATTAATGTCCCGAAGTTGCAGCGTAAGGTTTTCTAGCTGTGACTGAATCTGCATAATTCTTGCAGTAGTCTCTCCAATCGGTAAGGATTCTAATTTCATTGCTATCTCTAGAGCTTTAGTCTACGACACAATTTTCTATTGCATGAATGGAATTCCGATGTGTGACAACAACACTACAATAAAACATTCATTTTGTTGTATGCCTGACATATGAAAGCTTACTTTATCCATTAATGTCTTAAATCAATGGTCGAAGTCCCACACAAACTCTATAGGTAACTTCTTGATTTATTTATTTTTTCGTGATGCATTATGACTCGTATTTCGGCTTTCTAAACTTATCTATTAGTTCAACCCAATTTTTTTTGAGCGTCTTTTGTGCCACTCCTACTAGTACTATAAGGAACTTCATGTATCGTTCTAGCGCAGGACTTCTCAAGGTTGTGATTATCTATGCTTTCTTTATTGCTTCATCTTGGACCCATCGTGTTATATTCTAAATAAATTAGTCCTCAAAAAATTAGACTTAGAAAATTTATTTTGTGTAGTGATAGGAAGTCTAAAACATTTTTGAAGAATTTGAGGCTCATTGTGAGAGCTTTGAGTGTTTAACAAAATCTGGAAATCCTTGGACTCTTTTTTTCTAATAAAAAATCAAAGCTCATCCTTCGATGGTTGAGGTGAACATATCAACTGCTCATTAGCCACTGAAAATCCTAGCTTTCGGCAGCTTAAAAATACAATTCGGGGATACTTTAGCCACCAAAAGCACAATGAAGTTAAAATGGTTGGTGCATCCATTACACTCAGCAACCGTCAGCATGAAAAGTGCTACCATCGAGCCATTAACCACCTAAAAGACAAGATCTGCAGTCAATCATGAGTTGGTAAGAGGGGTCGTTATGAGATTGAGGTGACCTATATAAGTAGAAAACCCTCTCTTCCCTACACCTGTCCCAGTTCTGTGACTCAATTACCACGAGCATCGTTTTTCTAGTTTGAATGATTACGTTCCCTGCATTGGCCAGTTCACGGGTCTCATCAAAATACAATGTCACCTCACTCAAATCACAATTTCCAGTTAAATCCCTCAAAATCAGCACCCCCCCTCTTTAATTCATACCACATTCCTTGCATGGGTCCTCACTGAGCCAAGCTCCCCTGAATCCCATGCTGTAATTGTCTTCTCCAAGGTTCAAATTTTTAGTTTTGCAAGTGCAGAAGAACATTCCAGGAAATGAAGAGAGGAGGACCTTCCCTAAGAAAAGAATTGGGTAATATTGGCTGTCTTGAACCAGATCGAGAGGTATGTTAGTTGTTCAAGGACTCAAGCCGCTATAGGTTTTGCGAAAAAAATCATGGATCTCATCAGCAAGTGGCAGAAGCCTTTGCTCTCATCTTTGATGGCTCAAAAGCAGTGATTGGCAGAGAAGAATTCTAGGTGGATGAAGCTCTAATAGCTGAAGTGATAGAGCTCCCAAGGACTGGGGAAAGCTGGTTTAAAACCACTATCACAAGGAATGTAGAATTCAGGTATTACCTGAAACCTGAGCACAAAAACATTGTATGGAAGAAGAGCATCCCTACATCCGGGATGGAGGAAAAATGGTAGCACCTGATGAAGGCAATTCTGGTCTACATAACTTATGAAGGAAGGTACAATAGGGTAATGATATACCACTTCAAGTTAATGAATCATTTCACTGGTAGGAGCCCCTTGAACCTGCCTTTTTACCTCTACAAAATCTTGACTAAAATGGCTCATCAAGTTAGAGCCAAGCCAACCAAGATTGCAGGCAGGTTATCCCATCATGGCTTGATCAAGCTAATTGTTCTTGAACTACTGTAAAGAAGGAGTGTTGCCTAGACATACTTCTTGTTCTGGAATGAATTTGAGACAGTTGCAGCTAGAGGAAAAAAGGAAGTCTTCTTCAAAGAAGTCCTCCACTCCTAGAAGTGGTAAGAGGAAGAGGAGGGCCATCTCTCCAACTGCAGTTGATCAAGCCTCTCCATCTCCTAAGACTAAGAAGGACAAGAGGAACCTGGATTTTAGTGAGAAGACAAAGAAAGAGGAGGCTTTAACACAAGACAAAAATGTCCTCAACCTATCTTACTTTGATTTTGAGGATGAAGAAGAACAGGGAAATAACCTAGCAAATTAGGTTGAAGTAGGGCATGAGGATCTTCCCTCACCTAGACCAAAGGAGGATTAAGGTGAACCAGTGGCAGAGGCCTCATATAGCAAACCTAGATCCCAGAAAATCAATCAGCTGCCAAGGCAGGTGTATGAGCTAGAAGTTTTGGAGAGAGAAATAAAAAATATAAATGGGAGATTAACCAAAAGGAATGCTGAATTGTATGAATCTCTTCAGGAAATAAAAAGGAAATATACCAAGCTGGAGGAAAGTAATCTTAGGTTAATGAAAGAAAAAACCAGGCTATGCAGAAAAATCAGGCTGTCAAAGTTGCAGACAAGGAATTTAGGACCTCAGTCTCAAGCCCACCAGAAGTTGGAAACCCTAGTAGAGGTAGCAACGAGTCTTTTTGATCCAGAGGCATCCTGTGATGCTACTTCCATCCCAAACCCTATACAAGCTGCAAAGATACTAGAGGGTCAACAATGAAGCCTTAAAGCATTGGGGTAATGTATGATGGAAATTTTGATTAAATTTTTAAAAACAGGCTTTTCGGTGGCTTAGGCGAACACCACAACTGTTCATTAGCCACCGAAAATAGAGATTTCAGCAGCTTACAGGCTTCGAGGTTTGCTTCCTTAGCCATAGAAAGTGCAGAATAGTGCAGAAAAGAATATCTTTGCATAGAACTGACTTTTGCTGATCCAAACACCTCATGGATGATTTATAATGTTGAAAAATAATTAAGGGCATCAATATTTTGGCTTTGTTTCAGGTTTGAAGGTGTCGATGAGGTGAATGAGGTCACATATCCTACCTACTTTGATAAAGGGTGACTTGTCTTTCAAGTGGCAAGCTCAAATTCTACTTCAGTTTCTACTACAACTGATAAAGAGTTCGAAGATCAGGAATATTTTTGGAGTTAGAGAGATTGACAATCAAGATGGGATCTTTTCCTATTTTTAGCAAATATTTATGACTATCTATTTTTAGTAAATTCAATCCAGTTTTTTAGGATCTGAAATAAATTTTGTAAATGCTATAAATCTTGTGACTACTGTAGAATAAAGGGTTCAACTTCAGAGACTCTCAAACACTTTTTGTGCTCAAGCTTCTCATGTTCTTATCAATTAATACAAGCTCTTTTGTCATTACATGTTCAGATTTCATCTTCTTTATGTTCTATACTTGTGCTTGGATGTTTAATTCATGTTTATTCTATTTACCTAATACAAGTTAGCTGTCATCCTATCTCTATGCGGATAATTTGAATTGCAAGTATCTTTCCTTGTTATGATTAGCCATTCATATGTAAGTTCCTTATGTGTGAGTTTGATAGAATAGTGAGAATTCTTCATTTATTAACCTTTATTACAAACCCTATGAACATTGATAGTTAGAATCCTTGTCTATTTGGTTGAGTTTATGCATGTCTTGAGTGAGTGAGGTCTTATTTTTCATCTGACTTGATCCACTGAGTAAACCATTGAAAAAATATTGAAGTTACTAGGCATCTTCGAGCTGCAACCTTGAAGAGTGTCCTAGAGAGATAAAAATTTGGAGCCGTTGCCGAGGAGAAGAGATTGAAGCTCAGCTTCCCCGGGGAATGACATGGATCCAAATTTGATGATAGATAAATTCTGGACACTGTTTCAGTTGTAATCATCTATCTGGTGACTCCATTGGAATAAGGTGGCTTTGAGAAGACCAAGTACTAGAGAAAATACTCAAAGGCCACCAGTGACACCTATTTTAGATCTTGAAAATATTATAAGGAGAGGAAGAGCTTCACAAAGATAGAATTCAAGATCTACAAAGGGAGCTACATCAGGTACTTCCATATGTATTTCTTTTGTTGTATCAAATAGGCCTCCCTTTAAATCTTCTACTACTGAAGCATCTAGTTCTCATAAATTTGTAAGTGAATCAGAAAATTTGAAGGTTGGGGAATCTTCAAGCACTTTTGCTTGTGTAGATGAGATCCCTAGAAACTCCATTGGGCTAGATCTACCACCTATACCTCCTCAGCTACCACCCAGACCAACAACATCTTCCTCTGCTCCTTCCAAACCCACGTCCAATATGGGTGCCCCTCTGACTAAGATGGAAAGGATCCTCATTTCCATATATGCTCCTTTAAATCTGCCTAACCCCCTTTCTTCCATGCCTACTAGAGATTATAAAAAATACATGCCTAAGTTTACTGGGGAGGGAGATTTTACAGCTGAGGAACACTTAGAGGCATTCTACAGTTATGCTTAGAATATCAATATTGAACAATAGGATGTATGGACTAGGGTTTGCGTACAAAGCTTAGATGGTCAGGCTAGGAAATGGTTCAAAGAGTTACCTATTGGATTAGTAGTAGACATTGAAGCCCTATATGACATATTCTTGAAGCACTGGGGAGAAAGAAGAGACCACCTTTACTATATCACAGAGTTCAACAATTTGAGGAGAGAAAATGGTGAGTCTGTTTCCAATTTCACAAAGAGATTCAACAAGATGTTCAGTAGAATCCTTGCTAAGATCAAACCTACAGATACTTTAGCCAAAATCACTTATGCAAATGGTTTTGATTCAGAGTTTTGTATTCTTCTTTAAGAAAGAAGATCTGCTTCTTTATCACTCATGCAAGATGCTGCCCTTGAAGTTGAGTCTAATATTGTTGCATCTCAGAAAATTAAGGGAAAATGGACAGGAGAAAGCAAGCTTCAAATCCTTTACGTCCCTCATCATCGGAGACAAAAATGGAAAAAATGGCCAAGATGTTGGACAACTTAACTGCTGAAATGTCTAAACTTAAAGATCAAGGGTAACAACCTGTGAGAGTTAAAGGGCCAAATGACTTTGCCCCTAGAAACCCTATTTTTTCCCTTACATAAGGAATAACCCACCAGCTCAAATCCTTCAAAGGGACAAGAATCCAACTAAGGATAAAAGAATCATAGATCCTTTCCAAAATGCTATGCTAGAAGAAGAAAAAGAGATTGCTCAGGAAGAAGGAGATGCATAACACAACATCAATTGCATGGAAGATGAAGTTGATCACTCATTCTTGAAACAATCAGACTATGAGGAAGCCCTCATGAATGAGAAGATCACTGAAGAAGCCTTGTATCAAGCAGATGATCAAGGAGGTTACAATTTAAGGTCCAGGATTGTTTCTCCCAGAAAGAAGAGTCCTATCCATACAAAGCAGTCTACTCCTCCTGCTAAAAAGATTGCTGCTCCTGCAAAGAAGATGTTTGCTCCTCCAAAACAGTAGCAAAATCCATTACAACTATCATCCCATGATCTTATCCAACTCAAAGCTCCATCACAAGAGGTATGATTCTTTCAATATTGAGTTAGAAATCCAGAAACTGAAATTCCCTTTTCCCTTGGTAGAACTTATGAAGAATGATTCTTTTAAGTAATCTATATCAAAATCTCTTGAACCAAAGACACCCATAGATGCTGACTTTGTCAATTTGCAATATGATAAGCCCACAGAAATTCTAGGCCCTATGGTTTAAAAGCTATATGATTCTTGTCCACCCTTCTATATATCCTTGAACATCCATGACAATATACTTCACAATTGTTTGATTGACTCAGGAGCATCCCACAATCTTATGCGAAAAGCAGTGATGGATGAACTTGGCCTCAACATTACAAAACCCTACCATGAAATTTTCTCTTTTGACTCTAGGAAGGTCAAATGACTAGGCCTCATAAAATACCTTGCCATAAACCTCTCCCATATGACTTCAAAAATCATAGTGATGGACATAGTAGTTGCTGATATCCCACCTAAGTTTGGCCTCCTCTTGTCTCATTCATGGAGTAAAAGGATAGGTGGTACCCTATAGATGGATCTTACTTATGCTACAATCCCGATGTTTGGAGGAGAGACCAAGAGACTCTATAGAGAAAATCATCTTTCCTACAACATCAATAATGAAAAGAACTATGTAAATCATCCCATCTATGCAGTAGACATAGAGTTTGGGGCATGTATTCTATAAATAGATGATTCCCAGCCAATACCTATGCAGCTTATAAATCCCACCTATCAGCAACCTGAAGAAGTAACCACCTCTATCTGGAGCATGTTTTTTGATGGGGCCAGTACTCAAGCCTCAGCAGGTGCAGGTGTAGTTTTGATTTATATTTCAAAGGAGTCTATTCATTTGTCTTATAAACTTGATTTCAAGACTACTAACAATATAGTAGAGTGTGAGGCTTTTCTATTGGGGATAAAGGCTTCCAAGGAGATGGGAATCATGTGCCTGAAGATATTTGGAGATGCAGATCTCATCATACAGTAGGTGAACAATACTTTTCAAGAAAAGAATGCCAGGATAAAGGAATACATAGATGAGGTATGGAAACTTAGGGACTCTTTCATGTTTTTTGATATTTCCTATATACCTAAAGCTATGAACCATCTAGCTAATTCCCTTGCTATCTATGCTAGTATGTTCATTCCTCCTTTGCTTCCTAAATTGAACTATGAAATTCAAGTCAAGTATAGACCATACCTACCTGATAATGTGAAATTTTGGAAAGTATTTCAGAATAATGATGAACTTAGTAAATTTCTCTAGGTCGTTGATAAATTTTTTGATATGCATATTGACCAAGAAAACCTAAATGTGGAGGAATCCTAGAGGCCTAAATTAAAAGAGAAAATGGGTAAGCATAATATTGTTCAGTTTCCAAGAAATCATATACGTCGGGGTCTAGTACCTCTTTAAAAGCTCTTTGACCATATTGACGTCCCCTTCAAACCTGTGAAAAGGGAGAAAGACCCCACTTTCCATGAGTACAATATAGGTAGCCAAGGTCATACAAAATTCATAAATTTGTCGTCTGAGTTGACTGTTGATCAGAATTCATAATTTTGTAGTCTTATGAAACAATTTGCTGATGTATTTGCTTGGGAATACAGTGATATGAAAACCTATGACACATATATCATCCAACATAGGATTCCCCTCGAAAAGAACACCATCATTTTTAAACAAAATCTAAGGCCTAGCATTCCTCTCTTAATTTTCTGTGATTGAGAAAGAAATCAAAAAGCTCCTTGATGCTAAAATCATAATCCCACTGAGGTATTCTAAATGGATTGAAAATTTAGTAATAGTGAGGAAGAAAAATGGTGAGACCAGATTATGTGTTGATTTTATAAATATAAATAAATGCTCCAAGAAAGACAACTATCCCTTACCCAAGATGGAGAATATGTTGGAAAGAGTCTCAGGAGCTAGTGTCATGTCATTCCTAGATGGCTTCTCTGGCTATAATCAAGTTTCTGTACACCCTGATGATCAAGAAAAAACTACGTTTACCACTCCTTGGGGTATCTTCATGTATGCCAAGATGCCATTTGAGCTGATGAATGCTGGGGCCACCTTTCAGAGGGCCATGGACATAGCCTTTGTGGGATTAAAGGAAAAGTTTGTTCTCATATATCTTGATGACCTCACTGTCTACTCCAATAGCCATGAAGAACATTTGCAACACTTAAGGAGGATTTTTATGAAATGTAGATAGTTGGGGATATCTCTGAACCCAAAAAAGTCTCAATTTTCTCTCAAAGAGGGAAAACTCCTAGGTCACATAGTTTCAGTAGAAGGTGTGAAGATTGATCCTGTTTGGGTAGAAGCAATCCAGAAATTATCCATACCTAGGTCAAAAATGGATATTATGTCATTACTTGGTAAGATAAGTTTTTTCAAGAGGTTTATACCAAACTTTTCTGAGTTAGTAAAACACATAACTTCTATGTTGAGGAAGGCAGCTGAAATCAAATGGACAGAAAATGCAAGAAACTCTTTTGAAGCCATCAAGAAGGCTATCATGGAGGCTCCCACTCTAATTAGTCTAGACTATACCAAGGGCTTCTATATTTTCTCCTTTGCTTCCTATGACACGGTGGCAATAGTTTTGTTACAGAAATATGATGAAGGTCTTGATCACCCCATTTCCCTTTTCAACAAAAAATTGAGGGATGCTGAACTGAAGTATGATACTATCGAAAAACAAGCTTATGCTCTTATCAATTCATTGAAAGATTTCAGGATTTATATTCTACACACAAAGGTCCTTGACTATGTCCCTTCAGCTTCTGTGAAGGATGTCTTAACCCAACCTGACATTGATAGCAAGAGAGAAAAATGGATTGCAAAGCTGATTGAGTTTGACATAGAAGTAAATCCCACCAAGCTAGTAAAAGGCCAAGGCCTAGCTAAGCTCATGGCTAAAGAAAATTGTGATCTAATAGGCACGAATTTCATTGGTACAAGTTCAACAAACTTGCAGACAGAGGTAGCACCAGAAGAGCAGCATAACAGTTAGCAGGTGGCTGAGAATTTGTCTTCATGTGAGTGGTACTAAAGTATTATTCATTTTTTGCAAAATTTAGAATTCCCCCCTCAGCTTAGCATGACTCAAGCATGGGCTCTTAAGCTTAAGTCTATTAAATTTTGCATAACTAAAAATCTGTTGTATTGGAAATATCCTTCTGGTATCTTGCTGAGGTGTTTAGATAAAGAAGAGTCAATTCAAGTCATGCATTAGTTCCATTCAAGCATATGTCAAGGCCATCTTTACTAGAAGACTATAGCCCAGAAGATTCTAAGAGCTGGGTACTATTGGCCTATTCTTTTCTCTAATGTGTGTACCTTTGTGAAAGCTTGTGACAAATTCCAAAGATTCATAAGAAAGCAACAACTCATATCTTTTCCCCTTAGACCTATTGTAGTGAATGGCCCTTTCCAACAGTGGGGTCTTGATTTCATAGGTGCTATTAATCCTTCATGAAGTGGTCAACACAAGTGGATCCTAGTGGCCACTGATTATTTCACCAATTGGATAGAGGTAGTCCCCACAAGGAATGCCACTCACCAAGTCATCATGAAGTTTCTATATGAAAACATATTTATTAGATTTGGCTTCCCAGAAAGGCTAGTGACTGATAATGCACCATATTTTAAAGCCAGTGCATTGGTTAACATGTGTGAGTCAATGGACATTCAATTGGTGCATTCTATTTCCTAATACCCTCAAGGCAATGGCCTTGCTGAGTCATCCAATAAGAGCCTAGTTAGAATCATCAGAAAACTATTGGAGAAGAATCAGAAGAGTTGGGATTCTAAGCTAAAGTTTTCTCTTTGGGATGATAGAGTGACCAACCAAAAATACATAGGGACTTATCCTTTTAAGTTGGTTTATGGTACTGATGTTATTTTCCCCATTCAGCTGGTTCTACCAGTAGCAAAGTTCTTTCAGGAGGACAAGGATGAACCAAATGACATGGTAAGAAGAATCCTTGATTTGGTTGAGCTGCAGCAAGTCAGAGAACAGTTGGTGGAGAAGTTAGAAGCTGACCAAAAGTATTTTTGACAAGAAGGAAAAGGTGGAAAATTTTAAGGTTGGAGACTGGGTTTTGAAATGGGATGCTTTCAGGCAAGACAAGGGAAACCACAATAAATTTGATTCTCTATGGATAGGACCTTTTGTGATAACTCAAGTGCAACATAACAACACTTTCAAACTACAAAGTCTGGAAGGTGAGGAGGTGTTTGATGGCTCAGTTAATGGGCGATTTCTGAAACTCTATTTCATCTAAGGCTTCAAAGCCTTTTCATTGTAAATATCATTTTTGTTTTTGTTTTTGCAAAATAACTCCATGCCCAATGGAACACTAGAATATAGGTTTAATATTTTTTTTTCCAGGAAAATCATTTGGTCTGTGGTTCTTGGAACCTCTCAGGGAGGTTTCCATTCCCGAGTAGGAGCCATATGTTATCTCCTAAATAAATTAGTCCTTCATAAATTAGACTTAGAAAATTTATTTTGTGTAGTGATAGGAAGTCTAAAACATTTTTGAATAATTTGAGACTCATTGTGAGAGATTTGAGAGTTTAATAAAGTCTAGAAAGCCTTGGACTTTGTTTTTCTAATAAAAAATCAAAGCTCAGCTTTTGGTGGCTTAGGAGAACATCTCAACTATTCATTAGCCACTGAAAAGCCCATCTTTCGACAGCTTAAAAATATAATTCGAGGCTACTTTAGCCGCCAAAAGTGCAATGAAGTTAAAATGGTTGGTGTATCCATCACACTCAACAACTGTCATCATTAAAAGTGCTACCATCAAGCCATTAACCACCGAAAAGACAGGATCTGCAGTCAATCATGAGTTGGTAAGAGGGGTCGTTATGAGATTGAGGTGACCTATCTAAGCACCAAACCCTCTCTTCCCTATACCTGTCCCAGGTCCGTGACTCAATTCCCATGAGCATCATGTTTCCAGTTTAAATGATTACGTTCCCTGCACTGGCCAGTTTACGGGTCTCATCAAAATACACCGTCACCTCGCTCAAATCACAATTATGAGTTGAATCCCTCAAAATTATCACGCCCCTCTTTAATTCATTCTGCATTCCTTGCATGGGTCCTCACTAAGACAAGCTACCCTGAATCCCACGCTGTAATTGTCTTCTCCAAGGTTCTAATTTTCAATTTTGTAGGTGCAGAAGAACATTCCAGGAAATGAAGAGAGGAGGACCTACCCCAAGAAAGGAACTGGGTGATATTGGCTACCTTGAATCACATCTAGAGGTATGCCAATTGTTCAAGGACTCAAGCTGCTATAGGTTTTGGAAAAAGATTCAGGGATCTCATCAGCAAGTGGCAGAAGCCTTTGCTCTCATCTTTGATGGCTCAAAAGCAGTGATTGGAAGAGAATAATTCCGGGTGGATGAAGCTCTAATAGATGAAGTGACAGAGTTCCCAAGGAATGTAGAATTTAGGTCTTACCTAAAACTTGAGCACAAAAATATTGTATGGAAGAAGAGCATCCCTACATCCTGGTTGGAGGAAAAATGGCAGCACCTGATGAAGCAAATTCTGGTCTACATAACTTGTGAGGGCAGGTACAATAGGGTAATGATATATCATTTCAAGTTAATGAATCATTTCACTAGAAGGAGCCCCTTGAACCTGCCTTTTTACCTCTACAAAATCCTGACTAAAAAGGCTCATCAAGTTAGAGCCAAGCCAACCAAGATAGCAGGAAGGTTATCCCATCATGGCTTGATCAAGATAATTGTTCTTCAACCGCTGCAAAGAAGGAACATTGCCTGGACATACTTCATGTTCTGGAATGAATTTGAGACAGAGTTGCAGCTAGAGGACAAAAGGAACTCTTCTTCAAAGAAGTCCTCCACTCCCAAAAGTGGTAAGAGGAAGAGGAGGGCCATCTATCCAATTGTTGTTGATCAAGCCTCGCCAGCTTCTAAGACTAAGAAGGCTAAGAGGAACCTGGATTTTAGTGAGAATATAGAGAAAGAGGAGGCTTCAACACAAGACAAAAATGCCCTCAACCTACCTTACTCTGATTCTGAGGATGAAGAAGAACATGGAAATAACCTAGAAAATCAGGTTGAATTAGGGCATGAGGATATCCCTCACCTACACAAAAGGAGGATCAAGGTGAACCAGTGGCAGAGGCCTCATCTAGCAAAACTACATCCTAGAAAATCAATCAGCTGCTAAGGTAGGTGTATGAGCAAGAAGTTTTGGAGAGAGAAATAAAAAAGACAAATGGGAGATTAACCAAAAGGAATGATGAATTGTGTGACTCTCTTTAGGAAATAAGAAGCAAATATACCAAGATGTAGGAAATTAATCACAGGTTAATGAAAGAAAACACTAGGCTATGCAAGAAAATCAAACTGTCAAAGTTGCAGACAAGCAATTCAGGCCCTCAATCTCAAGCCCACCAGAAGGTGGAAACCCTAGTAGAGGTAGTAATGAGTCTTTTTTATCGAGAGGAATCCTGTGATGCTGCTTCCATCCCAAACCGTATACAAGCTATAGAGACAACATAAGGTCAGCAATGAATCCTTAAATCATTAGGGTAAAGTATGATGGTAATTTTGATTAAATTTAAAAAAAAGGCTTTTCGGTGGCTTAGGCGAACATTGCAGCTGTCGATTAGCCACTAAAAATAGATATTTCGACAACTTACAGGCTCAGAGGTTTTCTTCCTTAGCCACTGAAAGTGTAGAACTATGCAATGAAGCATATCTTTGCACATAACTGACTTTTGCTGATCCGAACACCTCGTGGATGATTTTTAATGTTGAAAAATAATTAAGGGCATCAATATTTTGGCTCTATTTCAGTTTTGAAGGTGCCAACGAGGTGAATTAGGTCACATGTCCTGCCTACTTTGATAAAGGGTGACTTGTCTGCCAAGTGGAAAGATTGAATTCTATTTCAGTTTCTACTACAACTAATAAAACGTTTGAAGATCAAGAAGATTTTTGGAGTTATGGAGAATGACAATCAAGATGGGATCTTTTCCTATTTTTAGTAAATTCGATCTAGTTTTTTAGGATTTGGAAGAAATTTTGTAAAGGATATAAAGCCTGTGACTACTGTAGAAGAAAGGGTTCAACTTAGAAGGCTCTTAGACACTTTTTGTATTCAAGCTTCTCATGTTCTTATCAATTAATACAAGCTCTTTTGCCATTACATGTTTGGATTTCATCTTCTTTCTGTTCTATACTTGTGCTTGGATGTTTTATTCATGTTTATTCTATTTACCTAATACAAGATAGCTGTCATCCTATCTCTGTGTGGATAATTGGAATTGCAAGTATCTTTCCTTGTTATGATTAGCCATTCATATGTAAGTGCCTTATGCGTGAACATGGGAACTTCACTTAGTGAACCTCTCACATAGCACGTATGATCGTGGGATATTAAAGAATACCGTTAATTTCCAGAGATATTGACCCAAACTCTTTTTGTTGAAACCCCCTCCCAATACTTAAAACCTCCTCCCCACCCCTTTTTATACCTCAATCCTTATAAACCACCCTACCCACCCCCACCTTAAACCCCTCATTCCCCCAATACCTACAATACATTGGTTCAGTTTTTGATAATTTTAAAATCCAACATATGAACTAACGTGATAGGATATTGGTCAACAAGTGAAGACCCGTGTGTGTGAATCTACCAGCATAGTAAGAATTCTTCATTTATCCACCTTTATTACAAACCCTCTGAACATTCATAGTTAGAAGCCTTGTCTATTTGGTTGAGTTTATGCATGTCTTAAGTGAGTGAGGTCTTATTTGTCATCTAAATTGATCCACTAAATAAACGATGTTCAGGTACAAAGGGTACTCCCAAAATACCGAACACTCAGAGAAACAACTTCACACAAAAAGATCATAGATTAATACACTGATGTTTGTCACGTGGTTAAAATCCTCGAGAGGGAAACAGTCCACGGCCCCAACCAAATAGCTACTTGGAGAAATTTATTATGCAAAAGAAAGAAAGTTACATGAGCTTCTCATAATCGATCAAATAGCCAAGGACCCTCCATGCTCTTTAAATAGAGATCATGGAGCAATTGGGTGTTATGCCATAGATAAATGGTAGGTATGATATAAGAGAAGTTGAACCATTGGATCACTTTATTTCTAGAGCATATAATGATCATCATATTAGAATATTTACAAATGCATACTAATGCAAACTAAAGAAACACACTTTACCTAACAGATATATTACACAAGTTGATCTTAACTAACTCCTAAGTGTCTAAATATCCTAACATCCCCCCTTAAGAACAACTTGGGATAGGATTGAAGGATTTACAAAAGTGACACTATTAGGAGAAGTAAGGAGGCATTAGAACCTATCCCCCCTTAAGGACACATTCTTGAACTCCTAACATAGATCAAAGTTTAGAAAAATTCGCTTTTGTAAGAGACTTGGTGAAGATGTCTGCAACTTGATCATCTGTAGGGCAATAGAGCATTTCAAGAACACAATCATGAACAAAATTTCTGATGAAGTGCATGTGTAGCTCAATGTGTTTGCTGCACTGATGTAGAACAATATCTTTGGCAAGCTTGATGGCCCTTTGATTGTCGCACCAAAGTGGAGTAGGCTCATGCTGCTCGAATCCAAACTCTGAAAGGATCTGTCAAAGCCATAAAGCTTCCTGATTGGCATTAATTGTGCTTGATATTCTGCTTTTGTTGAAGAAAGAGCAAGAGCTTGTTGTTTCTTACAAGCCCAAGTGACAGGTCCAGATCCCAGACTAAAAACATAACCTGCAGTAGACTTTTGATCATCAGGATCGCCGGCCCAATCTGAATCAATGAAACCAACCAACAAAGGTTCCCCCCCATGTACTGTAATGAATCCCAAATTGAATTGTACCTCGAATATATCGAAGTATTATTTTTGCTGCTTTCCAGTGACTTTCATGAGGAGTTTTCATATAGTGGGCAACAAGTATAACCTTTCCAACGGCAAAGGAAAGGTTAGGACGAGAATGAGTCAAGTATAAAAGACTACCAACAAGCTGATGATACAAGGTGGCATCTACTTCAGGGGAAGTACAAGTGGCGAAAATTTTGACTCCAAAATGTAAGGGAGAAGGGGTTGGTTTACAATCTTCCATGTGGAAGTGATGATGAAGGTCACAAGCATACTTAGACTGGGAAAGAAAGATTCCTTCTTTGGTTTGCAAGACTTGGAGACCAAGAAAATAATGCAAATGTCCTAAGTCTGACATTTCAAAATTTTGCTTAAGACTGGATTTCACATGGGTTATAAGTTTAGGGTCACTACCAGTAAGAATAAGATCATTGACATAAATAACAAGTATGATGAGATGGTTTCCTACTTTCTTGGTATAGACATTGGGGTCAGAATGGCATCTAGAAAAACTAGTGTCAAGGAGAAAGCTATCCATTTTGGCATACCAAGCTCTAGGAGCTTGCTTAAGGCCATATAAGGATTTCTTAAGTAGACAGACAAGGCTAGAGTTATCCTGAACATATCCAGGAGGTTGTTCCATGTAAATTTCCTCCTATAAATCACCATGTAAAAAGGAAGAATTGACATCCATTTGATGGACTTCCCAGTTATGTAAGGCTGCAAGGGAAATAACAAGGCGGATGGAATTCATTTTTGTGACAGGAGCAAAGGTTTCATTGTAGTCAATCCCTTCAACTTAGGAAAAACCTTTGGCAACTAACCTTGCCTTAAGTCTTTCAACACTTCCATATAATGCATACTTAGTTCTGTAGACCCATTTACATCTGACAAGTTTTCTTCCTTTTGGAAGAGGAACACGATACCAAGTATTGTTCGCCATTGAGGAACGATATTCTTCATCCATAGCTACATCCCAATCTGGATTTCCTGATGCTTCTGCAAAAGTTTCTGGATCATGATTCTTGGAAACTTGAGAGAAAAGAGAAGAGGCTCACTAAAACTTAGAACATGTTTGACGTTGATCTCTAGGATCACTGGCAAGATCACCAGCTGCTTCACATGTTGAACGGACCCATCAATGAAGCATTGGTGCTGGTACAATTGGAGGAACATGAGCAGGAAGAGGTGGATTTTCATCCTCATTGTCATCATCAGAAACTGGAGTTGGAAACCTATCAAGGAAGTTGGAAGAAGAAGAATAAGAAGAAGGCACAATCACCGAATCAGGCTCACGGGCCAAAGATGGCACCCCCGCTAAGTTAGGATTGTAGGCCAAGATATTTTCATCAAATTTAACATCTCTTATAATGATTATATCATGTGAATGGGGATAAAGAAGTCTATAACCTTTTACATCTTCAGAATATCCAACAAATTTGCACTTTTCACTTTTAGGCTGCAATTCTTTCCATTTTTCATCTTGAATGTGAGCCCATGCTTCACAACCAAACACACGAAAGTGACTTACATCTGGTTTAATTTTACTCCATGCTTCTTCCGGTGTTATACCTTGTAAAAATTTAGTGGGTGTGCGATTAACTATGTAATTTGCACAATTTATGGCCTCAACCCAATATTGAAGACTTATTCCCTTAGATTGGATCATACAATTAGCCATTTATTTTAAAGTGTAGTTCTTCCATTTAGCTACACTATTTTGTTGTTGTCTATATTGAACAGTGTGTTATTATTGGATTCGTTGTTCGGTGCAGAAAGTAGTGAACTTGTTGTTAACATATTCTCCTCCATTGTCAGATCTTAACTTAAGAATTTGATGACCATATTGTTTTTCAACAAGGGCCTTATAGGCCAAGAACATCTTAAATACTTCACTCTTAAGTTTTAGGAAGGAAACCCAAGTGCGTCTGGAGTAGTCATCAATGAAATTTAAGAAATATTTGAAACCAGAAAAGGATGCAGATGGAAGAGGGCCACACAAGTCACTATGCACAAGCTCCAAGGGAACCAAGGCATGCTAAGAGGCACGTTTGTCAAAACTGTCCTGATGGTTTTTTCGAGTACACAACTGGAACAAACACCATCCTTGCAATATACCATCGGAAGACCAGTCACCATATTGTCTTTACATAGTTGTTGCAATGAGCGATAATTTAAGTAACCAAATCGCTCATGCCAAAGTTTGCTGAAGTTATCACTATGAGCAACAAAAATTGAAGGAAAATATGATGACCCAAATTTGGTAAATTTGTACAACCTGGTAATATCATCAACAGTTCCAGTAGGAAGAACATTTTGAGGATTTTTAAAATCCTTGATTACAACTTGGTGAGGTGTAAACGTCACAGTTTTACCTTCACCCAAATGAGTAATTTGATAGACTGATAACAAATTGCAAGAAAGTTTTGGAACACATAGTACATCACTGAAATGACCATTTTCTATTGGAACTGTTCCAAATCCTACAACACTTAGAGATCTATCATCACCAACAAATATGTGCTTGGTGTTACATTCATGCATAGTATAAAATATGGCTTGATCCTTATACATATGATAAGATGCTCCAGAATCAATGAGCCACTCATTTGAAGTAGAAGAAGAAGATGCAGTATGAGAGTAACCAGAAGCACAAAGTGCATGTCCATGAGAAGTAGATTCTGAAGACGAATCTAGGTTGATGTGGTGCTTCTTCATTGCGGCTTCCAAGGCTGCCATTTTTTTGAAACACTTAGATTCATCATGATTATATTTCCCACAAAAATTGCAATGGTGCTCAGTATTCTTTCCTTTTGGTTTGGATCCTTTGTCATTTTTTAAAGGAGTTGACTGAGAGGGTTTGAGACCCTTGTTGTTTGGTTTATTATTGTGAAAATTATGTTTCTTGGGAGGCTTGGACTTTTCTTTCTGTTGGGACAATAAAAATTTCCCAGATGTATCTGCATTATTAATTATTCCAAGATGAACGAGCTTATCTTTCTCTCTAATTAAGGAATCACAAAAGGATTCAAGACTAGGCTCTTGATAGCTAGCTGCAGTCAAGGATTCTTTCATGGAGTAGAATGTAGATACAAAAACAGAATATGCAGGTACAAATTGGAAAGAATATGATAAATACATTGTTTGTCTTATTTCTTAATCTTGCATTCTTCACATAAGAGTCTAAGAGTTTTATAGTTATATAAATAGTATTGAATGCATGAAAATAAATTTAGATTCAAGGAAATCAACTCATTCTCAAGTTGATGACCCCGAATTTCATTGTGTTTACCAAACACAGATTCCAACTTTTCCCAAGCTTTATCAGGTTCATCAATTCTAGATATGTGGAATTGCAAATCAGTAGAGATTGACATCCCAATCAATCCACAAGTTTCATCACATCTATTTTCCCAATTAATTTTCTTATCATTATCAGTGGGTTCTGTTTCTTTCCCTGAGGTTATCCTGAAAAGGCCCCTACTTTGTAGAACATCCTCCATATGAGATTTCCATGAGAAATAGTTAGAACTTGTAAGTATAATATCACAAGGGGCAACCATACTGTAAAAATAATGGTTGAAGAACAGAAACTAACTGTCTGGATGCAAAGAAATAAAAAAATAGCACTGAAAACTGTTTCTGGATTATGAAGTTATGCTTGATCAAAGAAAATGTTGAAGATGTCCCCAATAGTGATGTGGGAGATATTAACTTGACCAAATAAAAAAAAGAACCCCCCTCTTCCCAAGATCAACCTTTGACAATCAATTTACAATAAAGTTGTTTTTAAGTGAATCACTTTTGTAGAATACGTGATGTTCACTTTTACAATAATGTTACTTAAAATAGTGTGGCAATAAATTAAAAGACTTAAGTGACTCAATTTTTATTTTATTTTATTTAAGTGAGATGCACTTTTCAAATAAAGTTACTTGAAAATAGAAATTGCATGCACTAAAAAGTAGCTTAATAAGACTTGAACTCAAGACCTATTAAGGAATAAAACAACTTTGGACCAAGTGAGCTAAGTTTAAAAGGTACGTAAAAGAATGGAAAGAGGAAGGGGGATTTTTTTTTTCGTTCTTTGTGCTTGCAACAAATTTTTTTTTCCACACAATGGGGTTAGATCTTGGTTAACTTACCCAGAAATTCTACGTTTTCTAGTTTTCTTGCTGTTTCGGATTTGTCGTGATTGCACAAAGTGCATGACAAAGAGCATACGTAGTCGAGAAGACAAGAAAAAAACTTTCTCTTTCTGTTTCTGATTCGCCGTAATCGCACAAGGTGCATGACAAAGAGCATACATAGCCAGGGAAGGCAACAGTCCAAGTCTAAAACAATAAATATCTAATAATGAAACTGATAAAATATGAGAGATTTAAAAAAAAAATTAAACAAATCCATCACTGTAACATTATACCTTCAGATTTGTCGAAATGGGTGATTCTGGATCAAATGGAAATGGTTTTCGGTGAAACAAAAAAAATTTCCCAATAGAAGAAACAATATGGATGCAATGTAATAGCTCCCACAGGCCAAAAATGCATAGAAACTCCATAACTAGAAACCCTTTCAAAGTTTCAGCAACACTAGTTCTAGATCTTAACCAAAGCCGGAAGCGGTTCTTCATAAACGCTCTGATACCATGTTCGGGTACACAGTGTATTCTCAAAATACTAAACACCTAGAGCAACCACTTCACACAAAAAGATCACAGATCAATACACCGATGTTTGTCACGTGGTTAAAACCCTTGAGAGGGAAACGGTCCACGACGCCAACCAAATAGCTACTTGGAGCAAATTTTTATGCAAAAGAAAGAAAGTTACATGAGCTTCTTATAATCGATCAATTATCCAAGGACCCTCCATGCTCTTTAAATAGAGATCATGGGCCAATTGGGTGCTAAGCCATGGATCAATGGTAGGTATGATCTAAGAGAAGTTGAACCGTTGGATCGCTTTATGTCTAGAGCATATCGTGATAGTCGGATTAGAATATTTACAAATGCATACTAATGCATACTAAATAAACACACTTTACCTAACAAATATATTACACAAGTTGATCTTAATTAACTCATAAGTGTCTAAATATCCTAACAAACCATTGAAAAAATATTGAAGTTACCAAGCATCTTCGAGCTGCAACCTAGAAGAGTTTCCTGGAGAGATAACATGTCGCACGGTCCATATGACTTCACGGTCCACGCTCTGGGTATTATAATCCATTTCCCTTAAATATCAATGACTTAATATCCTTTCCATCCATTATATCGACTCCTATTACACTTGGATTTGTTTTTTGACTAGCCGGTCTCTCTTGACTGATATTCACAATGTTTCTATTACTTGTGTTTACAAAACCATTGGGATAGGAGTTTCTAGATATATCTCTGGTGATGGGCCCAAGGTTGTAGGTGTACTGTAATCATACTCTAGGTCTAGAGTTGTTGTTTTTTCTTCTTCTCTTTTTGATAGAAGCTGATATACCTCAGGCTTCATCGCAAGAACCTTCGTCAAAATGCGATGTTAACTTGTAGTTGTATCCTTTGGTTGTACTACAAATTCCTCTTCTTATCACAATTTTTTGTCTTTTTTATGATCAAAATATTCTTCCACTCTTCAAACGTCCACCTTCTAGTTCAGTTCCATTATCAACAGCGAACATATCAACCTAGTTTGCTCCTTTTTTTGCACACTTCTTCTGTGACATATCCCAAATTTCTACCCACAGTCCTTCTAACTTCCAGACTCCATTCTCATGATTCCTTTTTCACATATGAGCATCTTTATCCAAGTTCTTAAAGATGTTAAGTATATTCCTTGTGGTGCTTGGTAAAATTTCCTTTCTGCCTCACTATATGAGTTTATTGTGTCGATAACAAACTCAGTAATGTATCCCTCCATAACACTATCTACCCAAAAATAAAAAACCCTCTACACAGGGTTGCTAATATTCTTCAGTTGCTAAATAAACCGAGGATTCCACTCTGTGAGTTCTCCTCCTTGGAAATTTTTTCATTCGGTTGCTAACTTCGACATCCACTCATACAACACAATATAGAACTCATAAAATAAAATATCATGAATATCTGTATAAAGGTATCTCTCCAACCACCTCATTAAATTCACTCACGATCCTTTAGCTTCTTCTTGTGCAAAGTCTAATGCTTTAAAATCCACCCAGCCTTGGATTTCCAGCTTCGTCGGATGCCAAAACATATCCCTCACCAAAATGATTCACGGTACTAATAGGGAAACCATTTGTTGGTATTTCTCTATTTGCCCCAGGTTCATAACTTCTTTTGCGTGAAATAAATCCCACAATATCGGTCCGTAGAGTAAGGCTCAGTCGGCAGGACTTGCGACATAGATGCAGTCTCACATGAGATATTTCTTATGGGTAACTTCTAGAACCAGGTTTTTGCAGTTGGGTGGGTATTTATTCTCCTTTGGAACCTATCCAAGTTTCTCAACTAAATCCAATGGGTGTATTACTTATTCTTACTATACCCAAATAAGACACTATTGGAATAATCAAAACCCATCGCAAGACTTAGGATTAAATAAATAATCTCTTTTGATTAATTATTAGGTACTACATTAGCTAGTTTGCACCCAAACCCATTTTTGAGGTCAAAATTGCGAAAAATTCCTCATGGAGCGAGTTATAAAGATTCTAGATAAGATTCTTCCAACCCACAGACTACCCATAATGGAAACTATGCATTACTTTTTTTTCCAGTCTTCCCAATTGTTTCTGTAGTTTTAAGGAAAAAGCTAAAGCTAGTTTTAAGGTAGACTTCCATGTTTTTTGCACCAACTCACCTCCCTTATTTTCCTCATCTAAAACCATGATAAAGTCAACTTTCCATCACTTATGAGCTATACATACTCATTCAAAAAATTCGTGAGCATATTTATTGATTTGGAAAGTGCTTTATGTCCCTATGGGAGATTTTGGCTAGTTTAGTAAGCCTTATTTTGTACTGATTCGAAAATCATCCTAAATATTTAGAATCCTTGGAGTATCTATTGTATGAGAAGCCTACATATATTTAATTATGGCAGGTCTAAATTAATATCATCAACAGTATGTGTATTATCACATATTAGGTCTCCTTCTTGAGTGTTTCTTACATATTTTCAGGCAGTTTTGTGAGTTCAATTGTTCTAAGATTGGGATAAATTTTCACATGGTATCAGAGCCACAGTAGCTCAATTTTTCTCTTCAATTTTCCTTTTCAGGGTCAAAATCACTCACTGGGAGCGCAGTCTGTTTGGTCAAAGGGCACAACTGAAGAATGCATCAATCTCAACCAATCATCTTGACTCCATTCATCTACTTCGAATGGAAGGAAAGGATAGAGATTCTAATGAGGAAAAAATGCCTCTTCAGAGTGGCCATGGCAACTAAAGCTGATCCTAATGTAGTAGTAAAGAATATCAAATGGCATAATAGGAGAGATGAGGCATATGGTCTCTTATGTCTCAGCATTTCCAGAGACCTTCTATTTCATCTTGATGGTCTTACTTCAATGAATGAAGTATGGGAGAAAATTCAATCTTTGTTTGGGAATCAATATAATATGAGAGGTTATCAAATGGAGAATGAGTTGATAGCATTGAGTCTAATCATATTCTAAGCCTTGCAATTCTACTTCTCTAAATTCAAGTCACTGGTTTTGCAGCTAAAATTGTGTGTTATTGATAAGGAATATGAACAAATAATACTGGCCATCCTTTCGAATCTTGGTCCTAATTATTAAATATTTGTTTCGACCTTTTATGCCTCCAAGTTGACAACTCAAAAGTGGAAGATGCATTCA
>LPNX010733096.1:48700-61194 GCA_001517045.1 Pseudotsuga menziesii | reverse complement strand
CAGTTTATTTTTGTTTACATCATTGAACTGCTACTAAGGATTCCAGATTCCTTAGTAGGTGCTCATCAGCACAAGCTAGGGTGAAAATCCTAGCTACAACTGGCATATTTCATGGACTCCTTGACTCAGAAGCAAGACAAATTGGTCTTGATAGGCACCATCAAACCTTCCAAAGATCAAGAGTTGGTTGCTAGAGATGCCAAGGTGAATTCCAAAGACAATAAGAAGGATAAGAAGCGTCTAGATAAAAAAGGATACAAGTCCAAGTCTTAAGGGGAGTCCTCAAAATCTAAGAAGAAGAAATTTTAGAGGAAGAAAGGTAAAGCAGAAGGTATCAAGTGCACATACTGTGGTAAGGGATTTCATCTTGATAGCTCTTGCATGAAGAAGCAGAGATATGTTGAATCAAATCCTAGAAAAGAACAACATATCCCTCCCTGGTGGCGAAAGAAAGATGGAAGGAGGATTTAGTTTCGAAGACCAAGAGAGAGTACATGCCCTGGTAGAAAGTACTGTAAGATATGCTTTTTTTATCATCAATTCTGGAGCTTCTACGAACATGGTTTCATCAAAATAATCCTTCTCATCTCTTGATGATTTGAAGGGTCTTAATATTTATCTAGGAGATAACTCAAAAACTAAAAGCAAGGGTAAATGTAACATTCATTTTGACCATGGTTACTTTAATAATGTTTTGTATTTCCCAGGTCTTGCTGGTAATCTCTTGTCAGTCTACCAGATGACTCACACTAGGTCTCATAAGAAGGTTGTTTTCTCTCCCAATGAAGTTGAAATACCTGATATTGCTAATGGTATAGTCATTTCTAAAGGTTTTTTGGATCACAGTTCTGGATTTTAGAGGTTCTCACACTTCATGCCTTTCTCTAACCCCTCTTCTCTCCTCACCCATGCCAATGAAGCAAGCAAACTTTGGCATTAAATGTTTGGTCATCTAAGCTATAATTATCTTTCATATTTGTGTGAAAAATATATGGTTTCAGGATTACAAAAAATAAAAATTTTCCAAAGGAGTCTGTCGGGGTTGCATTCTAGGAAAACATCCAGAGCATAAGTATGAGAGAGTCAGTCATGAGCGAACCTCATCACCTCTTGAGCTCATTCACAGTGACATTGATGGCCCCTTCCCTAATATGTCCATTATTCAAGCCAATTATGTCCTTACTTTCGTATATGACTTTTCTAGGTACTGTTGGGGTTACATCATTAAAGTCAAGTCTGAAGTTTTCGACCACTTCAAGGTTTTCAAGGCCTTGGTTGAGAACTAGTCCAGGAAGAGACTCAAGAACCTCAGATCTGATACTGGTGGTGAATATGTCAAGTATTATTTAATTAATTATTTTGAATATGCATGTATTCAGATGCAACACTGTATTCCCTACACACCTCAAGAGTTAACAAAATGGTGTGGTCGAGAGGAAGAATAGAAGTCTCAAAAAGATGGCTACTTGTATGTTGGAGTCTAAGAATTTTCCACCAAAGTTTTGGGTTGCAGCTATAAATTGTGCATCCTACATCCAAAATAGGGTTCCTCACAATCATCTTGATGGATTTACTCCTTTCGATGCTTGGAGTGCGCACAAACCAGATGTGTCTCATTTCAGGATTTTTGGCTGAAGAGCATGGGATAGAATTCACTAGATAAAAGGAGGGATTTGGAGCCTCAAAGCAAACAATACCTATTTTTTGGGTATTTTTAATATTCCAAAGGGTAGAAGGTGATCAACATGAGCACTCAAAAATCCTTCATTGAAAGGAGTGCTTAGTTGGAAGTAGAGCCTATGGTAGCATTAGAAGTTGGAGAGTCCTCCTCACCTCCTCCACCTTTGGTTGTAAGTGATGGAACTAATGAAATTTCTGATTATTATATGTCTGATAATAATGATTTAATTTCACATCCAAACAAGGCAAAAGTGGGAAGCAAATACTATCCAAGCAGTTGGGGAACTAGCTGGGAATCCTAGAGATCCTAGGAGACTTAGATCTCAATTTGAGAGTGCCCTTTCTGTCAAGGACCCTTGTTTTAATGATAAGTGTTTTCTAATGTTTGAATATGATCCATATACATATGAAGATGAATGTGAAGACCCAATATGGAAAACAACCCTGAAGGAGGAATTTCATTCGCTCCAAAAGAATGACACATGGGATCTAGTCATTCTCCCCCCGGAAAGAAAGCTAGTCAAGTGTAAGTGGGGTTTCAAAAAATAATTCATTGCATATGGTTATCCTTTGAAATATAAGACAATTTTAGTGGCAAATGTATTCTCCAAATTCCAAGGCTTTGATTACAATGAGACCTTTGCACTAGTTGCAAAGATGGACTCCATAAGACTAGTTTTTGCCAGTGTAGCTTCCAAGTAGTGGGAAGTACATCACATGGATGTAAATAGTTCTTTCCTACATGGTAATATGAAAGAATAAATACATATTCAGCAGCCATAAATTTTTGTGACTAATCCATCTCTTGTGTGCAGAAGAAATCATTGTATGGGCTAAAACAAGCTCCCAGAGCTTGGTATTCCGAGATTGATGACTTTTTTTAATCGCTGAGATATTGCAGATGCAAGTATGATCCAAATGTTTATTTGAAGCTGATTCATGCTTACTTAATCATCATTGTATTGTATGTATAGGACCTTTTGATCGCAGGAAGTTCCAAGAAATAAATTTATTTCTTGAAGGATGGAATGAATCATGCCTTTTTTATGATTGATTTGGGATTGTTAAGCCAATTTTTTGGGCTTGCAATTTCTCAATAAGATATTGGAATAAAGGTACACCAGTCCAATTATTCTTCAGATCCACTAAATAATTTCAGAATGAAGGATTTCAAGACAATAAAGACTCCTTTCCTTTCAGGAGTTAAGCTTGAAGAAGCGCAATCAACTCCATTGGAAAACAACACCATCTATAGGTAACTGGTTGGTTGTATTTTTATTTGACTCATACTCAAACTAATATATCTTATACAGTGAGTGTGGATTCCAGACACATGTATCAGCCTCATGATATCCATTGGAGGGAAACAAAAATAATATTACAATTTGTACAAGGAACAAAAACTCATGGGATTCACTATGTTGCACCATCTAGCCTAGAGTTAGTTGGTTTTACCGACTTTGATTGGGAAGGTGATGACACTAATAGGAAATAAAATTTTCGATATGTGTTTATGCTTGTACATGGACCAATCATCTCTTCAAGTAAGAAACAAAGTAAAATTGCACTTTCATCTATAGAGGCAGAGTATAGAGGAGTTGTGAATCAAGATATCAATGTTTGTGGTTGTAGGGAATACTTGAAGAGTTTGGGATCGAGACATAGACTTATATAGTCATCTATTGTGACCACCAGAGTACCATTTGTATCTCAAATGATCCAGTACTGAGGAAGTGAACCAAACACATCGATATCCATATGCACTACATCAGAGGACTTGTGCATGATGGGGTCATTGATCTGCAATATTGTGCATCATCTAAGCAAGTTGCAATCACCAAAGTATTTTCAAAGAGGAATTTCAGCAATATTAAGTGTTTACTTGGTATATATGATCATGTTGTGAATATAGATTGAATACCATATTTTATATAGTTTTGTTCATTTCGATGTTTCAGTCTCACCTAACAAATGATATCATTCTTTTAGGAAAACTACGCTTAGCGATGAGAGTGTAGGGGTCGAACTCCTGAAATATTCCTCTCTAATGGGGGTATTTCTGGTACCCGACCCCCATCACTTACCACCATGGTGAACATGATATGTTCCTCATTTCTACACCCCTCAACTCACTTGGTCCTTGGATGGTTCCCAGGTTATCACAACCTGACTCAATTGGATATCAGATGCTCCTCATTTTGGTTGAGGCTACATATCATGTCATTCGATCCGTGACTTATTCTCCTATGTCTCATGACCATCCTTCGATGGAATCTCATCATTAATCTCTACCATCTTGGTTCATATCTTCTTCTCTATCATCATATTCTCTTCTTCAAAATTTCCATTTTGATGAGTCCATCATGGAAATCATGAGCTTGGACGTGAGCTTGGATGAGCTTCCCTGGGAATACCACCACCATAGGTTGTATTTCCTTCCTCCTTTGGATATAGCAGAGAACAACGTCTCGAACTTTATTCCACCAGATGTTATGATAAGCCCTCGGTATAATATCCTCACATAAGGTACGGTGATCAAAGGAAATTCGACAAACATTACACCTACCATCCCTATTTACATTTAGGTGAAACCCAGTGTCATTGAACATAGTTTTAAAGGCCAAAATTGTTCTCCCGAAAAAATTGAAGATTATAAGGCCTTATTCAAATGATTTTGCGATGTATTTGCATGGAGCTATGAAGAGATCTCAGGTATTGACCCCACTATAGTTGTCAATGAAGTTAAGGCTTACCCTCAGGAAAAACCTATACGGCGGAAATTCCAACCAGTGCACCCCTGAAAGACTGCGACTATCAAAGCAGAAACTGAAAAGCTACTGAAAACTGGTTCCATTTACCTTGTCCCCTTAACACACTAGGTCTCTAACACCGTTCATGTTGCGAAAAAACAAGGAACCATTAGAAACATGTTATACAACTTGATGGGAAATTTATACTCAAAACAAGAACTCTAGCCATAACAACTCCTATTTTTGTGAAAAAAACACCTAAAAACACCTCCAAATAAAAAAGTGGTGCTACTAGTAGCACCACTTTTTTGGGGGGACTAAAAATGTGGACATGGATGAAAACAATCCTTACTGTTATTTACAATAACCTTAAAATCAAGCCCCAAATTGAAAATTGATGCTACCGGTAGCACACTATCTCAAAAAATGGTATAATAATATAATTTTATCATAATCTAAAATTGTATTTATTAAACCTCTTAGAAACACTATAAATCTTGCACTATATTAAACAAAAAATATTCAAGAAATTATTAGACCACTCTTTCCATATGAAATAAAATAAAAATTATTATGATAACAAGATATTAAAAAACAATAAAAAGACGAATGAAAAAAAAGTTAACGTAATAAAAAAATATGAAAAAAATAAAACAAATTTCTAATAACAAAATATTAAAAAACAATTAAAAAAACAAATGAAAAAAAGTTAATGTAATAATAAAATATTGAAAGAAATTAAAAAACAAATTTATAGTAACATATGCATGTGTTGAATATTTAGGATTTATAATCCTCCCTTGTCCATATATAGTCTATTAGATCATCTTTCCTAACTTAGGAGTCATTTACTTTAGTTTGGTGCTACCATGATATTTGGGTCCACCAGTGCCATTGGTTCCACCATGATATTGGATCCACCAGTGCCATTGGGTCCACCAGTGGCATTGGGTCCACCAATACCAACCTCTAGAGTGTGGGGAACCCATATAGAGGTTATCTGCTACTTACTTAATGTTCATCCATCAGTTTATGGGCCCCTGAGACCAATCCATACATTCTAGGAGCCACTCTGAGTGCCACCAACAACCTCCATCAGTTGGTTGTTGTTGGTATGCAGTTATGTTGAGTTAGCCTCCAGTTACTTTCAGTTAGATAACTCTCAGTTAGTCGCCATTTTTGCATGGCTGCATGGGGAAGTGGCGCCTTTTTCCACCTACCTCATTAGTTTAACTAGTTTAATTGATTGTCAAACTGATTTAGACATCATGAGTTAGACTAGTGGCTCCCATGAAGAGATTTAAACATTCCTAGTTATCTAGTCAGTCATATTGAGTTGGTAGATTCAAATCCTATCCACATGATTCAAATTATCCTTTATGTAACACTGTTGTATAGTATTGGAATTAATGAACATTAATGTTGTAATTTACTGATCAATTCTTATCATTTTTCTCTGAAATTTGTCTTGTTTAGTGTACATTGTTCATTCCATTCCACTGCATAATTATACCTTTCAATTGCACTCATTTGCTCTAGATCGATGGAACAATAATTCAAACATGGTATTAGAGCCTTGCTCAGGATAGGAACAAGTCTGTCCAATCTCCATTGTACACCATAAGCAGCTAGGTTTCCAAATAATTCCTGCAATATTTGCCTTGATAACTCTGGATTTGTTAAGAGAAGTCTCTGTAGCTATGAGGAGCCCTGAGAAAGTGTACATGTTGATATGGAAGGCTTGATTCTGATAGGATTGCGAATGGTTTTTTTTTTACAATGATACATAAAAGTACCTATGTATATTGTTGAAGAATTGATTGCTCAAAAGAACGTTTTATGGATTCCTCAGCTCTTGCACCCCATATCCTTACAACCTTAAACTATGTTGATTGGAGGGAAAATATGCAGGTCTCCTTGCGCAATCTTGACATGTTTAGGATGACAATGTGAAGAGAAACAAAGCCTCATCATCCTACTGAGAAAAATAAGTTGTTGAATCGGTTGGATGAAGCATTTGGATTCCTATGCACTCACATGTCCAGGGATGTCCTCTTTCACCTTGAGGGATTGAAAAATACTAAAGAATATGGGGAGAAGCTTGAATTCGTTTTTGGAAAACAAGATGATCTTTGAGGGAACATATTGGAGAATGAGCTCATTGCATTGCATCCTAGTAATTTTGAAACTATGCAACATTTTTTCACAAAATTCAAGTAACTGGCACTGCGGTGTAGGTAATGTGGAATAGAGAAGAAATATGAGCAACTAGTTCTATCGGTACTGAGCAAGCTTGGCTCAGAATACTCTGTCTTCATCTCTACCTTCCATTCTAAAAGAGCTTCCATCCCCAATTGGAAGATTCCTTCTCTAGATGGATTTGCTGAGTCTTTAATAAAGGAGCAGGATAAGTTGGTTCAAATGGGAGTGCTCCAAACTTCCAAGAATCAATATCTTCTGATGTTAGAGTCAAACAATGTGCAAGACAAAGGGAAGAAAAAGGGGAAGAAACCCAAAGACCCTGATTCGAAGCCAAAAGAGAATAAGAATTCTTCCAAAGGAGCCTCGTGTTACAAGAAAAACAAGAAGACTATGTGTCCATACTATATGAGAGGCTTTCATCTAGAAAGGCAATGCATGAAGAAGACCCTTGACGAGTTGAAAACACTCCTTGAAAAGAACAATAATTCCCTTCCACAAGGTGTAGAGATGTTTGATGCTCACGAGCAGACTCAAGAATATGAGAGGTTCCATGCTTTGAAAGAAAGCCTCACTCCATCGAAAGCTTACTTGATAGATTCTGGAGCATCCAACCACATGGTTACCTCCAGGGAATCCTTCACCACTCTCACTCTATCAGGAGGACCTAGAACTCATATGGGAGATGAATTCCAAATCCCAGATGTTTAGAGAAGTTCTATTAAAATATAGCATGATGAGATGAATACTGTACTCTACGTTCCCTCTCTTGCAGCAAATCAAGTTTCTCAAGATGAAGAAGAACATAATCTTCAACACAGTCAATTCTAATTGAAGAAATTCTCCTTTGAGTGACTCCTTCTCTTGCTGCTATGAAATTTTATGAGATCTATGATATCTCATATTCTCATATATATGATCTAGAATAATACATTCAAATCCCTGTTATTGAAGAAAAACTCTCCTTCCATTCTATGCAAACATTCTCCAGTGATTCTTCTATTTTAAATTATGTGCATACTTTACCAGTGATTGCTTCAGAAAATGAAGAGAAATTTTATTTCTCTATCTCTAGTGTTGTTGGTGGTGTGCAGAAAAGTAATACTTTGTATATTTTTGAAATAATATCATATTTTAGGGGTGATCCATTCACTCTCATTGATCTTAATCTTCCTTGAAATTCCTACATGATTGAATGCACCAATACTCAGAGTTTTGAAGAAGGAGAAAATTGTGCATCTATTATATTGGTGGAGCACTTGGATTTGTTCCACATTCTTGGATTTGATATGAAATTTTTTGTATTTGATATGATATTATTTGGTTCAAGTTTTAAGTTTCAATATCCTCCAATAATGCATGTAGCTATTCGCTTCAATTTTGGCATGAAAAATCAAGTACCAAAAGTATCTTTCAAAATTGTTGCTAGGGAATTGATGTCATTTTCTCTCATGTGTTTGCTGATATTATATTTTATGAATCATTGGTTATTTCTGAAGCTATATCATATTATGGATCTAAATAATTTTCTCTCCACATTCCCAGGGCTTCTCTTCCTTCCTATTTGATCACATGCTCATCTCCTCATGGAACTAGTAAAGATGCAAACATTCTGCATTTGCCTAGATACTTGCTCCGAACACTTAGAGATGGTTTTACCTCACATGGTTTGATGTTCAAGGATGCAATATATTAGTTTCTTGGGGTTTCCTCACATGGTTCGAATTCTCAAGCACTTTTTCTCTCTCATTAGTTGATCTCAGTTTCTCTACATGGGTCCCGTTTTCATCTTGCAGATGTCTATGTTCCTGATTCAATTGAGCATATTGTTTTTCTTCCAAAGAGGAAAAATCCTCCAGACATAATCATTTGTTTTGTAGAAGTTCACATGCATAGTACCAGGATGTTTTCTTCACAAATGAACCAAGATATTGCATTTGCTACTGCATAGTGTTGCGAATTGCAGCAAAATTTTTACAAGTTTTTAGCTTGTTTTTCCTGATTCACTACTTATTTTGAGGGGGTATTTTTCCCATGAGGTTTTCCACATTTTCCTTAGTTTATTAAGAATTTTTTTTATTCTTTTAGATTGTAATGGGTGACTTTTGGACTTGTTTCCAAAACCCACAATTGTCCAAGTTAGGATTAAGGGGGGGTGTTAGGATTTATAATCCTTCGTTGTCCATATATAGTCTATTATAACATCTTTCCTAACTTAAGAGTCATTTACTTTAGTTTGGTTCCACCATGATATTTGGGTCCACCGGTGCCATTGGTGCCATTGGGTCCACCGGTGCCATTGGGTCCAGTGGTACCAACCATTAGAGTGTGGGGAGAACATATATAGGTTAACTGCCACTTATTGCATGTTGATTCATCGGTTTATGGGCATCTAAGACCAATCCATACATTCTAGGAGCCACTCTGAATGCCACTAGTAGCCTCCATCAGTTGGTTGCAGTTGGTAAGCAATTATTTTGAGTTAGCCTCTAGTTACTTTCAGTTAGATTACTCTCAGTTAGTCTAGTGCCATTTTTGCATGGATACATAGGGAAATGGTGCCTTTTTCCACCTACCTCGTCAATTTAACTAGTTTAACTGATTGTCGTATTGATTTAGACATTAAGAGTTAGACTATTGGCTCCCATGCAGTGATTGAGACACTCCCAGTTAGCTAGTCAGTGAGATTGAGTTGGTAATTTCAAATCCTATCCACATGATTCGAATTCTCCTTTATGTAACACTGTTTTATACTGCTTGAATTAATGAAGATAACTGTTGTAATTCACTGATCAATTCTTATCAGTTTTCTCTGAAATTTGTCTTGTCCATTGTACATCGTTCATTCCATTCCAATGCACAATTATACCTTTCAATTGCACTCATTTCCTATAGATCAATGGTTCAATAATTCAAACAGAATATTGGTAAGGAGTTTTGTGGGTTTTTATGGAAATGGAGTAAGGTCTTAAGGGGGGTACGATTCTCGACACCACTCCAAGTGGTGGTGGAGTGGTCCTTAAGGGGTGGCATGATTCCCAAAAGCATGCCCCCATTAAGGCCTTACAATTTGACCACATAGAGCCTTACCATTATTTCATATGGGTTATATTATGTATTTTTTTTAATTTCTTTTAAATATTTTCTTATTATATTAGTTTTTTAAATTAAAAATTAAAATCTTTTCATAAAAACTTAAAAAAGTTTATTATCTCTTTTCTCATATTATTTTTAAATTTAATTTTATATTATGTGTTTTATATTTGATTTTTTTAATGTTATAAATTTCATTTTATATTATATGTTTTATATTTGATATTTTTAAAGGTTTTATTGTGATGCTTAAATATTTTTATATGTTTTTTACAACTTATTGTAAACTCTTATTTTTTTAAAGTATATTCATTATTAAAGGGATTTCTTTGTATTTTTGGTTAATTTCATGTTGCACCTTTGAAATTTCATTATTTTTTCACATTTATTTACAAAATTTCTCCCCAAAATGGCTTATTTTAAAGAAAAAACTTCCAAAATGTATATAATTTTCATTGTAACTAGCTTTTAATTGTATATTTTTTTGTAAAATTTGAAAAAGGATTTTGTAAATAAAAATTATGGAGTGTTTATGACCAAGAAGTTTATACACTTTTTGAAATGGAAGTAAGAACGCTTACTAAAATTGACTCCCCCAAAAAGGAAAACAATGTTGGGTTGTCAAGTTGTTTAACTTGTTATAACATACAACACATTAAAAACTAGTAAATAACAAAAAAAAGATAAAAAACATTAAGATACAACTAAATTACAATTTTTTTTTTAACTACACTATAATTTAAAACCTTAACAAAACATTTAAAAATACATATAATAAACAAATAAAACACCAAAACAATATGAAATAAAATAAAGAAAATGATAGAAATAAGTAAATGTTAATATTATAACTAAGTATTAAAAAACAATATAAAGAAACTAACCAAACTAATGTTAAAATTATGACAAAATATTAAAAAACAATATAAAACATGATTGGTATAACTCACAATTCAATTTATTCCTTTGCTAATGCATATACTTATACAAATCATATGACGGTTGTGTTTCACCTTCCGCCCAGCCTTTTCGGCTTCCTACTATTCATATTTATTTATTTATTTACAATATATAATCCATAAGGGATTATATTCTAACAATCCCCCTCTTAATCCGAAGCGGTGTTCGTAAGTCCGAGCATGTTTCTGAATCTTTCAAACTTTTCTCGTCGAAAGCACTTTGGTGAAGATGTCTGCAACTTGATCATTTGTGGAACAATATCGAAGATGGACTGTCTTGGCCTCTACATGATGTCGAATCAAATGATACTTTGTGTTGATGTGTTTGGTTCGATCATGGAATATAGGATTCTTAGCCAGCTTAATTGCAGAAGTATTGTCGACCAATAATGGAGTGGAATTTTCTTGTTTTTCTTGTAAATCTTCAAGTATCTTCCTGAGCCATACTATTTCTTTTGTTGCTTCAGCTGCAGCCACATATTCTGCTTCTGTTGTTGAATCTGCTGGAACTGACTGTTTGCGTGATCTCCATGAGACAGTTGCTGATCCAAGACTCATAGTGTATCCAAAAGTTGATACTCTTGTCTCCTTATCGCCATCAAAATATGAGTCTGAGTACCCAATAAGTTTGAATTCATCCACTTTAGAGTACTTGAGTCCAACGTCTTGAGTCCCCTTCAAGTATCTTAGAACTCTTTTTGCAGCTGACCAGTGTCCTTCACAAGGTTTATGCATGAACCTTGAAAGTATGCCAACAACATAAGAAATATCTGGTCTAGTTGTTGTAAGCTATATAAGACTTCCTACAAGTTGTCGATACTTGGTCGCATCCTCAAATTCTTTTCCTTCGCTTGATGTGAGCTTCATTTTCTGTTCCATTGGAGTAGATATAGGGTTGCATTCTGTCATGCAAAATTTGTTTAGTAGTTCTCTAACATATTTTTTCTGAGATAGGAATATGTACTTAGGATGTTGAGTGACTTCAATTCCTAAGTAGTAGTGGAGATGTCCCATATCTTTCATTTCAAAGATCTTTTTCAAATCTTTCTTTATGGATGATATATAACTCTCATTGTTCCCTGTCATCAAAAGATCATCTACATACACCACAAGATACACAACAGATCTTCCAACTTTCTTTATAAACAGTGTTGCATCATCAAGATCAAAATGTTCAAAATTTAACTTCAAAATATGTTCGGTTAACTTTTCATACCATACGCGAGGTGCTTATTTTAGGCCATACAAGGATTTGACAAGCTTGCATACCTTTTGTTCTTTTCCTTTCACAACAAAGCCTTCTGGCTGAGACATGAAGACATTCTCTTTCAAGTCTCCATTCAAGAAAGCAGTCTTCACATCCATCTGATGAACTTTCCACCCTTTCTGAGAAGCTAAAGAGAGTAAGGTACGGATGGTAGCCCATTTTGCTGTAGGAGAGATCGTTTATTCATAATCAATTCCTTCCTTCTGTGCATAGCCTTTTGCTACAAGCCTCGCTTTGTGCTTGTCAAGTGAGCCATCTGATTTGTATTTGTTCTTGTACACCCACTTGCATCCAATTGGTTTGGTTCCAACTGGAGGGTCAACTAGCTTCCAAGTTCCATTCTTCATGAGTGCATCATACTCATTCTGCATAGCTTCTTTCCACTCAACCCGAGTAGAATCTTCTTCAAAGGAAGTTGGTTCAAAGTTAGCAGATAAATTAAATTCACAATCAAATGATACATCCATGTCATCACCTGAATTATCTGCTCCTCCTCCATGTCTTTTCGAACTTCTCGTTCCCATATTTCCAACTTCATCCTGATGG
>LPNX010733096.1:17012-48519 GCA_001517045.1 Pseudotsuga menziesii | reverse complement strand
ACATCATTGAGTGAACCATATTCATTATGGTTCTATTCATTCTTTCTGCTACACCGTTTTGTTGAGGATTGTAGGGAACTGTAGTCTGATGTGCAATTCCATTTTGGCGAAGATAATCTTCAAAAGCATTTTAAGTGTATTCTTTCCCATTATCAGTACGAAGTGTACCAATTTTTGATTGTGCTTGTTTTTCTATCAATGCATGAAAGTCTTCGAATGTTTGAAATGCTTCTGATTTTGTCTTTAAATAGTAAGTCCAACACATTCTTGAGTAGTCATCAACAAATGTCATAAAATACTTATTCCCATTTGCAGAAGGAGTTGGCATTGGGCCGCATAAATCAGAATGCACTAATTCTAATTTCCTACTTGCTCTGAAATTAGATTCATGGAATGGCAGCTTACTATGTTTCCCTAATATACATGCATCACATTTGTTCTTCTCTTTGGGAATGGTGGGAAAACCAAATACACCATTCTTTCTCAACAAATGAAGACTTTTAAATTTAGATGACCAAATCTTGCTTGCCACAATGAACTAGATGACAAATTACCTTCTCCATGCCGAGAGAGGTAGGCATAGTTCTGAACTCTTGCAGATGAACCCTTGAGCTTCAGCAGCTTCCCATCTTCGTATCCAGTCATGATGACTTGGTTGTCAGAGGACTTTCTTATTTCAACAATTCCATCAAAAATGTGGATGGAATGGCCTCGTTGTCGAATCTCCACCAAGGACAGCAGGCTTCTCTGCAACTCAGGAAGATAAAGAACATTCTTTAACAAGAAATCAGGGAATCCAGGCATCTTCAGTTGAATGGTGCCCATTGCCTTTGGTTTAAGGCTTGACTTATCTGCAAAGTAAACTATGCCATCTATTGTTTCATTAAGTTCTTCAAAACAGTATTTTCTAAATGTCATGTGTGATGTTGCACCAATATCAAGCAACCAACATTCTGTGTAAGATGAAAGTGAAGTCATTTCATTAATTCCAAGATTACAATGTGCAACAATACAAGAATCAGAAGATTTACTAGCATCTTGGTCATCTTTCTTCTGGTTATGTTTGTCTTTGATGGAGTCCCATGAAGCCCAACACTGATCTGATGTGTGTCCAGTCTTTCCACAATGCTTGCACTGCAAATCTGATCTTTTGTTTCTGCCCCCTCTGCCTCTAAAGTTTCCTCTTCCTCGTCCTCTCTTGCTGCAATCTCCCTTGGAAAGGTCTTTGCCAGAGAGAGTGGCACCAACTATTGATTACAAAGATTGCATCTTTTACAGCTGTTAGTGTAATTTACAATAATGAGCTTAATATGACAAAGAGAAATAGGAAAACAATAACCTTGCAGGTCTACAGTCTCTGCCAAGGTGAATACAATGCAAGTTTACAGGCTTCTTCAATACAAAATATATCAGTCACAACACAATATATCAGTCTCAGTATCACAATGCAATATATCAGTCTCAGTATTCAGAATTTTTGAATATTGAGATCGGTCTTCAAGTAGGTCTTCAACAGGCTGTAGCAACACAGGCTTGCTTGATTTCTCAATACGTAGGCAGCTCCACAGGTTCAATCTCATATATCCAAAATGCACCTTGCAGCATTTTAGGAAGTAGACAGCAGCATGTATACACCGGCAACATGAATAAAACGTTTCCAGACTCCACGCAGGCCTCTCCACGCATATACTTATCACGTCTTCACCTCCACGTTCTTAGAACTTGAAATTCCCTTCGAATGATAGCACAAACTTTAAACCCTAGAATGGATGGGAAAAAACAAGGGATCTCACAGGCATGTAATGACCCTCCAAATTGTACAGAAATTTGGCTCACATCACATCAAATATTGCTATTGTTCCATCCATAGTACTGCATGCAAGATGACTTCCATCTCGATTCCATGCAACAACAATACACAGCTACATTTTTCAAAAGCATAATGGAAACAATGGTTCAATACATGCAGCAATGCACAATCTTAGCTCAACTCTATCTCCAAAGCCTTATCAATGGAGATATCACAATATAACTCAACGATTGGTATCCTCCAAGATACCCTGAAGGAGATGCAGAGATTGATAGGTCACGAACACAAAAAGGATTAGGACTCACGATAATTAGGGTTTTTCTTTCCACGCTATTACATCGTTCAACGTAGTCTTCTCACTAGTCTTCACGCAGGCAGCTTTCATTCAATCTCCAACGCAGCTTCAGGCTCGGTCTTCGTTCATACTCATCTCCACGCAGGTAATGGGTCGATCTTTATATATAGCTCCAATGCAAAATGCAGAGAATAGTACCCTCAAGTTGCGATTAGGGTTTCCAATACCAAGCTCCAACATAGTTCCTAGATTAGGGTTGACACGTAACTTGTAGGAGTTATGGGAACGACTACACCATCAATGTAGCAACTACACATTCAACCAAAGCAACAACTTGTATTCAATACTGCCAATGGTCACACAAAAACCATTGGAACACTTTCATGGCTGAGAAAAAGTGACTGGATACAATGGTTAAGCAGAACTAGATTTGAATGTATACAAAACGCAGCTCCAGATTTGAATTGCAAAGGGTCTCCATGATACGCAGTACCTGAATTTTAAAAATACATGGGATTCAGGTACCATTTATCTCCTCATGATGCAGTCTACAATCTTCAACACAACAACAAGCAACCGACGACTCCACAAGGCTCAAACCATTTACAATGAAGAGATTGGGTTCGTAGCAGCAAAGAGGGTGTTCAACGGCAAGCTCAGACCACTGGGCATATAGGAAATTGGTAGCACAAGTATGAATAACAAAGGATGTCTCCAGCGTTCTTACGCGTAGTGGTGCTGCAAATTAGGGTTAGGTATAACACAATCTTTCTAGAAGAGAATAAACACACATAATGAATGCACTGGCAGGAAGGAAGAGCAGAGGGCAGACTAGCGATGGGCACGCAGCTCTGAAACAAATTGACAAAGGGAAGAATGGAGGTCTGGAAATGCACTGGCAAGCATACAGGCTACCAGGACTGAAATTTAACAGCATGAGTTATGGCAGGAACCCACTCTGATACCACTGATAGGTATAAATCCCGATTCAATTTATTCCTTAGCTAATGCATATACTTATACAAATCATATGATGGTTGTGTTTCACCTTCCGCCCAACCTTTTCGGCTTCCTACTATTCAGATTTATTTATTTATTTACAATATATAATCCCTGACGGATTATATTCTAACAAAACAAATCATAACCATTTAAAAATTAAGAAAAATTCTTCTGCAAGTATCTCTCTCTTCTCATTCTCTCTCTCTCTCTCTCTCTCTCCTCATTCGGACTTGAGTAAGTGTGAGTGTGTATAAATTAGGGAGGGAACCTCCCTATTTATTGTTCAGGTACACAGAATACTCCCAAAAGATCGAACACCTTTAGCAACCGCTTCACACATATAGATCACAGGTCAACACACCAATGTTTGTCACATGGTTAAAACCCTCGAGAGAGAAACAGTCCACGGCCCCAGCCAAATAACTACTTGGACCAATTGATTATGTAAAAGAAAGAAAGTTACATGAGCTTCTCATAATCGATCAACTAGCCAAGGACCCTCCATGCTCTTTAAATAGAGATCATGGACCAATCGGGTGTTAAGCCACAGATCAATGGTAGGTATGATTTAAGAGAAGTTGAACCATTGGATCACTCTATGTCTAGAACATATCATGACCGTCATATTAGAATGTTTACAAATGCATGCTAATGCATACTAAAGAAACACACTTTTACCTAACGGATATATTACACAAGTTGATCTTAACTAACTCCTAAGTGTCTAAATATCCTAACATTCCCCCTTAAGAACAATTTGGGATATGATTGAAGGATTTACAAAAGTGACACTATTAGGAGAAGGAATGAGGCATTAGAGCCTATCCCCCCTTAAGGACACATTCCTAAACTTCTAACATAGACTAAAGTTTAGAAAAATTCGCTTCTGTAAGAGACTCGGTGAAGATGTCTGTAACTTGATCATCTGTAGGGAAATAGAGCACTTCAATAACATGATCATGAACAAGATTTCTGATGAAGTGCATGTGTAGCTTAATGTGTTTTCTGCGTTGATGTAGATCTGGATCTTTGGCAAGCTTGTTGGCACTTTGATTATCGCACCAAAGTGGAGTAGGCTGCTGCTGCTCAAATCCAAACTCTGAAAGGATCTGTCGAAGCCATAAATATTCCTAACTGGAATTAACTACAGCTCGATATTTTGCTTCTACTGAAGAAAGAGCAAGATCTTGTTGTTTCTTTCAAGCCCAAGTGATAGGTCCATATCCTAGACTAAAAACATAAACTGCAGTAGACTTTCGATCATCAGGATCGCTGGCCCAATTTGAATCAGTGAAACCAACCAACAAAGGTTCCCCCCTTGTACTCTAATGAATCTCAAATTGAATTGTACCTTGAATATATCGAAGTATTATTTTTGTTGATTTCCAGTGACTTTCATGAGGTGTTTGCATATAATGGGCAACACGACCAATGACAAAGGAAAGGTTAGGATGGGAATGAGTCAAGTATAAGAGACTACCAACAAGTTGACGATACAAGAGTGGTAGAAAGTTTAACTCCATATTGCAAGGGAGAAGGGGTTGGTTTACAATATTCCATGTGGAACCGATGAAGAAGGTCACAAGCATACTTAGACTGGGAAATAAATATTACTTCTTTTGATTGCAAGACTTGGAGACCAAGAAAATAATGCAAATGTCCTGAGTCTGACATTTCTAAATTTTTCTTAAGAATGGATTTCACATGGGTTATAAGTTTAGGGCCACTACTAGTAAGGATAAGATCATCAACATAAAGAACAAGTATGATGAGATGGTTTCCTACTTTCTTGGTATAGACATTGGGGTCAGAATGGCATCTAGAAAAACCAGTGTCAACGAGAAAGCTATCCATTTTGTCATACCAAGCTCTAGGAGCTTGCTTAAGGCCATATAAGGATTTCTTAAGGAGACAGACAAGGCTAGAGTTATCTTGAACATATATAGGAGGTTGTTCCATGTAAATTTCCTCCTGTAAATCACCATGTAAAAAGGTAGACTTGACATCCATTTGATGGACTTCCCAGTTATGTAAGGTGGCAAGGAAAATAATAAGGTAGATGGAATTCATTTTTGCGACAGGAGAAATGGTTTCATTGTATTCAATCCCTTCAACTTGAGAAAAACCTTTGGCAACTAACCTTTCCTTAAGTATTTCAACAATTCCATATGATGCATACTTAGTTCTATAGACCCATTTACATATGATAAGTTTTATTCCTTTTCGAAGAGGAACAAGATCCCAAGTATCATTCTCCATTAAGGAACAACATTCTTCATCCATAGTTGAATCCCAATCTCAATTTCCTGAAGCTTCTACAAAAGTTTCTAAATCATGATTCTTGAAAAGTTGAGCCAAAAGAGAAGATGCTCGCTGAAACTGAGAACATGTTCAACATTGATCTCTAGGATCACCGGCAAGATCACCAGCTGCTTCACATGTTGAACAGGCCCATCGAGGAAGCATTGGTGCTGGTGCAATTAGAGGAACATGAGTAAGTGGAGGTGAATTTTCATTCTCACTGTCATCATCAGAAATTGGAGTTGGAAACCAATCAAGGAAGTTGGAAGAAGAAGAAGAAGACACAATTGTCGAATTAGGCTTGCAGGCCAAGGATGGCAGACCCGCCAAGTTAGTTTCATAGGCCAAGATATTTTCATCAAATTTAACATCTCTTCTAGTGATTGTATCATGATAATGTGGCTGAAGAAGTCTATAACCTTTTACATCTTCTGAATATCCAACAAATATGCACTTTTCACTTTTCAACTGCAATGCTTTCCATTTTTCATCCTGAATGTGAGCCCATGCTTCACAACCAAACACATGAAAGTGACTTACATCTAGTTTAATTTTACTCCATGCTTCTTCCAGTGTTATACATTGTAAAACTTTAGTGGGTGTGCGATTAACTATGTAATTTGCATAATTTATGGCCTCAGCCCAATATTGAAGACTTAGTCCCTTAGATTGGATCATACAATTAGCCATTTGTTTTAAAGCACGGTTCTTTAGTTCAACTACACCATTTGGTTATGGTGTGTATGGAACAATGTGTTGTTATTGGATTCCTTGTTCAATGCAAAAAGTAGTGAAATTGTTGTTACCATATTCTCCTTCATTGTCAGATCTTAAATTAATAATTTGATGACCAGATTGTTTTTCAACAATGGCCTTATAGGCCAAGAACATTTTAAATACTTCGCTCTTAAGTTTTAGGAAGTAAACCCAAGTGTGTCTGGAGTAGTCATCAATGAAATTTAAGAAACATTTGAAACTAGAAAAGGAAGTAGATGGAAGAGGGCCACACAAGTCACTATGCGCAAGCTCCAAGGGAACCAAGGCGTACCAAGAGACACATTTGTCAAAACTGTCCCGATGATGTTTTTCGAGTACACAACCGGAACAAACACCATCCTCGCAAGATACCATCAAAAGATCAGTCACCATATTTTCTTTACATCGTTGTTGCAATGACCGATAATTTAAGTGACCAAATCGTTCATGCCAAAGTTTGCTCAAGTTATCACTATAAGCAACAAAAAATGAAGGAAAAGGTGATGACCCAAAGTTGTTAAATTTGTACAACCTGGTAATATCATGAATAATTTTAGTAGCAAGGACATTTTGAGGATTTTTAAAATCCTTGATTACAACTTTGTGAGGTGTAAACGTCACAGTTTTACCCTCACCTGAATGAGTAATTTGATAGACTGATAACAAATTGCAGGAAATTTTTGGAACACATAGTACATCACTGAAATGACCATTTTCTACTGGAACTGTTGCAGATCCTACAACACTTAGAGATCTATCATCACCAATAAATATTTGTTTGCTGTTACATTCATGCATAGTAGAAAATATGGCTTGATCCCTAGCCATATGATAAGATGCTCCAGAATCAATGAGCCATTCAATTGAAGTAGAAGAAGAAGATGTATTATAAGAGTAACCAGAAGCACAAAGTGCATGTCCATGAGAGGTAGATTCTGAAGATGAATCTAGGCTGATGTGGTGCTTCTTCATTGCTACTTCCAAGGATGCCATCTTCTTGAAACACTTAGATTCATCATGATTATATTTTCCATAAAAATTGCAATGACGCTTAGTCTTATTTCCTTTTGGCTTGGATCCTTTGTCATTTTTTAAAGAAGGAGCTGACTGAGAGGGTTTCGGACCCTTATTGTTTGGCTTATTATTGCGAAAATTTTGTTTCTTGGGAGGCTTGGAATTTTCTTTCTCTTGGCACAATAAGGCTTTCCCAGATGTATTTGCATTGTTAATTATTCCAAGATGAATGAGCTTATCTTGCTTTCTAATTAAGGAATCACAAAAGGATTCAAGACTAGGATATTGATAGGTGGCTATAATGAAGGATTCTTTCATGGAGTATAATGTAGATACAAAAATAGAATATGCAGGTCCAAGTTTGGAAAGAATATGAGAAATACATTATTTGTCTTCTTTCTTAATATTGCATTCTGCACATAAAAGTATAAGAGTTTTATACTTAGATAAATAGTTTTGAATGCATGAAAAATCATTTGGATTCAAGGAAATCAACTCATTCTCAAGTTTATGACCCAAAATTTTATTGTGTTTACCAAACACATATTCCAACTTTTCCCAAGCTTGATTAGGTTCATTAATTCCAGAAATGTGGAATCGCAAATCAGTAGAGATTGACATCCCAATCAATCCACGAGATTCATCACATTTATATTCCCATTTAATTTTCTTATCATCATTAGTGGGTTTTGTTTCTTTCCCTAAGGTTATCCTAAAAAGTCCCCTACTTCGCAGAACATCCTCCATATGAGATTTCCATGAGAAATAGTTATAACTTGTAAGTATAATATCACAGGGCGAGGCCATACTATAAAATAATGACTGAAAGAAAAAAAAACTATCTAAAGGTAAATATCTTGAAAAAATATGCAGTTTTAAAAAAAACGGCACTGAAAACTGATTCTGGACGATGAAGTTATGCTTGATCAAAGAAAATGTTGAAGATGTCCCCAATAGTGACATGGCAGATATTAACTTGACCAACTAAAAAAAGAACTCCCCTATTCCGAAGATCAACCTTTGATAATCACTTTACAATAAATTTGTTTTTAAGTGAATCACTTTTTTAGAATAAGTGATGTTCACTTTTATAATAATGTTACTTTAAATAGTGTGGCAATAAATTAAAAGACTTAAGTGACTCACTTTTTATTTTATTTTATTTAAGTGAGATGCACTTTTATAATAAAGTAACTTGAAAATAGAAATTGCATGCACTAAAAAGTAGCTTAATAAGACTTGAACTCAAGACCTATTAAGGAATAAAACAACTTTGGACCAAGTGAGCTAAGTTTAAAATGTACGTAAAAGAATGGAAAGAGGAGGGGGTATTTTTTTTTACTCTTTTCTCTCGTTCTCTGTGCTTTCCTTTTTTTTTCTGCAAAACAAAAAAAAAACAAATTTTTTTTTCCACACTATGGGTGGGGTTCGATCTTCATTAGCTTACTTGGAAAGTATACGTTTTCAACTTTTCTTGTTGTTTCTGATTTTCCATGATCGCACAAGGTGCATGACAAAGAGAATACGTATCCAAGACAACAAGAAAAAAACTTTCCCTTTATGTTTTTGATTCGTCACGATCGCGCAAGGTGCACGACAAAGAGCATACAAAACCAGGGAAGGCAACAGTACGAGACTAAAATAGTAAAGATCTAATAAAAACTGATAAAATATGAGAGGTTAAAAAAAAACAAATCCGTCACTGTAACATTATACCTTCAGATTTTCCGAAATGGGTGTTTCTGGAAGAAACGGAAACGGTTTGCGATGAAACCAAAAATATTTTCCAATGGAAAAGGCACTATAGACGCAATGGAACAGATCCCACAGGCCACAAATGCACAGAAAATCTAGAGCTAGAATCCCTTTTAAAGTTTCAAAAATACCGGTTCCAGATCTTAATCAAAACCGAAAGCGTCTCTTCATAAATGCTCTAATGCCATTTTTAGGTACACAAGGTACTCCCAAAAGACTGAACACCTTCAACAACTGCTTCACACAAATAGTTCATTGATCAACACACCGATGTTTGTGACGTGGTTAAAACCCTCGAAAGGGAAACAGTCCACGACCCCAGCCAAATAGCTACTTGGAGCAATTTATTATGCAAAAGAAAGAAAGTTACATGATATTCTCATAATTGATCAACTGGCCAAGGAACCTCCATGATCTTTAAATAGAGATCATGGATCAATCAGGTGTTAAGCCACGAATCAATGGTAGGTATGATCTAAGAGAAGTTGAACCGTTGGATCACTCTATGTCTAGAACATATCGTGACCGTTGGATTAGAATATTTACAAATGCATACTAATGCATACTAAAGAAACACACTTTTACCTAATGGATATATTACACAAGTTGATTTTAACTAACTCCTAAGTGTCTAAATATCCTAACATTTATACCCTTCAAGTGACTGACTTTCGAACATTACTAGGATGACCTCTAACCCTAAGAGGGCCAACTTATCTTAGAGAGAATCTAAAAGAACATTAAATTATATTATACTAGGGATTATTGCCCTCACTTAAAACAGAGGTTGTACCTCAAGAGCCATGTACAATAATGACATATCGAAAGGAGGGAAACACATCTCGGATGGGGGTACAACAATATACAATGATAATATAGATCATAATAACCTCCAAAGTTACAAATACAACAACATCATAGTTAGATTTTTAACATTAAGCTAGAATAACATTAGGATCTTTAACTGAGAGAACAACAAGCACAACAATCAAACACAAGAGGCAATGAACACAGTGTTTTTCCTCGGGGAAACCATAAATGGAGAAAACCCCACAACCATTAGAGAAAATTTCAACTCAAAATGGGCCTCCTAAAATGAACTAATAAAATAATAGTTAAAATAATAAAATAATATTTATTAATTTTGGAGGAAGAAAAGAAAAAAACTACTTTTTTGTTTGTATTTTTCACATATCTCCCTGTGTTTTTACTCAAATTTCGATTGAGAGAGCTCGTTGGATGCGGAATTAAATTCTGCATCCAACAAGTACCCACTTAGAATACTTTTGACGGACCCCGCTACCCCAAAAACAAGAAATACCTGGAAAAACAGAATGATGACATCATCATTTCATTTTTTCAGGTATTTCTTGTTTTTGGGGTAGCAGGGTCCATCAAAAGTATGCTGAATGGGTACTCGTTGGATGCGGAATTTAATTCCGCATCCAACGAGCTCTCCCGATCGAAATTTGAGTAAAAATACAGGGAGATATGTCAAAAATACAAACAAAAAAAGTAGTTTTTTTTTATGATACGTATCCCCAAATTTATATTAAAAACGTGTTTAAGACCTATACGGTATTTCAAATTTAAATCAATTTCATTGGCTAACACATGATGACATGGAATTTGAATAAAAGTTAAAAGGCCCATTTTGAGTTGAAATTTCCTCTAATGTTCCTCAGAGATAGAATCAACACCAAAAGTGAAACCCAAAAATAGTAAGATGATTTCCCAACAGTAATAACCTCTTTTTCCTTGCCCCAGTGTATTTGTCTTCCTCATCTATGCGCTACAACTGAGTGTGAGTGAGTGTGTGATAAATAAAGAGGCTAGCTCTCTATTTATACTAATTACTGACTTGACTAAACCCAACTAGGGCTGACTTCACTAGGTGCGTCTAATAACCCTAGTGCCCTAAAACTGTGGGGACTTTAACCCTTAGACAATGGGAGGGTTACCCACCTTGACTTGACATTACTTGTTTACATTATAGGAACTCCCGATAGGAACGTCGGGGCATGAAATGACTCAAGTACATTACAAATACATCCCAGAATAAACATAGGGTTACAATACATAAGAAATACAAGTGAATACATTCCGAAGTTACAATTACATCAACACTCCCTCTTAACTAGGAAGGTATTCTCTCGACACAATTTATCAACACAAGTCTTTTTCTCTATATCATCTGGATCATCATCGAGTCCTCGTCATCTTCATATTCAAGTCATCTCTTTCTTCAAGTCATCTTCATCTTCAAGTCATCTTCATCTGGATCTGGATCATCACTGGATTTGGATCATCTCTGGAGCATCATCACTGGATCTGGATCATCCCTTGATCTAGATCATATTTGCTACATCATCACTGGATCTTCACGGGTGCTATCTCATGATTCTTCTCATCATAGGAAGTTCTACAGAGCTAGCCCTTTTTCATGCTGGTTGTAGGCCTAACCTCCATGTAGGTCTTTTTTTAGCACTTATATCTGACCCTAAGTCAGAATGGCCTTCCCAACACTTATATCTGATCATGTAGGAACCAATCCTATAATCATATCAGAAAGGCACACCCAGCACTCACATCTGACCATGTGGAAACACCTCCCACAACCCTGTTAGAAAGGCCCATCACTCACATCTGTCAACCAATGTCAGAAAGGTTCATCACTTACACTTGTCCATGTGAGGAACCAATCCTCCATGTCGAAAGGCTCTGCACTTACATCTGACAACCAATGTCAGAAAGGCTCAGCACTTATATTCGATCATGCAAGGAACCAATCCTTGCCAAAAGGGCTTTGCACTTACATCTGACAACCAATGTCAGAAGGGCTCTGCAATCACATCTAATCATGTAGGAACCTATCCTATAGTCACATCAGAATGGCCCTCAGTCCCAGACTGAGCTTTCCTGGTAACTGACCAGGTGCCTCCATTCTGAGAATGGCATTCAGCACTTACTTCTGATCATGTAGGAACCAATCCTAGAGTCACATCAGAATGGCTCAGCACCCACATCTGACATGGAAGGAACCAATCCTCTCACCATGATAGAATGGCTCAGCCCTTACATTTGACCATGAATGGAACCAATCCTCTCACCATGTCAGAATGGCTCTGGGTCTCATCATTTACCCTTGGAGGAAACCTTCATATGGAGAACACCAAACTTCTCCCTGAAGTACTCAAACTTCACCCTAGCCAATGGCTTTGTCAACACATCAGCTATATATTCCTCCATCGTAAAATACTAGAGCTTCACTACTCCCCTCTACACCATATCCTTGATATCATGATACTTGATCTTGATATGCTTCGACTTGTCATGGAACACTAGATTCTCTGACAACTTCACGCAACTCTGGTTGTCACAATGTATACAAGTAACATCTATCTGGAGATCAAATAAATCAGATAGTAGCTTTCGTAGCCATACTTCCTCACAACTAGATGAACAAGCTGTGACATACTCTGCTTCAGCTGTACTCAGTGCCACACAGGATTTCTTCCTGCTAAACCAAGAGATCACACCTGATCCCATACTAAAGAAACACCCTGAAGTGCTCTTCCTATCGATGGCACTGCCTGCGCAATCTGAATCAACATAAGCATCCATGTTAATCTTCTGATTTGCCTCATACTTGAGCCCATAATCAATTGTACTCCTCAGGTACCTTAGAATATGCTTTGCAGCAATCAAGTGAACATGTCTTGGATCTGTCAAGAAATGGCTCAAGGTGTTCACAGCAAAGCAAATGTTTGGTCTTTTGTTCGTCAGATACATCAAGGACCCGATCATCTGACGATACATCGTAGCATCAACTGTCTCTGATGAAGCATCACTCAATAGCTTCAGGTTTGATGCCATAGGTGTGGTCATGGCCTTGCAGTTCATCATCCCAAACCTCTTCAGGATCTCTACTGCATACTTCCCTTGTCCGAGGGAGATTCCATCCACATTCTGCCACACCTCCATGCCTAGAAAATAATGCATCATACCCAAGTCCTTCATTTCGAACTCAGTAGCAAGCTTTCTCTTTGTATCAGTAATCAACCCATCCATACCTATTACAAACAGATCATCTACATATAGTAGGAGCATCACTAGGTTGCCATATTCAACCTTGTAGTAAAGGTTGGAATCTGCTTTACTCTTGGTAAAGTCCAAACTAGATAGAAATCTGTCAATTCTGTCGTACCATGTCCTGGGTTCCTGTTTCAAACTGTACAGGGATTTCTTCAATCTGCACACATGAGACTCCCTATCATGTGTCTCAAAACCGAGTGGTTGTTCTACATATACTTCCTCTTCCACTACACCATTCAAGAAAGTAGCCTTGACATCCATTTGGTGTATCTTCCATTTCATTACTGCAGCCAGAGCAAGTACTGATACGATGGAAGTGTATATGGCTACAGATGCAAAGGTTTCTCCGTAGTCTATTCCTTCTTTCTAGAAGAAACCTCGAGCCATGAATCTTTCCTTATATTTCTCTATGCTACCATCTGTAGCATGCTTGATCTTGTAGATCCATTTGGAAGTTACAACCAGCTTCCCTTCTGGTCTTAGGACAACATCTCAAACATCATTTTTCATGATCGATTGATACTCTTCGATCATAGCATCCTTCCATTCTTTCTTTTCTACTGCTTCTTCATAATTGGAAGGTTCTTCATTGATAAAGTCACCTAGTAAAGCTACATATCCGAAGCAGGAACTGGTTCTCTTTCTTTCTCTGTGATTCTCTTATGGAGCCCCATATCTTTCCGCACCTTGGATAATTTCTCGGACCAAGTAGGTTTCTTCTTGTGAGGATTCTTCTCCTAAGGTGGATCTACAGGTCTTTGTGGTTCTTCAAATTCTTGATCTTCTTCTTGAATTTCTTTGTTCATGGTTGTATCATGAATTCTGGGTTCTTTTGCTTCTTCAGGATCTTCAGCGGGTCTCTTTCTAGATTTGTTGTAAGCTGTGTCTTTTTCAAATGTCACATCCCTATTGATGTCGATCTTCTTGAATCCTAGGAAGTATATTCTGTAATCCTCGATATTTCAGAGTATCCCACAAATATACCCTTCTTTCCTAAACGATCTAGTTTCGTTCTCTTCTCTTTTGGAATGTGTATGTACACTCGACAACCGAATATTCTGAGATGGCTTACTTCTAGTTTCTTGCTGGAAAAGACTTCTTTAGGTGTCTTATTCTAAAGTACTCTGTCTGGAGTACGGTTCTATACATACACTGTTGTTCTGGCATCTTCTGCCCATAGATGCATGGGAATATCTTGATCATGAAGCATTTCTCTTGCAACTTCCATGATAGTTCTATTCTTCCTTTCTGCAACCCCATTCTGTTGTGGATTATATGGAGTGGATAACTCCCTCTTAATCCCTAGTTCTTTTCATAAGTCTTTGAATTCATTTGATGTGAATTCTCCGACACTATCTGATTGAAAGGTCTTGATCTTGTTTTTTTGTGGTTCTCGATCAAGGCTTTGAATTCCTTGAACTTGCTAAAAACTTCATCTTTGTTCTTCATGAAGTAAATCCCTATCTTCCTAGAAAAGTCATCAATGAAATAAACATAGTATACATACTCGCTTAGTGAACTTGATGACATTGGTTCGCATACATTGGAGTGGACGATTTCCAAGATTCCTTTTGCCTTGCTCTTTCTACTTGGAAATGTCTTCTTTGTATTCTTTCCTTTTGCACATCCTTTGCAGACCCCTTCATGTTTTGCTTGAATTTCTGGAAGACCTTCAACAACTTTGCTTGCAAGTGGTAGTGCTCTGTATTGCACATGTGCAAGCCTTCTATGCCAAAGTTCATTTGTCTCTAATGTGTCATGGATCAATTCTTGTTCTGGATGACCCTTCAATTTGTATAGTCCTCCTTCTTGTTCTCCAATCACTATTGCATCATTAATAGTCTTTCCTCTTGACCACATGAGGAATTGGCCATCTACAAATGCAACCCTCATGCCTTTTGCATCTAGTGCCGATATGGATAGAATATTCTTCTTTAGTCTTGGTACAAACAAGACATCCTTCATCTTCATAGACTTTTCAGAGTCTAGCTTGTAGGAGGATTCACCACTAAATTTTATGAGATATTGGTAGTCATCCTGAAGTTTCACCTTATAGGGTGAATTATGTTCGTATAGTTTCTCAAAGGATTCCTTGAAACCTGTCATGTGTTTGGAATCCCCACTATCAATAAGCCAATCTTTTCTTCCATGAGTGACAGTTCCCATGAGAGAGGAGATTAGAACATATTCATCTTCACTTGAAGAGTCTTCACTTTCTTGTTTTACTCTCTTCCTGGGAGGATCATCATCCTTAGCAGTGTGAGCATGATGTCTTCTTTTGGATTTCTTCTTCTTCTTGGATCCATTCTTATTCATGGGACAATTTCTAGAAAAGTGTCCTATTTCATCGCATGTATAACATCTGAGTTTGGATGGATCGCTTCTTATAGGATTATTTTTCTGATGAGAATGCTTACCTTGATGATGATGGTTTTCCCTTCTTCCTTTCCTAGAGTGTAATGTGAGAGATTGATCTTCACTTCCCATATTTTCTTCTCGAGATGCTATCTGAGCTTCTTCTTGTGAACATTCTTCCCATAGTCTACTGAACTTGACTAACTTCTTCCTAGCACAGATTCCTTGGATGAAAGAATCCCATGACCTAGGGAGGCCATTCAAGGTTGTCATCACAATTTTTGCATTCTCCACTTCTTCATCCACTGCTTCAAGTTGTTCTTTGATCTGGGAGACCCTTGTGAAGTAGGACTAGATGGTATCCTCATTTTGGATCTTTACATTCTTCAACTGGTTCCTTAGAGTCATCTTGCGATTGATGTTATTCCCTTCAAACAGTTTGGTTAGGGCATCAAACATAGCTTTAGGTGTCTTGAGGGAGGACACCTGTGGTATGAGGTGATCCTTGATAGAATCAACAATGATCCTCTTTTCCATAACTAACTTCTTCTCATGTAAGGACATGGCCTCATCTCCCTCTGGAACTGGAACCTCCTCACTGATATAGGAGTCCAACTCATTTTCTTCCAGGTCCAGGGAGATCCTATACTTCCAAGCTCAGAAGTTATCAACTCCCTCAAGATTTTCATCAAGCTTGGTATGATGAGAGATCTTAACTGAGAACCTCAAATGGAAATATAAAAGATTTAGATCTTACCAGGTCAAGATGTCGAATCTAGATTTGGAGCTGAAATCCTGCAGTGTTGATATAGGAGCAGATTAGGGTTTTGATTTTCCAGAGTTTCGTCCAACCAAATACTTTGATTTTGATCCTTAACTTCAATTTTAGGGAGGAGATCAATCCATGCCTGGGCTCACTGAAAAATTCCACTTTTGTGAAAATCCCTAATTTCTGGCAGCAGTGTCGGGTCCAAAACTGAAAAAACTCAAAATTGGATTATGCTTCGACAAAAGGATGTGCCCTAGTGAGGAGAGTTATTTCACCCTTCTTTTTCTGAAAATCTGTGGAGAGAGATCCACAAATTAGGAATCCCTAGTTCCCGTAGCTGCACAATGTCTTCTTCTCAGGTTAGCTCTGATACCATGTTATATTTTTAACATTAAGCTAGCATAAAATTATGATATTTAACTGAGAGAACAACAAGCACAATAATCAAACACAAGAGACAATGAACACAATGTCTTTCCTTGGAGAAACCATAAATGGAGAAAACCCTGCAACTTCCTCAAAGATAGAATCAACACCAAAAGTGAAACCCAAAAATAGTAAGATGATGTCCCGACAGCAGTAACCTCTTTCTTCCTTTCCCCAGTGTCTTTCTCTTCCTAAGCTATGCACTACAACTGAGTGTGAGTGAGTGTGTGATAAATAGAGAGGCTAGCTATCTATTTATACTAATTTATGACTTGACTAAATCCAACTAGGGCCGACTTCACTAGGTAAGTCTAATAACCCTAGTGCCCTGGAACTGTGGGGACTTTAACCCTTAGAAAATAGGAGGTCTATCCACATTGACTTGACATGACTTGTTTACATTATAGAAACTCCCGATAGGAACCTCGGGGCATGACATGACTCAAGTATATTACAAATACATCCCGGAATAAACATTCGATTACAATACATAAGAAATACAAGTGAATACATTCCAAAGTTACAACTACATCAACAATCATCACCACATATGCATATAAACATAAAATAGATTCATGAAAGTAAACATCATATTCAAAGCATCACCATAAAATAGACCATCAATAAAGTGCAATAACCATAACTTCAACCATAACCATTGGATATTAAACATATTAACTCATATTTATTCTCATATGCAACCATTCTTACAAAACCTACACACTTCGCATCATATCTCTATCTTAACCCTAATATTTTCCATCCAAAGGCTCTTGGTGTAAAACATAATTCAATTCCTCAACTACTCAAAACCCCTTTCATATTCATACATTAAAAAATAGGGCTTAGCCCGAAACAAATGGATGAACCATGCCTAACTACTTTTAACTAACTTTCTCCTTTTGCACGCTTTGGTCTTGTTGATGCCTAGAAAAGTCCGAGGTACCAAGTAGTAGGGATTCTCCCCAGTGAATGATCCCGATTAGATCATACACCGTTTGGTGTGGGGAATCCGTCTGGTTCATGGTTTCGACTACCGTAGATTAAATTCTTTAATATTTTACTGGTTACAACCTAGCCCACCATTTATAATATGTTTTGTTTAAAGAATGATATGGCAAGTGCCTAAGATAAATGCAGACCTAATCTAGATTTAAAACTAAACTATTCTATCCCTGGACATGGAGCAAATATAGAGTTCAAAGTAATATACTGTAAATGCTCATAAAGGTATAATAGATAGCCATACCAACACAATAATCACATTCACAATAGTAAGAATACCAGAGCTAGCTCTAATATAATTAAACCATTTATTACCCTGTCAACACAGACATTTATAGAGACAACAGACTTTCATGACCAAGGAAATAGTTCTACGTGGTTAGAACTCTCTCACTGTATGATGTATAGAAGTAAGAAGAAATAGTTCTACAGTATGCATTCCACACATTCTAACTAAATCTCTGCATAAACCCTTTGTTCCAACAAAATCATCCTTCTTATTAGAAAAGAGGTATCTCTTTTACAACAATGGTCCATAATTCTTTCACTAGGAAAAAATTCCTTTCTATGGTGCTCTTCTCACCTATTTCTACTATCTCTATCCATCACTCAGGAGAATCCTAGGTTTCTTATTCTCTCACATGTATTAATCTAATGGTTTCATAAAATAACAAATAAAATAAATTACATAGGCCTTGCCCTGATGGAAACATATGCTACTTTATTTTCCATGCATCTTTACATTACAAAATTGATTTGCTAGCTCAAGGACCAGCCATGCTGTTGCGCCTCCACATGTTTTGTTTCATGCTTCTTTATTTCCCACATATTACAATCGCCCATCCTAACCCATCGAACAATAATACTTGTGAAATAAAAAGAAACACAATGAGATATATATCTAATCTAGGAACCACATAATTCACAGCATTTCCACATAATGATATGCATCGATTATTAAATAGAACCAAATAATGACCAGTGCCCTCTTATGGCGAAAAATGTTTTAGTTTATGCTTTGGGAGGAAAATTTCTCAGTTTCCCCAATAGTTCATAGTCATAAACCAAACAAAAAATGAACGGCTTAGATTAAATCAAAGATGGATCGAGTTTGATTTGGACCGTCAGATCATGCAGCCTTCACAACTCCTTTTCGTCTCTCCCCTTCCAAAAATAAAAAAATGGGCTCGTCAATTTTATCAACTTAGAAATTTACTTTCCTTCCTTTTCCTTTCTGCTTACTCCCTTCTGGAAAGAGGAAAACGAAAACTGGTCTATCAATATTTCATGAGGTTTAAACATTAACCTTCCTGCTCCGCATTTCTGCTTTTGCACTTCCAGAAAGTAGAAATCAGAAGTCTGATTGTCCAATTTCTTCGAAGTTTAAAATTTAAATTTATGCTTCTATATTTCCACTTCAACACTTCCGAAAATCATAAATTGGAAGTCAAATTGTCCTATTTCTCTGAAGTTTAAACTTTAAATTTATCGCCTCCACCTTTCCGCTTCTACCCTTCTAGAAAGTGGGCTTGCCAATGTGTTCGAGATTTAAACTCAATCCTTCTACTTCCACACATCTGATTCTTTCTGAGATGTTGATCTTTGCAAAATATTTCTAAACTGTTGATCTATGTGGAAATCGAAAATCAGGATTCCAACCTTTACTTGCCCAGAACATGCACCTTCTTCTTCCATTTTTTCGCTTCTGCCCTTTTCTTTTCCACCTTTATAAGCCGTTGATTTGAGTGAAATGCTTCTGGACCATTGGATCTATGCAAAAGACAGAAATCAGATTTGTAACCTTTTCATAAGTGAAAATTTCATCTTCCATTTCCACATTTCTTCCTCCTCCCTTCTGCTTCCTCCTTTCGGAAAGCGAAAAATCAATCTTTTACAAGGTTCAAACCTTAATATTTTGCTTCTATCTTTTGCAGAAAATGGAAAATGGAAGTCAGATTGTCCAATTTTTCATGAAGTTCAAACTTTAACTTTTCACCTCCACTTCTTCTTTTCCACATTTCTGAGCCGTTGATTTGCATGGAACCCTTCTGGACCGTTGGATTTATGCAGAAGTCGGAAATCGGGTTTGTAATCTTTTCATAAGTGAAACTTGTCTTCTACAACTCCCAACTTCCACTCCCAGCATTTCTTGGCCATTGGATCTTAATCAGAGTGTTAGTTTTTCAACTTTAAGCTAGCATTATTAGCATCTTTAACTAAGAGAATATCAAGCACAACAATTAAACACAAGAGACAATGAACATAGTGTTTTTCCTTAGGGAAACCATAAAGGAGAAAACCCCACAACTTCCTTAGATATAGAATCAACACAAAAGGTAAAACCCAAAAACATTAAGATGCACTCCCAACAGCAGCAACCTTCTTCTTGTCTAGCCCCAGTGTCTTCTCCTTCCTCAACTATGTGCTACACTTGAGTGTGTATGAGTTGTGTATCAAATAGAGACTCCAACTCTCTATTTATACTAATCCCGGAATGACTAAAACCCTACCAAAGCCGACCTCTACTAGGAGATTCTAATAACCCTAGTGCCCCAGAAATGCGGGGACTTTAACCCTTAGACAATCGAAGGGTTACCCACTATGACTTGACATGACTTGTTTACATTATATATCCTCCTGATAGGAACATCAAGGCATGAAAACATGACTCAATTACATAATAGATACATCCTGGAATAAACATCAGGTTACAAGACATAAGATACATAGATGAATACATTCCGAAGTTACAAATACATTAACACTCCCTCTTAACTAGGAAGGTATTCTCTCGACACAATTTTCATCACTGGTCTTCTTCTCTAGATCTTCTCGTCATCTGTATCTCCAAGTCATCTTCATCTTCATGCCATCTTATTTTTTGGATCTAGATCATTACTTGATCTAGATCATCACTGGATCATACTTGATCTAGAACATCACTGGATCATACTTGATCTCAATCATCACTGGATCATCATCACCGGATCTGGATCATCACTCGGTCTGGATCATCACTGCTAGATCTAGATCATCACTCGATCTGGATCATCACTGGATCTGGATCATCACTGGATCTGGATCATCACTGTTGGATCTAGGTCATCACTCGATTTGGGTCATCATTGTTGGATCTGGATCATCACTCAATCTGGATCTCTTGGAGTCATCATAACTGGATATGGATCATAGTTTGATCTGGATCTCATTTGGTCATCATCATATGTGCTATCTCATGATTCTTCTCATCACAAGAAGTTCTATAGATCCAGCATTCTTTCATGTTGGTTGTAGGCCTAGCCATCATGTAGGTCTTCTTTAGCTCCTATATCTGACCTACTCGTCAGAAAGGCACCATACTCACTTCCATCTAGGAGGGAACACATCCTGCTCACAATGATGAAAGAGCTTCATACTTTCATCCAGGAGGGAATCAGATCCTGCTCACAATGATGGAATATTTCCACACTTCTATCGAGGCGTGAACACATCCTGCTCATAGTGATGGAATGTTTCCATACTTCCATCCAGGTGGGAATCACATCCTTCTCACAATGATAGAAGAGCTCTGCACTTACATCCATCCAAGCGAGAACACATCCTGCTCACAATGATGGAAGGGGTCTACACTTACATTTGACCTGGTAGGAACCAAATCCTACACCCTCGTTAGAAAGGCATGCATTCACATCTAACCCGGTAGGAACTCAATCCTACACCCTCACCAGAATGGCCCCCATTCCCAGACTGACCTACTTGGTAATGGACTAGGTGCCTCCATTCTCCCAGAGAATGGAAGTTGCCCTCATATCTGACCTACTCATCAGAATGTCTAGCACTCATATCTGACATGGGAGGAACTTAATCCTTTAGCCATGACAGAATTGCTCAGCCCTTACATTTGACATGCTTGTCAGAATGGCTCTCTCTCAGTCCCAGAATGAGTGTTCTTGGTAACTGACCAGGTACCTTGATTCCCAGAATGGCAATCAATGCTCATATTTTTCATGGAAGGAATGAAATCCTCTCACCATGACAGAATGGCTCAGCCCTTATATCAGACCTCCTCATCAGAATGGATATGGATCTCAACACTCATATCTGACATGGAAGGAACCAAATCCTCTCACCAAGACATAATGGCTCTGGGACTCATCACTTTCCCTTGGAGGAAACCTCGATCTAGAGAACACCAAGCTTTTCCCCGAAGTATTCAAACTTCACCCTGGCCAATGGCTTCATCAACACATTAGCTATTTGCTCCTCCGTCACAATATACTGGAGCTTCACTGCTCCCCTCTGCACCATATCTTTGATATAGTGATACTTGATCTCGATATGCTTCAACTTGTCATGGAACACTGGACTCTCTAACAACTTCATACAACTCTGGTTGTCACAATGTATACAAGCAGCATCCAAGTGGAGATCAAATAAATCAGACAGTAGCTTTCGCAACCATACTACCTCACAACTAGTTGAACAAGCTACGACATACTTTGCTTCGGCTGTACTCAGTGCCACACAAGATTGCTTCCTGCTAAACTAAGAGATCACACCTGATCCCATACTGAAACAACACCCTGAAGTGCTCTTCCTATCGATGGAACTGCCTACCCAATCTGAATCAACATAAGCCTCCAGGTTAATCTTTTGATTCACATCATACTTAAGCCCATAATCAATTGTACCCCTCAGGTACCTCAGAATATGCTTTGCAGCAACCAAGTGAACATTTCTCGGATCTGTCAAGAACTGGCTCAAGGTGTTCACATCAAACCAAATGTCTGGTCTTGTGTTCGTCAGGTACATCAATGACCCATTCATCTGGCGATACATCGTAGCATCAACCGACTCTCATGAAGCATCACTCAATAGCTTCAGGTTCGATGCCATAGGTGTGGCCATAGTCTTGCATTCCATCATCCCAAACCTCTTCAGGATCTCTGCTACATACTTCCCTTATCTAAGGAATATTCCATCCACACTCTGCCACACTTCCATACCTAGAAAATAATGCATCATACCCAAGTCCTTCATTTCGAACTCAGCAGCAAGCTTTCTCTTCGTATTAGCAATCAACCCATCCATACCTGTCACAAACAGATCCTCTACATATAGTAGAAGCATCACTGGGTTGCCATCTTCAACCTTGTAGTAAAGGTTGGAATATGCTTTACTCTTGGTAAAGCCCAAACTGGATCGAAAGCTATAGATTCTGCCCTACCATGTCCTGGGTGCCTGTTTCAAACCGTACAGGGATTTCTTCAATCTACATAAATGAGACTCCCTGTCATGTGTCTCAAAACCGAGTAGTTGTTCTACATACACTTCCTCTTCCACTACACCATTCAAGAAAGCAGTCTTGACATCCATCTGGTGTATCTTCCATTTTAGTACTACAGCCAAAGAAAGTATTGATCTGATGGAAGTGTATCTGGCTACCGGTGCAAAGGTTTCTTCATAATCTATTCCTTCTTTCTGAGAGAAACCCCGAGCCACAAATATTTCCTTATATTTTTCAATGCTACCATATGCAGCATGTTTGATCTTGTAGATCCATTTGGAAGTTACAACTGACTTCCCATCTGGTCTTGGGACAACATCCCAAACATCATTCTTCATGATCGATTGGTATTCTTCGATCATAGCATCCTTCCATTCTTTCCGTTCTGCCGGTTCTTCATAACTGGAAGGTTCTTTATCAATGAAATCACATAGTAATGCTACATACATGGAGCAGGATATGGTCCTCTTTCTTTCTTTGTGATTCTCTTTTGGAGTCCCATATCTTTTCGCACCTTGGATAAGTTGTCGTACCCAACCAGGTTTCCTCTTATGAGGATTCTTCTCAAGAGGTGGATCTACATGTCTTTGTGGTTCTTCAAATTCTCGATCTTCTTCTTGAGTTTCTTCGTTCATGGTTGTATCATGAACTCTGGGTGCTTCTGCTTCTTCAGGTCCTTTAGCAGGTCTGTTTCTGGATTTGTTGTAAGCGGTTTCTTCATCAAATGTCACATCCTTGCGGATGTCAATATTCTTGTATCCTAGGAAATATATTATGTAAGCCTTCGAGATTTCAGAGTATCCCACAAATATACCCTTCTTTCTTGAAGGATATAATTTTTCTCTCTTCTCTCTTGGGATGTGTATAGACACTAGAAAGCCGAATATTCTGAGATGGCTGACTTCTGGTTTCTTGCTGGAGAAGACTTCTTCAGGAGTCTTGTTCTTGAGTACTCTACGTGGAGTACGGTTCCGTACATACACCACTGTTCTGGAAGCTTCCGCCCAAAGATGCATAGGAAGTTCTTGATCATGAAGCATTGCTCTTGCAGCTTCCATGATAGTTCTATTCTTCCTCTCTGCAATCCCATTCTGTTCTGGATTATAAGGAGTGGAAAACTCCCTTTAATCCCTGATTCTTTGCATAGCTCTTTGAATTCATTTGAAGTGAATTCTCCGCCATTATCTGATCGAAGGGTCTTGATATTGTTTTCAGTGTGGTTTTCGATTAAGGCTTTGAATTCCTTGAACTTGGTGAATACTTCGTCTTTTTTCTTCATGAAGTAAATCCATTTCTTCCTAGAAAAGTCATCAATAAAAGAAACATAATATGCATACCCGCTTAGTGAGACGTTTGATGACATAGGACCGCATACATTAGAGTGGATGATTTCCAATATTCCTTTTGCTTTTCTTTCACTGCTTGGAAATGTTTTCTTTGTATTCTTTCCTTTTGCACATCCTTTGCAAATCCCATCATGTTTTTCTTGGATTTTTGGAAGACCTTCAATAACTTTGCTTGCAATAGGTAGTGCTTTGTAATGCACATGTGCAAGCATTTTATGCCAAAGTTCACTTAGCTCTACTGTGTCATGGACCAAGGCTTGTTATGGATGGCCCTTTATGTTGTACAATCCTCATTCTTGTTCTCCAATCACTATTGCATCATCGATATTATTTCCTTTTGGCCACATGATGACTTGACCATATATGAATGCAACCCACATTCCTTTTGCATCTAATGCTGATATGGAGAGGAGGTTCTTCTTGAGTCTTGGCACAAACAATACTTCCTTCATTATTAGAGACTTTCCAGAGTCTAGTTTATAGGAAGATTCCCCAATACCTTTTATTGGATATTGGTAGTCATCTCCTAGCTTCACCTTGTGAGATGATTCATGTTTTGACAGTCTCACAAAGGATTCCTTGAATCCAGTCATATGTTTTGAAGCCCTACTGTCTATAAGCCAATCATCACTTCCATGAGTAATGTTACCTGTGAGAGTGGAGATCAAAAAATATTCATCCTCGTTTGAAGAATCTTCACTTTCATATCTGGTTATTTTCTTGGATGGTTCATCATCCTCTGTAGCATGAGCATGATGCCTTATTTTATTGCTCCTCTTTGTTAGCTTTGGTTTCTTAGGAAAATTCCTTGCATACTGTCCTGCTTCATCACATGTATAACATATGATCCTAGATAAATATTTTCTAGTGCTATCTTTGTTAGAGTGCTTACCTCTGAAGTGGTGAGATTTTATTCTGGTTGACTTGGAGTGTGACCTGGAGTGTACCATGAGAGCTTGATCTTCACTTCCCATATTTTCTTCTCAAGATGCTATCCGAGCTTCTTCTTGAGAGCACTCTTCCCATAGTCTACTGAACTTGACCAACTTCTTTCTAGCACAGATTCCCTGGATGAAATATTCCCATGACCTAGGAAGGCCATTCAAGGTAGTCATCACAATCTCTGCATTTTCCACTTCTTCATCTACTGCTTCTAGTTGTTCCTTGATCTGAGAAAATATTGTGAAGTAAGACTAGATTTTTTCCGCATTCAAGATCTTCACATTCTTCAGTTGGTTTCTCAGAGTCAGCTTCCAGTTTATGTTCTTGCCTTCAAACAATTTGGTTAGGGCATCAAGCATAGCTTTAGGTGTCTTGCGAGAAGACACCTGTGGGATAAGATGATCCTTGATAGAATCAGCAATGATCCTCTTTGTCATAACCAACTTCTTCTTATGTAAGGCCTTAGCCTCATCTCCCTCTGGAACTGGAACCTCGTCATGGATGTAGGAGTCTAGCTCATTTTCTTCCATGACCAGGGAGATCTTATACTTCAAAGCTCGGAAGTTATCAGCTCCCTCAAGCTTTTCATAAATCTTGGTATGGTGAGACATGCTAACTAAGAACCTCAAATGGAAATACAAAATATCTTAGATCTTACCAGGTCAAGATGTTGGATCTGAAATTTGAGCTGAAATCCTACAGAGCTGGTTCAGGAGCAAATTAGGGTTTTTCTTTTCCGGAGTTCTGTCCACCCAAATGCTTTGAAATTTGTTCCTAAATTTGAATTTGGGGGGAATATCAATCCAGGCCTAGGCTCACTGAAAAATTCTTCTTCTGTAAAAAGCCCTAATTTTCGATAGCAGTGACAGGTCCAAAACTGAAAAACCTCAGAATTGGATTCTGCTTTGATAGAAATATGTGCCCTAAGGAGGAGAGTTGTTCCACCTTACTTTTGCTGAAAATCTATGGAGAGAGATTCACAAACTAGGAATCCCTAGTTCCCACAGCTGCACAGTGTCTTCTTCTCAGGTTAGCTCTGATACCATGTTAGTTTTTCAACTTTAAGCTAGCATTATTAGGATCTTTAACTGAGAGAATAACAAGCACAACAATTAAACACAAGAGACAATGAACATAATGTTTTTCCTTGGGGAAACCATAAAGGAGAAAACCATGCAACTTCCTTAGATATAGAATCAGCACAAAAGGTAAAACCCCAAAATAGTAAGATGCACTCCCGATAGCAATAACCTTCTTCTTGTCTAGCCCCACTGTCTTCTCCTTCCTCAACTATGCACTACACTTGAGTGTGTATGAGTTATGTATCAAATAGAGACTCTAGATCTCTATTTATACTAATCCCAGCATGACTAAAACCCTACCAGGGCTGACCTCTACTAGGAGAGTCTAATAACCCTAGTGCCCCAGAATTGCGAGGACTTTAACCCTTAGACAATCAAAGGGTTGCCCACTATGAATTGAAATGACTTGTTTACATTATAGATCCTCTCGATCGGAACATCGAGGCATGACAACATGACTCAATTACATAATAGATACATCCTGAAATAAACATCAGGTTACAAGACATAAGATACATAGATGAATACATTCTGAAGTTACAAATACATTAACACAGAGCAATTCTCAGCCGTTGATCTTAAATCAAAGCATATTTTATTGTAAGGCTTGTTTCTTGGTCGGCCTAAGGATTGTTTACTAGAATCATACTTCAGGATTAGGGAAAAAAAATGTGCTTAAGATTCTAGGAGAGACTAAGTATGTAGGGAGGGCTTAACTGAGCTGGGAAACAAGAGTAGGTGTGATTTTAAAACAAAAATGGAAGGAGGGGCCCTAAAATGTAAAAACATTTGTGGAAGCAGTTGCAGTAGCAACAATTGGCGACTAGCTGGTGTACACAGATCTCTGAAAAAAACCTTCTTCGAACAAGAATATTTCCACATGGTACTGCATTGTGAATATTCAATGATTACTTAACTGTATTTCTTGAGACTTATTTAAACTAGATTTATTCAGGGATGCAACTTTCAAGCATCACATTTTCTAGCATTTCTTTGGGAGTAGGGTAACCAAGAGTTCAGTGTCTTGATAACTCTCATGGGGCTGGAGTATGAAGTTCATTTTAACCCCTGTCTTTAAGTTTCCATCAGATCAGACTCCATAGGATCGTAACATAGTAAGACATATGTAATATTTTGTTTCTCATTCCCATTCTATAAGCATTCTTTTGATGCTTTCTTTATGACTGAAAAAGTCTTCTGAGTCTTCCTTGATTGCTTCTTTCATTTTGAGAGCTTGATACAGGTTCTTCCATCCACAATGTCTTTTTGTGTGAGTGCCAAATTTGTTTGCTTATCATGCTAATGGATGGAGAAGAACCTTTCTAATATTTTTTGTTTTGACAACACTTTTGTTCTGATGATTTTATTCTTCAACATCATTTCTTTAATTGAATACTGAATATTTCTGAAAATTGACTTTTCAATCTGACCCTTTTGGCCTTTTTTGATTTCTAGCAATGGGATCATTCTGAATACCATACATCCATCAGACCTGCTTCCTTTTTGTGGATCCATCATGATATGTGTTATACACCTGAATGGCACCTCTCCGTCTGAGTGCTGATATCCCTCATGTCAGCACACAAAAGGACACTTATGGATTGAGGTTAGCCTATTTTCACTATACCTTGGCTCATGATGAAATGCATTCCCTATATACCCAGCTGATTACTTTGCCATTTAGCCATGTTAGGATGTATTCAAGACTCTCATGCTTGACAACTTGTGATTCATTCGCGGGTCTCCTTTACAGCAAGTCGCGAATCCTTGTATTCGCGGATTGCGCTTATACAGAGTCGTGAATCATTCGCAGGTTGCTCTACTACATACCCACGAATGTGCTCCTTAACATGAAAATAAAAAATCACGCGCTAATGGGAGTTTATTTAAGTTATTTTACTTAATCTCCCTAACTGCTACAACTTCCCCAACCTTCGAGAACTGCCTTATTTCACCCATATAAATACAGGCCTTGGGAAGGGTTGTAGACACTTACACTTTGGAGCAAAGTTATGCTGGTGGATTGTTTACAGAAGTCTTTGGAGCAGTGAAACTCAGAATCCTTTGGTGACAGAGGAGTCCTTGTCTCAGACGTTTGGTTGTACTCTGAACTTTCTCATTATTGATAATAAAGAGATTACTTCTTCCACATGTGTCTTATATATCTTGGTTTGATAATTGTTTATGTTCCAGTATTTCATATTTAAATTATCTAACCTGCTAACATATATATATGAATCATACTATATCTGGAAGATTGTCTCTGAACAGGTGAAAGAGGAGTGAATCTTGAAGAATTTGGAAGTGGAGCAGATCGGAAGAGGACTATCAAGGATCGAACATCGTTTAACAAGTAAGTTCTTCTAACCCTCCTATTTCCTATTCTGCACTTTAGAAGTCAATTGTCTGCAAGTGTTTGAGTATGTTGGTAACCCCCGACCTACGATTATTAGGTGCATAATCCCTTACAACAGAACTGGTGACTCCACTGGGGAGGCCTAGACTGCTGTAGGTCATTTCTGTTATCCTGACCAGTTTGCCTGTAAGTCTGCTTGTGGTTTGTTATCCTGGATCTTGTCTACTTCAGTGTTTGAAAGTCTTAGGTTTTTTTCTTTGCTTTTGAAGAAATTTTTTATACCCATTCGCGGGTTGTTCCACTGAACAGTTGCGAATTTAAAGTTGCATTCGCGGGTTGTTACACTGCACAATCGCGAGTCATTTGCGAGTTGCACTGCTAGACAATCGCGAGTACTCCTAAAGATTTGGATTTTTAAAGAAGAGTTTGCTTGTGTCTTTTCTTGTTATAGTCCTTGTTTTCTGGGAAGACTTTCTTTAAGAATGCTGTAGAGTTTTCTTGATTTCCTCAGGTGATCACATCTTAGTGCTTTTTGAAATCCATTTGAGTCTTTTTACTTGTTTTATTTACTGTTTACATCTTGGAGTATTCTGGCTTGTTTGGGTTCTTGGTTTAAGTGTCTTAGTCCAGATTAGTGATCAGGGTCTTGGGCTCTGTTTTCCATTCTGTTTTCTGACAGTTGCTGGTTTGCACTTACCTTTTTAAGTCTGCATTGGTTTTGTATCATTGTTTGCACCCAAGATAGGGTTCCTATCCTGCTTTCCTTGCTGGTCTTTTGGTCCCGTTTTCCTGTTTGCTTCAGTTTATGGTTTTTATACAGTTTATAAATTTCAAGTTGACTCAAACATAGTGCATTGTAGATGCATAGTAGTTTCTTTGAGCAATTTTAAAGTGAAAACAAAACATAGTTAGTCTTTTGCATTGTGGTTTTTGCATAAGTAGTGTTTGCTTCATTTTAAAATATATAGTCTCAGAAAATTACAAAAATATAGGCTTAGTTTCTCTCATAGTTGCATTCAGTTCATCAATACATATTTTGAAAAAATGAAAAGAAGTTTATTTTATAGTGTTAGTTTGCTTTGAATACACCTTTTAATTTCATTTATTTCTTGCTGAGTCAAAACACCATACAGTACATCACTTCCACTTCCTTTTGAGTAAGAAACAACCCTTAAAATAAACGCATAAATTAAAATTTATTAGTAAGTTTTTATTTTTAGGGCCTTTTCACCTACTAGCTTAGGCTAGACTTGTGGGCTAGGGAGTGTAAAATTCCCACAAGTTATAAAATCATACGTAGTGGAACTATCTTTAGGTAAACCCTTGATTCTATCACTGTATCTCGGAAGCTCCTCTCAAACGGGAGTTAAGCATTAGGCCGCGTGGAGGCTTGGACAGAGGGGATAACCCCCCGAATCCTTGTCAAAACATAACTGAGGACTTTTACACATCTGGGGATTCTTTCCTAGACAGAGTTTCGGGCTCAGCTACCCTGCCCATGCGTACGAGTTTGGCTGATGACTGTCCCCCCAGACAGCTGGTATTGTCAAGGTAGCCTTAGTCTCTTGTCTGTTTAGGGTTCATACCTAGGTAAACCAGAAGGTTATTTCTGGTTCACCTCGAACGGGCTTGGAAGGTAACCCTTGTGGAAAGTGCAGGAGGGTGGTGGGTGATTCCTCCGCTTGTGCCTAAGAACCCCTCAAGGACGCCAAGTAACTGTTCATCAACTTTCTTTGGGAAAGTACATCTTTATACCCTGGTTTGATTGCTTGAGACTCTAGGATCTTTTAGTGTGTGCTCTGTGGATTTGCTTGTGTTTAGTTGGCGTTAGGGTGTGATTACTTAAAGTCTTAATTCTGGAGGACCAACTTGTGAGAAGGTCAAGAAGGTTGAGAAACCTTCCTCCTCTTCCTGCATTGGAACCTCCACCTTTACCCCAAAGGCGGAGATTAGGTGCAGACGGTTCTTTTGAACCAGTAGGAGTAAGTGAGGTTCTTGGTGAACCGGAATTGATAGCTAATCGCTTTGACTTTGACATAGTTGAGATAGAAGAATTGCAAATTGACGAGTTTGCAAGAAATTATAATACTCCCTTGAATGATTTGAACGATCCAGTGATCGTGCACGTTAGACCCTTTGATTCACCAGTACTAGGTGTCCCTATGGGTAGAGTCATGTATTCTGCGGGAGAAAGTTCATTTGTCTTCACCTCAACCCTTCCGGTTGAAGGGGTACTACCTCCCTCGGTTAGTACCCCTAGATCTAATTTACCTTCCACACCCTTAACTCCAGCAAGTCGGGTGGTCCAACCACCGGCTTACTCGAACATAGGAGGTACTTCTGGTGATGTAGTTATTGGGACCCCCATTATACCTACAATTCCTTCTTCCTTCCCTTACACTACCCAGAGTGGTCCGGTAGGATCCTCGGCCTTTGTCCAAGGATTCCCTTGGAATGGGGGGCACATTCCCCCATCCAGTCCATACGTAGGTCCACCTCCTTCATATGTAGGAGTGCAGTTTGGCAGCAACACCTCTTATGGGCAAAGCTACCAAACCCCTATTTCGGCCCCATACACGAGCTCTCCCTTCTCTTTGTTTAGTGGAGGGATACCTGCTCCAGTATTTCAGACCCCTACTTCTATGGGGACGGCCCGAACCACTTACACTGCACCTCCCACCCAAAATCCGGTGGCTTACGGATGGAATCCGTTCCAAAGAAACCTTCCCACTTCACAACCGGTGTCAGCGGGAAACCCCACTTTTACCTATGGGAATTCGGGGGCAGGTGTTATAGCGGATTTCACCACACTAGGTGAATCACACTTTGTATGGCCTTCCCCTATCCCGCTGCAGACTCATTAGCCCCTTTGGACCACATTTTATCCTTTGATGTATCATTGATCATCCCA
>LPNX010733067.1:1297-70644 GCA_001517045.1 Pseudotsuga menziesii | reverse complement strand
TTTAAGGTGCCACCTAATTAAGCTAGTGGGTGAATAATTAATCAAATAATGATTAATTATTTTATCCTAAGTTGTGAGTGGTTTTAATATATTCCAACAGTTGCTATGATTTGTTTCATTGACTGCTTTAATAGAAGCATCATCAGTAAAACTCTGAACTAATGAATTTTGTGAAGGAATGAAAGGAACTAACTCATCATGAGAAGAAGATAATGAAATTATATCATCACTAGCACATTCAGTTGAAGAATCAAGAATTTGTGGTTTATCTTCCATTCATTGTGAACAACAAGAGTTTTAAAATTATCACTTAATGTAAAAGTTGAATCATCATCTTTATTCTCTTGTTCTTGAAATTGCATGTCATAAGATTCTGTGATTTGTCCATTTTCAACAATTTCATTTTCAGCAGTGGAATTAGAAAAAAAAGATTCTAAATCATTTTCAACTGATAAATTAACATGCATGCTATCTATTGCAGATTTTTCATTTTTTTCCAAATCATGTATATGAGAGAGAGAGAGGAAAGATAAAGAAACCAATCCATTGTGTCTTTTTGGGAAATCTGGTGTCTCTCACGAAACCTGCAACATATTAACATAAATCTGGAAAAGAAATCATCGAGAGATTCATCTTTATGTCTACGAAGATTTTCTAGTTCAAATCCAAGTTTCTTGTAACTATAATTCTCATGAGCATTAAGAAATAACTTCGTGAAATGTTCCCATGAATGAATGGATTTTGCTGGCAAGAACTCAAACCAACTCAGAATTATTCCTGTGAAAGTGGCTGCAAAAAGTCTGCATTTCTCAACCTCATCAAATAGATCTATGAAATTATAAAAAGAATTAAAATTTGAAAGCTGATGAGAAGCATAAATCTTATGTTCTCCATTGAAGCTCAGTCGTTGCAAGAAATTAGATATCTCTGGAGAAAGACTTTCACCAGATGTATGAAAACTGAAAGCATGATCTAAAACAATCATATCAGTCATTTCAAAAAAATAAATGAAATAAAAAATCAAACAACTCAAAATGGCTTTCTTGCTGATCAGGCCCTCCTTCTAGCGCCAATTTGTTGACGGGCAAATGTGACTTGCTCGCAACAAGGGGAGACAACCCAGACTGGGATCCTTAAAGCAGGTTCCAAGCTGTTTGGGATGGTTGTTCCTGGGTTTTATGGATCCGTTAGCCAAAGAATTAATCTAAAAGAGACCTAAAAGATAGAACTAAATCAAATGTACAGGAAAACTAATAACTAATCTAAAATAAAGAAAATATTATAAACATCTAATCTATTTATTTATATATATACAGATATGTAATAACATTTACAATATTGAAACAATAGGAAACCTAATTGCTATTTTTGTGAATTATCTTTTTAATTTTCCAAGAAAAGGATAAGCTCAAAATAAAGTAAATATAATTGAATTAAAGTATAATGGAAACATCCACTAATACTTTAATCAATCAAAGAAAATAAAACTAAATAAACTATTTAAAGTATATCTAACCTAAAAGATTTCTTGATAAAAAAGAACCTTTACTTCTTTTTCGTATACTTTAATTAAATAGAAATAAAGAATATAACACATGAAATAATTCAACATTACATTCTTTTATAACCATTTAGTTATTGTGAAACATTCAAAGAAGGAAAAGTAAATAAAACATTTCCAGGAAAAGTAAAAACATTTCCAGGAAAAGTAAATAAAACATTTCCACCATTTCTGATTAACTATCATTAACATAAAAAAGTAAAGTAATTCCTTTCATATGTAAAAGATAAGATAATTTTTAATTATAAATCATTATAATTAAAAATTAATAAACAAAATAACGCTGGAAACAATAAAAATTGAAAGAAGAGTTTGCATTTAAATACAAATAATAGAAACTTGAAATCATTCAAAGTTTATATTATTAGTAGAAATAAATAAACATTTACCACATGTAATGAAGATTTTTGAAAACAGAAAACTCAAAATAATTTGATGCTTCAGTTCCACAAAAATTCTCCAGAAATGGGAAAGTGTATAAATTACAGAAAACTTCTAACAATCTTAATCCTAGAACCTGGATCTCTCTGGAAATCAGCTCCTGCACGTACTCAATCCACCAGCCTCCTTCTTCAAAATTATTTGCAGAAAGAAAACATAAGTATGAAGAAAAAAATTCCATCAGCCTCAGTGCACTGCGTTCTTCCACTTTCTGTTTTCCAGATCCCTTCAGGCAACAACGTTTCCAGAACCTTTGAGAGAAATCTCTTAAAGCCTCTACCTATCCCCCGTCTACGCTGAACTGTGAAAGACAAATCTCTCCAGCGCTGCCCAACTTCCTCCCTCTATTGGCAGTGGAAACTCCATTATTTATATCAACAAGCAGGTGCCTTCTTTACTCACTATTTGTTAAGCTGATTGATCTCCTCTGAAAACTCTCCCCAATCCGTGGTAATATCACGTTCCCAACAAAAGCTGTAATGGCTTGGCAATCTTTTAAATCTGTATGCACATAATGTGTTGCAATTTTTCACTGACAGTAATGCGTCAATCTCCTCACGGTTAGATAACTCTGGCAAAAGGGCATTTCTCCTATATACAACTGTCAAAATAACCATATTTCAATGCCGAATTTCTGATTTCGCTGAAGATTCAATGGCGATCTCCTTTAATGCGTTGGTTGATTGTAAACTATGTTTAGCATGTGGCATCTTGGTTTTATTGAGATCATTAAGCTGGCTTCTTGAGTTACCTGTACATAGAGGAAAACTTTTTTTTTAAACAAAAATAATCATTTCAGTATCGACCGTCCGTTTTAAACCTAAACAACCAAAATGCATAATTTTTATTTAGAAATAATCATTATTATATTATTATAACTATGAGGTTGTCGTGAAGGTAAAACAAATTCAAGAGTTGGAATTTTCCTTTTGTAAAAATGTATACACTTTTGCCCCATATATGTCATGAATATATATCCCTTGAACAAATTAATTTTTGGAAACATAAATGATTAATGAAAACAAAAATTACTTTGAATTATAAGGAATAATTTCACATAAGTAATTTAAACCAGCTTATAAAATGTGACCATCATGAATATATAAAAAGAAATAATTTGGAGAAGACATTCATATACAAAGGACCAAATGAATTTAAAAGAATACCATGAAAATTTTAATGAGAAGAGCTAGAAAGAGGTTGTAGTAGTATGCAAGTTCAAGTGAAAACGTAGATATGCAATTTAGACTTGCCTCGCCGAATGTAAAAAGGAAAAGTATGCTCATTTATAAACCTTCACGTGTATCTTTTAATATCTATATCGAATTGAGTATTTAGATAATTAATCCGAATTTGTTAGTATGATCATTTGATCAATAAAATAATAAAGGCTTGGAATTCAAAACCAACCCACACTCGTGAAATTCAGTTACAGAAAATCTGCAGCTGAAAGCTACAGAAATGAAATCGGTAGCTACAGATTTCAAATATTTTCTCTAGTGGGTTCCCTTTCCCTTGCAGTTTGGAAAGGGATCTGTTGGGAGGCCAACAGGTTTTAGTCATGTCGAGATTAGTATAACTAGAGAACTGGAGTCTCTATTTAACACACAACTCATCCACACTCAAGTGTAGCGCATAGTTGAGGAAGGAATAGACATTGGGGCTAGACAAGAAGAAGATTACTGCTATTGGGAGATCACTTATTGTTTTGGGATTTTACTTTTTTGGTGCTGAATCTATCTCTGAGGAAGTTGCAGGGTTTTCTCCTTTATTGTTTCCCCAAGAAAAAACATTGTGTTCATTGTCTCTTGTGTTTGATTGTTGTACTTGTTATTCTCTCAGTTAAAGATACTAATATTGCTAGCTTAATGTTGAAAAACTAACATGGTATCAAAGCTAGCCTGAGAAGAAGACACTGTGCAGCTGCGGGAACTAGGGCTTCCTAGTTTGTGGATCTTCCTCCACATTTTTTCAGCGAAAGTAAGGTGGAATAACTCTACTCCTTAGGGTGCATCTTTCTATCGAAGCAAAACCCAATTATGAGGCTTTTCAATTTTGGACCCGACACTGCTACCGGAAATTAGGGCTTTTCACAAAAGAGGAATTTTTCAGTGAGCCCGGGCCTGGATTGATCTCCTCCCCAAAATCGAATTTAGCGATAAATTTCAAGGCATTTGGGTGGACAGAACTCCAGAAAAGCAAAACCCTAATCTGCTCCTGAACCAGCTCTGCAGGATTTCAACTCAAGTTTCAGATTCGACATCTTGACTTGGTAATATATAAAATATTTTGTATTTCCATTTGAGGTTCTCAGTTAAGATGTCTCATCATACCAAGCTTGATGAAAATCTTGAGGGAGATGATAACTTCCAAGCCTGGAAGTATAGGATCTCCCTGGTCCTGGAAGAAAATGATTTAGACCCCTACATCCATGAGGAGGTTCCAGCTCGAGAGGGAGATGAGGAAAAGGCCTTACATAAGAAGAAGATGGTTATGGAAAAGTGGATCATTGCTAATTCTATCAAGGATCACCTTATCCCACAGGTGTCCTCTCTCAAGACACCTAAAGCTTTGTTTGATACCTTAACCAAATTATTTGAAGGGAAGACCATAAACTGGAAGATGACTCTGAGGAATCAACTGAAGAATGTGAATATTCAGAATGCAAAGACTATCCAGTCCTACTTCACAAGGGTTTCTCAGATCAAGGAACAATTAGAAGCTGTTGATGAAGAAGTGGAAAATGCAGAGATTGTGATGACTACTTTGAATGGCCTTCCTAGGTCATGGGATTATTTCATCCAAGGAATTTGTGCTAGAAATAAGTTAGTCAATTTCAATAGACTATGGGAAGAATGCTCTCAAGAAGAAGCTTAGATAGCAGCTCGAGAAGAGAAGATGGGAAGTGAAAATCAATCTCTCACATTTCACTCCAAGAGAGGCAGAAGAAAAACTCATCACTTCAAAGGTAAGAATCCTCATCATAGAGATAACAATAGAAAGGACCCATCTAGATTAAGATGTTATACATGTGATGAAATAGGACACTTTTCAAAAGACTGTCCTAAGAACAAGGTCCACTCTCATAAGAAGAAGGGGAACAAAAGAAGACATCATGCTCATGCTGCAGAGGATGATGAACCATCCAAGAATAGATCCAGAAATGAAAGTGAAGATTCTTCAAGTGAGGACGAATATGTTTTGATTTCCGCTCTTACAGGTAACATTACTCATGGTAGTGATGATTGGTTTATATATAGTGGGGCTTCCAAACATATTACTGGATTCAAAGAATCCTGTGTGAGACAGTCAGAACATGAATCACCTCACAAGGTGAAGCTAGGAGATGACTACCAATATCCAATAAAAGGTAGTGGGGAATCTTCATATAAACTAGACTCTGGTAAGTCTCTAACAATGAAAGAAGTATTGTTTGTGCTAGGACTCAAGAAGAACCTTCTCTCCATATCAGCATTGGATGCAAAAGGAATGAGGGTTGCATTCATAGATGGTCAAGCCATCATGTGTCCAAGAGGTAAGACTATCGATGATGCAATGGTGATTGGAGAATAAGAAGGAGGTTTGTGCAAATTGTAGGGCCATACAAAACAAGCCTTGATCCATGACATAGTAGAGCCAAATGAGATTTGGCATAGAAGGCTTGCACATGTGCATTACAGAGCACTACCTATTGCAAGAAAAGCTGTTGAAGGTCTTCTAGAATTCCAAGCAAAACATGATGGGGTCTGCAAAGGATGTGCGAAAGGAAAGAATACAAAGAAGACATTTCCCAATAGCGAAAGCAAAGCGAAAGGCATTCTAGAAATCATCCACTCCAATGTATGCAGTCCTATGTCATCAAACTCACTAAGCGGGTATGCATACAATGTCTCTTTTATTGATGATTTTTCTAGGAAGACATGGGTTTACTTCATGAAGAAAAAAGACGAAGTATTCAGCAAATTCAAGGAATTCAAAGCCTTGATCGAGAACCACACTGAAAATAAGATCAAGACTTTTCGATCAGATAATGGTGGAGAATTCACTTTGAATGAATTCAAAGAGCTATGCAAAGAATCAGGGATTAAGAGGGAGTTGTCCACTCCTTATAATCCACAACAAAATGGGATTGTGGAACGGAAGAACAGAACTATCGTGGAAGCTGTAAGAGCCATGCTTCATGATAAAGATCTTACTATGCATCTTTGGGTGGAAGCTTCTAGAACAATGGTGTATGTACAGAACCATACTCCACATAGAGTACTCGAGAACAAAACTCCTGAAGAATTCTTCTCCGACAAGAAACCATAAGTTAGCCATCTGAGAATATTCAGCTGCCCTGTGTACATACACATTCCAAAAGAGAAGAGAACAATATTATATCCTTCAGGAAAGAAGGGTATATTTGTGGGATACTCTGAAAGCTCTAAGGCTTATAGAATATATTTCCCAGGATACAAGAAGATTGACATCAGCAGGGATGTGACATTTGATGAAGACACAACTTACAACAAATCCAGAAAGAGACCTGCTGAAGAACCTGAAGAAGCAGAAGCACCCAAAGTTCATGATACAACCATGAACAAAGAAGCTCAAGAATAAGATCGAGATTTCGAAGAACCACAAAGACTTGTAGATCCACCTCTAGAGAAGAATTCTCATAAGAGGAAACCTGCTTGGGTACGTGAACTTATCCAAGGTGTGAAAAGGTATGGGGCTCTAGAATAGAATCATAGAGAAAGAAAGAGGACTAAATCATGCTCCAGGTATGTAGCCCTACTATGTGATTTCATTGATAAAGAACCTTCCAGCTATGAAGAATCGGCATAACAGAAAGAATGGAAGGATGCTATGATCGAAAAATACCAATCGATCATGAATAATGATGTTTGGGATGTTGTCCCAAGACCAAATAGGAAGTCAGTTGTAACTTCCAAATGGATCTACAAGATCAAGCATGTTGCAGACGGTAGCATTGAAAAATATAAAGCAAGATTTGTAGCTTGGGGTTTCTCTCAGAAAGAAGGAATAGACTATGAAGAAACCTTTGCACCTATAGGCAGATACACTTCCATCAAATCAGTACTTGCTCTAGCTATAGTGATGAAATGGAAGATACACCAGATGGATGTCAAGACTACTTTCTTGAATTGTGTAGTGGAAGAGGAAGTGTATGTAGAACAACCACTCAACTTTGAGACACATGACAGGGAGTCTCAGGTGTGCATATTGAAGAAATACTTATACGGTTTGAAATAGGCACCCTAGACCTGGTACGGAAGAATTGATAGATTTCTATCCAGTTTGGGATTTGCCAAGAGTAAAGCAAATTCCAACCTTTACTACAAGGTTGAGGATGGCAACCCAGTGGTGCTTCTACTATACGTAGATGATCTATTTGTGACAGGTACGGATGGGTTGATTGCTGATACAAAGAGAAAGCTTGCTGCTGAGTTTGAAATGAAGGAATTGGGGATGATGCATTACTTTCTAGGTATGGAGGTGTGGTAGAGTACATAAGGAATCTTCCTTGGACAAGGGAAGTATGCAGTAGACATCCTGAAGAGGTTTGGGATGATGGAATGCAAGGCTATGGCCACACCTATGGCATCGAACCTGAAACTATTGAGTGATGCTTCATCAAAGTCAGTTGATGCTACGATGTATCGTTAGATGATTGGGTCATTGATGTACCTGACGAAAATGAGACCAGACATTTGCTTTGTTGTAAACACCTTGAGCCAGTTCTTGACAGATCCGAGAAATGTTCACTTGATTGCTACAAAGCATATTCTAAGGTACCTAAGGGGTACAGTTGATTATGGGCTCAAGTATGATACGAATCAAAATATTAACTTGGAGGGTTATGTTGATTTAGAGCACTTCAGGGTGTTGCTTCAGTATGGGATCAGGTGTGATATCTTGGTTTAGCAAAAAGCAATCATGTGTGGCACTGAGTATAGCTGAAGCAGAGTATGTCACAAATTGTTCAGCTAGTTGTGAGGTAGTATGGAAATGGAAGCTACTATTTGATTTATTTAATCTCCAGTTGGATGCTACTTGTATACATTGTGACAACCCGAGTTGCGTGAAGTTGTTATAGAATCCAGTGTTCCATGACAAGTCGAAGCATATCGAGATCAAGTATCACTATATCAGGGACATGGTGCAGAAGGGAGTAGTGAAGCTCTAGTATGTTGCGATGGAGGAATAGATAGCTGATGTGTTGACAAAGCCATTGGCTAGGGTGAAGTTCGAGTACTTTGGGGAGAAGCTTGGTGTTCTCTAGATTGAGGTTTCCTCCAAGGGAAAGTGATGAGTCCCATATCCATTTTGACATGGTGAGAGGATTGGTTCCTTCCATGGTCAGATGTAAGGGATAAGCCATTCTGTCATGGTGAGAGGATAGGTTCCTTCCATGATAGATATGAGTGCTAAGATCAGTAGCCATTCTAATGGGTAGGTCAGATGTAAGGGATGAGCCATTCTATCATGGTGAGAGGATTGCTTCCTTCCATGTCAGATATGAGTGCTGGCCATTCTATCGAGTAGGACAAATGTAAGGGAAATTGCCATTCTTTGAATGGAGCTACCTGGTGAGGTGCCAGGAACACTCAGTCTAGGACTGAGTAGCCATTCTGATGTGATAGAGGGATGTGTTCCCACTTGATCAGATGTAAGGGCTGAACCATTATGTCATGGCTAAAGGATTAAGTTCCTTCCATGTTATATGTGAGTGTTGGCCATTCCAACAAGCAGGTCGGATGTAAGGGCAACTTCCATTCTCTAGGAGAATGGAGGCACATAGTTAGTTAGCAAGTAGCTCATTCGAGGAGAACTGGGGGCCATTCTGATATGACTCTAGGATTGGTTCCTACAAGTTTAGATGTGATTGCAAGCCATTCCGTCACTATGAGTAGGATGTGTTCCCTCCTAGATGGATGTAAGTGTAGAGCCTTTTCATCACTATGAGCAGGATGTGTTCCTGCTGTTATAGCGTATTTCACCACTCTAGGTGAATCACACTTTGTATGCCCTTCCCCTGTCCTGCTGCAAACTCCTTAGACCCTATGGACCACTTTTTGTCCTTTGATGCTTCCTTGATCATCCCTAAAAACACATGAAAAATGACATACGCGAATTTTAAACCTATAAGCATGTACATACACGGGTTTGACCACTAAAACCATGTACATCGGGATGTGTGCATAATCCAAATCCTTTTGGAGTTTTCCTTGACATGGATCTAACTCATTCGACTCCTGGACTTCCCTATGCCTTGAGATCGCTCGGATTCGACCTTTCATTATCCCTTTGAAAAGCTATATAAGGAACCCCTTGGTACATTGAAGGCATAAGAGAGAATTGAGAGCAAAGAAACTATAGTCCATTGTTGCCAGAATTTATGCTTGAGTTTGCATCCCTTTGTCCCTTGGAGCACTATTGTGTTCTTCCCAAGCTTGCCTTTTGCTTGTGAGCTTGCTATCGAGAGATGGAGGATTGAAGTGGTGGAGGCCCAAGTGGGGGATTCAGTTTCTCCAGTTCGTAGACGTGTCGTTAGAGGTTGTATCTTGTAATCTCTGATTTATATTAATAGAAATATCTTTTCCTGTCCAATAATGTGTGTTTGAATGAATATTATATCCATTGGAATATGTCAAATGCTTATGCATTATTGATTATATATGCTAGAATAGAGCTAACACCATGATATATAGAATGCTTGTATTGTTTACTTGTTGTTGAGGAAGTAACAGATCAATTCAAGCTGAAGATTGAAAAGCTCAATGGGGATCTACTACAACCGTCTAGAATAAGGTACGAGGGCTGATCCTTTAGTGTTAGACATTTAATTTCTATTGCATATTGGAAAGGATTGATTTCTGGAGTCAAGCTGTCTGTTGTGGTACCCCAAGCCATAGGAATTTCTCTCTGTAACAGAATTGGTGACTCCGATGGGGATGTTCCTTGTTTTTCTTTGGGGTTGGGGGCACAATGGGCTTGATATTATTGATTTTCTCTTGGTTTCTCCCTGTTTCTTTGTTGCATTTAATAGAATGTTTGTCCATTGACACTCCCCTTTATTGGTTTGGCCTTGGCCTGCTTTTAACCACTTCCTTCTCTGTATATGCGGGTTTTTGGCCAAAAGTCGCGTACATACGCGGATTTTTGGCCAGAATTCACATACATACGCAACTGTTCTTTATACAGGCACGTACATCCTCCATTTTGGTGAGTGTGATGTTGTGGGAAGTTGCTGAGTGGGTTGTGAGTGTGGTTGGGTCTTCTTTAGGTCTGATGTTGTCTATTGGATGCTTCTTTTGTGACCAGAGACCGCCTTTTCATTTATTTTTATTTGAAAGTATTTTTAGTCATTTATCCTCTCTTTTTTTTTCCATTAGTGCATTACTCTTTTTGTCTTGGTGTCTTGCTGGGCTTATCTTTTCTACTTTTTGCAGAGGTTGAGAGTTTTAGATGACTTTTATTGCATTTTTCATTCTTTTATATTGAAAAATACAAAGTAGTTGCACTCTTAGTTGCATCTTAGATATGGATTTGAGGAGGTACTTGCATTGGTTTTCTTGGATGAGAGTTGTGTTTAGGCTTTCATATAGGAAGGATTGCATTGACAATTGGAAAGGAATATATATTTATGCATCTCATGTAGTGGCATACCCTATTTTTCATTTGACAAAGATTGCACTTAGCATTGTTTGTTATGGTGTGCATATTTACTTCACTGTTGAGTCATAACTTCACTAGTTGCATGGCCATTTCCCTTTGAGTAATTACAGCCAAATAAAATCAACGCTAAATTAAAATGAATTACACTCTTTTCTTTTCTAGGGTGTACCAACAAGCTTAGGTTTTAGGATCTTGGAATAGTTTATTGTAAGTCAATTCTCTAAGATCACTAAACAACAACATGTATGTGTCTGTCCAGGTGAGAGTGTGAAATTCCTTGGTATAACCAGTGTTTCTCAGGATCCTCCTCTCAAAAGGGAGTTAAGAACAAGGCAGTGTGAGTAGTTATTGATTGGGATGACCCCTAGTCATAACTGAGTAGCACCGAAGATATTTCTAGGATTGTATTCGTATCTGGGGGCTCTTTCGAGAGTTTTGGGCTTTGCTACCCTGCCCATATGGTCAATCCTTCTTGTGATTGTCCGCCTGAGCATTGATTATATTGATGTGACCTTAGTGGCCTTACCTAGGATATCAAGGGGGTACTTCGCAAAGGTTATTCTGCAAGTAGAGGTCGGACAGCATAGTCGCTTTATGCGTTGAAGCTGAGGACCACTACAATTGGTTACATACCTCCTCTTGTAGTGTATGGGAGTTTCAAGCCTCTCCTAGGTGAGACTTACCTGTTGCATTCGGGAGCTCACATATCCTCCCCTTGGTTTGCTTGTATTTTGGCTATAGATTTTCTTAGGAGTGTGCTCTTTGTGTGCTAGTTGGCCTTTGGGATCGTGGTTACTTTAGTATATTTATGCTCTCTTGAGTTCAGGTCCTTTTATTTTCGGCATTCCTGGTATCCTATCACCAATCCTTGGTCCTAGTATGGACCCTAGTGTCAGACTTAGGGGCATCACAGCCCCTTACCATGCTCATAGATTTGGGAATGGTCATCTTCCATCCTCTACTCCATTTGTGGAGGATTTTTTCCCTTCGCTCGGTCTTTACACTAGTGTTCACCCTCACTGGGGTTGTAGTGGATGCGTGAACGTTGGGTCTACACCTTAGTTTCCATTTTATGTCTCATCGTTCACCGCATTGTTTCCTTTGGGTGCTATTGTCATGCTCATTCCTCCCTATATCCTATAGTTTGGATTCTTTATTGACTCTTTTGGGTTGTCATGTAGGATCCAATTTTTGTACACTCTCTCTGAGGTTTCGACCTGTTCGTGCCTGTCACAGGTATTATGTCTGAACTGGCATATAGGTTAGGATGTCACATCCATTTTCACTTATGCATTGCCTTATGACCGTTCCATATTAACCTTAGGTATGAACCCATTCCATGGTATCACGAAACCTTCATGCTTTTGTTAGAAGTGGTACTATGTGAATGGTAGAGCTTTCCTGTACATGGGTGTCCTAGTTAGCTCCCTTTTGCATTTGGTACCTGTTAAGTCAGAGTTTTGTTTCTTCAATTTTGGTTTGATTTACATTTTCTTTCAAGTCTTTCATTTACTTTATTTTGATGTTCCCCTCCTTTAGGAATTTTTTTTTAGTATTTATATCAAATTTTGAGCTTGCTTTTGAAATTTTCAAGTTTAAGCCATAGGTTTGTTTTTTGGTTAAAGGGTTTTTAAAGTCATTATATCAAATGGTGGATTCATAGACCATACTCTGAGTCTTATCATGCATAATCATTGTTCTAACAGCTTTAAAACTCCATGCAAAATGCCTAAAAGCTGTAAAACAACGATAAAATAGCATTAAAATTATTCTTGTAGTGCTGGAACGAAAAATCACCAAAGCCGCGCTACAAGAATATCGCGACCTTCATTTTTACTGATTTTCTAGAAAAAATTTGTCGCGATTTCAAACGCTGAATGACTAATCCCATGCTGTGAGTTGTTTGCTACGTGTGAGCTCCAGAGTTATCATGATTCCAAGTGGTTCCAGGTCGTGAAGCAAATCGTGGCTATCATTACTCCTAATGCGGTTTCGTTTGATAGGTAGCCATGTAATTCAGTCAATGTCACATGAGTTTTCATTTGCATGCACTATCAAAGATGAAGGAGTTCGTGGGATAACCATAACTGCTGAAAAGTCGGATTGTGTTGCTGCAAAATGAAGGCAAGGTTATTAAGGCTGCACGGGAAATTAGGGCTCTTTAATTTCACCGCTTACAGTAAAATTGATTCTTGAAGGACATCTGTACATTCGAGGAGAAGAAATTGACAACTCAGGGCATGATTTTAAACCACTTTAGTAGATCAATTAACAGGTATTTCATGATAAACCCATATATCTGCAATTTTGGGGTTTTTTCGGCAGGGTTCATTTTATCAAAATTGATCGATGTAAATGTTAAAATGTGCTATGAAATGAAAATTCATCCAAGGAAGTAGCTGCCTGGGACATGTTGAGATGCTCTGTTAAGGGGAAGACTGAAAATTAGCTTATTATTGGACTATGCATTAGTTGAAGTTTCAAAGAGGTAGGGTCAAAAACTGTGTATGTCATGAGGATTTAAATATCAATAATGCTGCTGGTGCAACATAAGAGAAAATATCTGGACTTTTAAGACAATATGAAGACCTAGACAGCCTAAACACTTAGTTTTCACTGCATGATTAAAAGCTGATCAGTTAGTCTTGAGGTCAAGATTGAAATAAGAAATGAACAGAGTATAAGACTATCACCCCTGTCTTTTCAACACAAGGTTCATGTCTGCAGTTTAAGGAGAGTCTCTTGTTTGAATGAATAATGTACATGATGTCTAGTTTCATTAACAATACAAAAGGAGCCGAATACCTAAAATTACAGGGCACCTAAGTTGTTAGGTGTGGAAGTTTATTGTTTTTGAAAGCAGATGAAAGCAGCGAGGAGTTAAAAGTCTGAAGACAGATGAAAACCTAGTATCATTTTGATTCAAACTGTTAAGAGATGAAAGTGATAAGTTTGAGCTTATTTCTACCTTATATTCCTCTCATCTAACCTCTGAACAGTCTACAATTAATCTAGAAGGTTGACAGCCGAAATTATTCTTGTAAGCTCTTATTTTGTAGAGATTGTTTCTACAGGATTCTGGCAGGTTATGGTGCTCAATACACAGGCTTGTGTTTCATATTGGAGATGAATAGCCAATAATTAAATTGCATGACAATCACTAGTTGCAGTGAAGATTTTTGAAGATTTCAAATGGCCTAAGTCTCTTATGCTTATGATAAACCTAATCTATATTAGGAAAACAAAGGAGCAGTCAAATAAGATTAAGGGGAGCTGTCAGTGAAACCTAAGAGAATTGAATACAGTAGGCATCTGTTAGATCATAAACTGAAACCTAAAGCCATATAGTTTCCATCCCTGGAAGAAAAATATGGGTAAGAGTGGTAAAGTGAACAGAGCAGAACCAACTGATGTAGGGTGGATTGAAAACCTCCCTGGATATGTTGAATTGTTTCAGCAAGCAGGTTGGATGGACTTTTTTAAGAAGATAGATGGGCATAATACAGAGGTGTCCTGTAAGTTTGCTCAAGGTTTAAAAAATGACATGGTGACCTTTGATACTCTCAAATTCAAGTTGACAGTAGAGCTGATCTCAGAAGCCACAGGGATTAAAAATGAGGGTGAACCATGGTTCAAGAAGCTGCCTTTTGACTTTGATCCACAAAGATATCTTTTACCAAATGTCACTCCTGATTGGAATAAAGGCACCCTTATTCAATATTTCAGAAAGCAATGGATAGAGCCAATTAGGATTTTGTAGAGTTATGTTACTTGCGAAGGCAGGTATGCTTATGTGTATAAATATCACTTCATATTCCTTCAACATATGGTGTGGGTGTCAAAGATGAACTTGCCATTCTTCTTTCTGAAAAGCTTGCAGAAAATGTCCAGTAGGGTTAAGCAGCATGAATATCATACATCTCAATCAATATTTCATCATGGGCTGATTAAGCTGATTATTAACACTGTTTTGCAACATGAAGGAAAGACCTGGTATTTTTTCATCTTTTGGTCTGGTTTTCAAACCAAAGAAGAAGATCAGAAACCTAAGAGGCAAGCTGACAAGGGTAAGGTTTTGATGAGAAAATTAGGACAGAAATGTAAGCTTGAGGTTAAAGAAGAGGTCAAAAATGAGAAAATATCAAAGCAGGTGGAAGAGGATAGTAAACCCAAAGTATTTTCAGCTAGTAGCAAAGGCAAGTACTCACTGTTTGAAGACCAAAAGCAACTGCTACAGCCCATGGTACCAACAGAGGTCCCTCATGAAATGAAAACTGCTGATACAAAAAAGATGGTTGTACATGAAGAAGAATTGCAACTCAAATAGAGAAGCCCCATTACTGTATTGTCTGATGATGAAGATTACCTGTTAGAAGAGGAGCAAGTAGAAAAAACTACAGTTGAAGCTGAAACCTACAGAGAAATTCCTACTTCAGGCAGCAAAGCAACAAAACCTAATAGAAAGAGGAGTAAACTTGAAGTAGTAGAGTTGGCTGCTATCCAGCATCAAGGAAAGGACCTGAAAATGCTGGGAGAAATAACATCATATTGGAGACCTAAAACTAGGTCAAAGAACAAGCTAAGACTGAACATGAAAAAACTACTCAATCCCAGGTTAAACACAAATGAAGTTACTGTGTTAGATGATGTATCTCCTGATGAAAATCCAGAAATTAAGAAAGCTAGCAGAAAAGGGAAGAAGCCAGCAGCTGTGATAGCTTCTCATGTGCATCCTGCAGAAGTTAAGAGTTCATCTTAGAAGATTCAAGCAAGCCTGCACCTAAATTATCTGAAATATTTTTTGAAATAAGAAGTGATCTTTTTAAGTAGCCACAATTAAAAGAAGAAGCTCCTTCGGTTGAAGTAACAGGTGAGGAAAATCCTAGTATTGTAGACACTCCTGCAGACCTGTTAATTGATGATGTAGATATCTTCAAAAGGCTTGACATACCTTGTGTTGCCACCTTTTCACACACCTGGATCACGTGGCATAAATATTCAAGCCACTCAGTGTGTCCTTGGGGGAAAGTCTCGAGTCAAGGTTGTCACCTTGTTCTTGACTCCTCCGTTTAGGCTCAACTCCTAACAAAGCCAAGGGGGGTAGACCCTATTAAGTTACTAAGGATGATTTCTTAGTGTGGTGATGTTAAACTGAATCAGTTATTTAGGAGTTTGAAGATTTTAACTATAAACAATCAAGATGACAAGATACGAAGATACACACGAAAGCACAAAGTTGATACACAATATATATATGAAGCAAAAAAGACGAGTGCCTTAAAAATGGAGTCAAAAGAGATCAGTGTGCTTGCATGTGTCTGGAATAAATGTTTTGCGATTGCATCTTGGTATGTTTTAAGTTAAAAATGAAGTATTAATTGATTAAATTAGGCTAAAGGGGGACTCCAGATATACCCGAGACTACTTGGAGTATGTCCAAAACAAATCCTATACGGCTACCTGCAAGGAATATGTGGGCTGAAATGGAGTCTCTGGGGATGTGTTCATAATGTACCCATTAGGGTGTGACAGAGATCGGCGCCCCGAGGTCACTTTTCAGTAGGTTCCCACTTCCTTTGGGTATTTTTCCACCGTAAAGGTTTGATCGAGGTGTTGAATTTTCAGCTGATGGTTTGTTAATTGGGGAAGGTGAGTCCTAATTATGCTAGTCACCCAAGTGCTTTTGATACAGCTTGAATGATCAAAAGAACTGCAGCCAAGTGTAGAGAATACACACTGGAGTCTTGTAAATTTTAATAAGTTTTAAAAGACGTGTTCTTGCTTAAAAGAAAAACCTCCAAGAACCTCTTTCGATCCAAGTGGATCTCAATCGGGGAATCAAGGAGGGGTTAATTTTAAAATGCTGATAAAAAAAGATGAGAAAATAACACAACTACACAAATATGGTTTTTTGAGTAATCCTACCACGAATCTCTTTCCCCTTTCGGGTCACTCGGAAAATCGTGGGGTAAGTATTATGATTACTTTTGAAAGTAAGATATGGAATATGGAATTAAAAACAAGATCAAATATACTACCCTACAAATCAGATCAATTCTAGTAAAAGGAAATAAGCAGAAAACGACGAAAATGGCACCGACGCGAATCCCCCCAGGGGGGATGGGGAATGGGCTCGAAAGAGCCTATTCAAAGGATGATTTTATTATAGCGGTTACAATATCAAAGCACTGATAAAATAGATATTTCTTGGTCCTTATATAGGCTGAAACCAATATCTTACAGTTTATATAAAAAAAATTACAAATTATGTGACTAAAGAGAGACCCCTAGGGGGATTTGAGTGCTCCAAAAGCCACTTTGGAAAGTAGATTCCTTTATTCTATGTCAGAAATGCTAAATGAAAGTGAGTGAATTCGAATAAAAAATTCCCCAAATCACTTTAAGAGTGCCTTTGGGTCAGCCTACTTTATCTCAAAAATTAATGAAATTAAACTAGCTAAACCGACGAAAAAGGAACCAAGGAAAGAAAGATTTCCTTGGGATCTTGGCTTGCTGTTTGTGAATCCAATTAAAAGCACTGATATTTCATAATATTTAAATTATTGAACAGCAAATGAAACTACCTTAATAGGAAGCTATGAATTTTTCAATAAACTACTTGCGAAACTAAGGCAATTTTAGCTAGATCTCTTGAATTTGAACTTTATGTGCACAATGAAACTAAGATATAGAGAATTGAAGGGATCTTGATAATTATATCTATGTATGATTTTCTTTATGACATAGATCATATTTAAAAAAGAAACCTTAAAGTAACCAGTTTGAGGAAAGTTTAATAATTTTTAAAGGAGGAAGAGAGAGAAAGAGTGTTGGTTTCCTTGAAGATTCACAGTAGAGCTTTCAGGTGTAATGCCGAGGGAATATGCCTTTGAAATGTTTTGGAGAGAATGAAGAATCAAACTAGATCAGCATCCTCTCCAAAGTATGAACCTGCAACTCAGCTGAAATCAAAGAACTTGCCAAGAAACTTGTGAGATCCAATTAGTACATACAAAGAGATTCAAGATAACATGCATATAAGCTTATAGGACATGCTAAATCTATATCTATAAACATGCATCAAAGGAGAGTGACAGTCAATAAACTTATTGAACAACACCTTTCCTATCAGGATATTAATAAGCTAATTACCAATCTTAACCACAGATCTACAAGAAAATAGCAAAAAATGACCACAGATACAAGTTACCTCAGTAAAACAATGGCAATAATCATCCACACATGTAATGGCACCACACCGTATTGCCTCCAAAGCTTTTCTTTATTACAAATGAGAATTACAACAATACAATAACAGCAGCACCTCAATCCCAGTTCTAACTAGCTTGGAAGAGGAGGCTGTGCCTTGATTTATACAATTTGCAGGCCATATAGCCCAGGGGGGGCACAATTCCTCATGGAATCAAGTGAAATCATCTGATGGATAGTTCATCAATGCATAACTGAGGCTGAACTGAGCCTACTTGTCAACCAGGGGCCTGATCTGGCTGACAAATCAACCCATACACTGACACATCGGCCCACAGAGTATCCAGGAGAGACAAAACGTGTTGAGGAGAGAGGGAGGGCGCAATTCCTCATGAATACCACTGTAGATCAGCTCTGGATCTGATTTGATCCCCTCCTTTAGTCAAGGATTTGTCAGATCCAGTCAATCTGCTCCAGATCTGATTGATTTCAGTCAAATTGGTTGAGAATCCATTGAGTTATTGATTTTGGATTTGCTCCATTATTCATCAATTTATTAATTAAAATAATCAATAATTGATTTTTGGGGCTTTCTGACCTGAGTGATGGAAGAGCACTCAAAACTTAGGAAATAGTGGGTCCATGGGTTTACACGTTGCTCCTAGCTTTAAAATGAGCACCTACATGACTGAAACTGATTATTTGGCCCACTTTTATTACAAACTCAATTTTTCCAATTAAACTATTAAAAAATAGCCTAAGTTTTGGAAAAATTAAAATTTAATAAAAAACACTGAAAAAACTGAAAAATTGAAAAATTGAAAAACTCCTAGGGGGACTTAGACATGTTCATATGACTCAAAAATGATGTCTAGCATGATTATACATTGACACATAGAATCTAATAACCTCAATAGGCCTAAATGCCAAGCCGACCACCCCAACTTTGGAGGTATGGAGTGAAAAACTCAGAAATTATCAGTCGTTTATTCAACAACCAATAATAACCAAGGGAAAAAACACCCTGGGCTGATCGGATTGACAAATAAAGTCTAAGAGACCGATTCTTTTATAGACACTATCATGCTAGAACATTTATTACAATTCCCCCATGGGGTATGAACATGTGATATGATACAACAAGCACTTCCCAGAAGTACTTCCAAAGGTCTTTTTGAAGTCCGAACAAGTTAACCCTATACGGTTCACCAGGCTCTCTTGATAAAAACCACTAAGTACAACTTAGGTGGTAACATTCTGGCTCCATTTGGGACACATTCTCTAACTGATCTTCTGTTCAAAGGAGAGGATGTGAGAACTCTAGAATATCTGGTTCCTGCAAGGCAATTAGAGTTTGTCAGTAACATGTATATATAAGAAAAAATTAGCCATAAACAAACTAATGTACATAATTAATCTATAATGTGCAAAAAGGAATATTTTACAAAAACTAATATACAAAGGAAAATTTTCAACATGGTACAACATAACTATAATACAATAATCAATGATACAACAATATGATATATACAATTTATAAATACATGTAGGGCAAGGTTTAGAAATTGGCCCTGAAACCACCAATGCCACTAAAGGCATCAAAATGTCTCGGCAAAAAATAGCTTGAGGAGAAAACCATTCACTGGTAAGCTCAATCTTTTTCCTTCCAAGTCATTTAGATAGAAGGAGTTCATTCCTGCTATTTCATCAATGATGTATGGTCCCAACCATAGGCTGTTGAGCTTTCCATGCTTCCCAGGTTTTTCCCGTCATTTGTCCCAACGTAGAACCGTGTCACCTACTTGGAAGGAACTTGACCGGGTAGATTTATCGAAGGCTCTCTTGACCTTGTCTAAATTCTTGATACTATGGTCAAGAGAATCTCTTCTGCTCTCATCTAGCTCGATTAATTGGTTTATTCTATTCTGGATGGCCTCCTGATCTGAGCTGAATGTCTGGAGGAGCTGATACATTGGAAGCTTTAGATGGATTGGTAAAGTGACATCAAGGCCATAGACTAGTTCGAAAGGGCTCCTCCCTATTGAACTTTTCTTAGTGATCCTGTCAGGCCATAATGCCAATTTGATTTTTCTATCCCAAGCCTTCTTATTGTCACCCACAATTTTTTTGATTATGGTCATTAATTTCTTGTTACTTGATTCTGCTAGACCATTTCCTTGGGGATAGTAATTATATGAGTGAGATAGGATAATGCCGTACTTGAAACAAAAAGATGACATCTTGGAATAAATAAAGCATGGGCCATTATCTGTGATTATTCTAGCTGTCACACCGAATCTTGTGATGATTTTGTCTTCTAGAAAATCCATGACAATGGCATCAGTTGCCTTTTTGGTGGGTATGGCCTCTACCCATTTGGTAAAATAATCTGTGGCGGTAAGAATCCAAGAATAACCATTGCTTGAGTTATCCTTGAACTTACCGATGAAGTCAAGTCCCCATTGCTGAAAAGGGGCTTGGACTGCTATTGGATTTAGAGGCAAGGTTTTCATTTGTTGCTTTCCGGTAAATAACTGACACTGGGGGAAAGCTCTGACAGCCTTGTGCACATCTGAAAATAGGTTTGGCCAATAGTAGCCTGCTCTAAGGATTTTGTGGGTGGTTGTTTTAGCAGAAAAATGTCCACCACAAAATCCTGAATGGAACTCAAACATGAGCTTCTTGGACTCAGGTTCATCGACACATCTAATTATCAAACCATCTCGGTTTCTCCAACCCAAACCATCTTTGGTTAAACAATACTTAGTTTCCTTTAATCGTAATGCCCTTCTTTTATGACCCAGTAAGTGATCGGGGCACATAAGGTTGCGGAGGAAAAATATGATGTCGATGTACCAGGGATGCTGCTCCAATCTCTGAAACTCATCTGATACATTTTGCTCTGAATTGCTGCTCTGGCAGATTATTCCTAAAGCCTCCTCATTTCCTTGGGTCAACATCTTTTCAAGACCCTGTCCCTTGATTAATTTAGTAGGTCTTATCTAAAAATCATATTCCTGAATTTTTGAAACCCACTTACCCCTGACTCCTAGACAGTCTTGTTGAAACATGATATCCTTGACAGCTGCATAGGGTACATATCCAATGATTTTGGAGTAACCTATATAAGTTCCGAAATGTTTAAGGGACTTGACAAGAGCATAGGCCTGTTTCTCCATCATGGTATACTTTAATTCTGAATTTTGTAAGGCCCTACTCATAAAGGCTATGGGTTGCTCTTGTCCCTCCTTATTCTTTTGAAGTAAAACACCAGCAATGGTGTCTTCTGAGGAAAAGGAAAATATTTCAAACTCTTTGGAATAATCAAGACTAATCAAGACCGGGGACATGGATATGGCATTTTTTATGGACTTGAATGCATCTTTCCCTTCATCTGTCCACTCAAACTTAGCATCTTTCTTCAATAGCTTTTGTAGAGGTTTCATTAATTCTGCCAAGTTTGGGATGAATCTTCTTATGAAATTGATTTGACCATTAAAGGATTGGAGAGATTTTAGATTGTGAGGCAAGGGGACTTTCTTAATAGCTTCAACTCTCTCAGGATCAACCTTGACACCATCTTTAGAAATGATGTGCCCCAGCAACTTGCCTTCATTAACTCCAAAGATTGACTTGGCGGGATTCAAGGAAATTCCATATTTTTGACACCTTATAAAAACCTGCCTAAGATGACTTATGTGGTCAGATATTTCTTTTGAAAAAACATTTAATTCATCCTGATATATCTCAATTATTTTTCCTATCAGTTCTTTGAAGGAAAAATCCATGGCTCTTTGGAAGGTGGCCCCAGCATTCAATAGGCCAAAAGGCATTCTTAGAAATTTATAAGTACCCCAAGGTGTGGTGAATGTAGTCTTATGTTGATCTTCTTTGTTTACCAACACCTGGTTATAACCGGAAAAGCCATCCAACATGGACATCATTCCTGATCCTGTTACTCTTTGAAGCAAAGTCTCCATGTCGGGTAATGGGTAATTATCTTTAAGGCATGATGTATTCAGATTTCTAAAATCTATACATATTCTAATTGACCCATTCTTCTTTCTAACAACAACTAAGTTGGAGAACTAATATGAATGCCTTGTAGGTGCTATGATCCCTGCTGCTAGCATTTTTTGAAGTTCTTTCTGCACAATGGGGGCCAACTTAGGATTTATCCGCCTAAGTTTTTGTCGAAAAGGTTTGGCCTCCTTAGCCTCTTCTGTGAGGGGAATAGTGTGTTGAAACACATCTTCCCTATATGCTTTAAGCTCATCATAACTAAAGGCCAACACATCTCTATACTCTTTGATTAAGTTGATCAAGTTGTTCCTTTCCTTTTTTGAAGTACCTTTTCCAATTTTTATTAACTTGGGATCCTTGTCAGTTCCTATATTTATTTCCATATAATTCCCAATTTTTATTTCTTCTTTTTGTTTTTTATGATGATCCTGCCGATCAAAAAGATTTTTGAAAGCTATAAGGCTACTCGGGATGTGGTTCCCTTCATTATTCTCGCACTCATGATACTCTTTACCTTCCTGCTGATAACTGATCTTGCAACCTTCGAATTCTTGTAGATTGTGGATGAATCTCAAGAGATGCTCATCATCTTTGAACACATGCCAGTGGTCTATATTATCCAGAATTGAAGGTCTGAAATTTATTTCCATTTTTTGATTCCCATTAATCATTTCATCTGATGGTTGGAGGGTGGATGCTGCTACCGCCAATCTATCTGCTAACCCATTCATTTCCCTATGGATCTTTTGAATGTTAAGTGCATCAAACCATTCCATAGTGTCCCATGTGGCATTCCTATACTTCCTTAGTCGGTCATTTTTACATTGATACTGATTCTTGATCTAGAGGACAACTAGATCTGAATCACCCTTTATGTTCAACATCTTTATCCCCATCTCTTTAGCAGCTTCTAAACCTAGGATCAATGCCTCATATTCAGCTACATTGTTTGATGCTTCAAACTCTAACCTGAACGCAAAATTGTAGATTTTATCTGAAGGAGAAATGATCATGATGCCAGCACCCTTTCCCGCTTTGGAATAAGCCCCGTCAAAATACATTTTCCAAACTTCATTGATCTTTTCATTTTTAATGTTTTCCTTAATGGGGGGCATGAAATTTGACAAAATAGCATAGTTTCCAAAATTATCAGTGAAATGAACAAATTCTTTTCCGGGCTTCTTAGGGTTTTCTACATGTCATTTCCTTAGCTTTTCTCTATGGAGAATCACCCTAGTGTTCTCTGATGCAGGTATAGTAGCATATGTCCAATCCATTTGGATGTGCCCACCAAGATTTGCAGCCCATTTTCTGGATAGCAACATACCCCAATTATCTGCGACATCTATTACCACCACATCCATCGTCATGTTGATATCTGGATACTTAGCTAACTTGACCTGTAAATTTAATATTATCCCTACCACTTCAACTTCTCTTGCATCCATGGCACAAACATTGTGGTAGGGTCGGGTGACCCTCAGATTTAGCTACTCCATTACTTTCCTAGTCATGACATTTGATGAAGCACCCGAATCTAACATACAGTTATGAATGAGAAGTTGATCAACTAAAAGGGAGACATAGAAAGGTGGGTGATCTTCTCTCCTTGGATCAATATTGTTGAGGACTATGGGCATATCTATAGGTTCGATAAGATCAGCTTTAAATATAGCATTATTATTAGGAAGGGGATCCTCCTCGATAATTTTATGAGCTTCACTTTTGCTATCTTCTAAGGATTTCAACAATTTTTCCTTTTGACCGGGAATCTTAAGGACATCAGTTGCATAAACATGAATTTTAGCATTACTTATCCATTCTCCCATATCAATATTTGATTCAGGGACAATAGGAGGATCTGGGAAGGAAGGAGTGGTTACCTTTTGCTTGTACTATTTAGGCGGTGATTGTTTTTCTCTCCTTTGATGCACAGCTCCCTTGAACCTGGCATCCCTCCTTTCCTTAATTTCCTCGGGAGGAGGCATTGTACCATAAAAGTTAGATAGGAGATCCTTCTTGAAACCGTAGTCTGTGGCCTGCTTGCAATGCTAGTTTGATAGAGGATAGGTTCGGCCTACCATGTACACATGATTAGACTTGCCTGATGTTGTTTCCTGATTACTGACCTCTGCCATCCCATGTTCTATAATCTGGTTTTCTATGTAGCAAGCACTTTCTTGGTGGAATTGCTCGCAAGGTCTGCACCATGGAATTACTTCTTCTACCAGGTTAGTTGAGTCTAACTGGTTTGGAATCCTAGGTTCTTGTTGACGAAACTTCTTCTAATACACTTGATTCTGTTTTGGCTGAAAATTCCTAGGTCCATTATTTCTCTCCCATGTGACCATTCTATTTTGCATTTTTGTCATGAATTGGTCCTGATCAATCATCACTTTTTCAAGCATGCTAGCTATCTTTTCCATGGGGTATTTAGAGGTTTTATTTTCCTCTAATTCAATGGCCTTTCCCTTTTCTTTGTTGAACGAAGTATTTCCCCTAGTGTAACCTGGAATGTTGGACTTGCCCGAAGATTGTATATTCCTTTCTATTTTCTTGGCCAGATCTTGAGCAGTTTTTAGATCGACTGGATCTTTATCCCTTAATTGGTATCTCAAATCACCAGTGAAAGCTTCGATGTAGGATATTAAGATGGAGGCATCACTTGGCTTGATGTCTCTAGGGAGATCCACAACCACCCGCCCGAACTTAGTATTAAATTCATATATGGTTTCATTCTTTATCTTCTTTATAGTATGTAGGGCAGCAAGCAAATGTCTTGGTTCTTTCATTCCCCCCCACTTCTTCTTAAAACCTGCTTGGAATTCATTAAGGGTTTTATATGAATCATCACCAAGGTTTTCATACCACTCTGCAGCATCATCCTCTAAGGATAAAGCAAAGAGCTTCATTTTGACATCATCATGGTCATGGGCAGGATCATTGCAATAACTGACTAGGTGCCTTTTGAACTTTTTAAGGTGAGACTTGGCAGTGATGGCATTGTTCCCCTCGAACTTGGGGAGCTTCTTGATCGCATCATTCGGAATGTTATGAGGAGCACCTGCTATCTGAGAAAAGTCAAGGGGTTTGAAAAATTCTGTCATTTCTTGAGATTGGAAAGTATGACTCTCTACAAATATGCTATGGATATCTGAGAGGGATTGGTCTCCTAAATATTCAAGGTTTCTACGAGAAGTTTGCCTATTCAATCTTTCCCTAATAAACCTTTCGGGATCAGGGAGAGGATTGAATAATTGTCGGCGGTTTCTTCGGGTAGAAATTCCTGAAGGGATGTTAGACAGTGGATTCGCCAGATGGATCGAGTTTTAATTTTTATGTTTTTAAAGACTAGATCAATCAAAAGTTTTTTATCTTTTTAGTTGTTTAGAAAAAAGCTAAGCTAAGTCGTACTCAGGAATAAAAATATTTATCCCCAGCAACGGCGCCAAAAAGTGTTGCCGCCTTTTAACACACCTGGATCACGTGGCAGAAATCTTCAAGCCACTTGGTGTGTCCTTGGGGGCAAGTCTCGAGTCAAGGTTGTCACCTTGTTCTTGACTCCTCCGTTTAGGCTCAACTCCTAACGAAGCCAAGGGGGGTAGACCCTATTAAGTTACTAAGGATGATTTCTTAGTGTGGTGATTTTAAACTGAATCATTTATTTAGGAGTTTGAAGATTTTAACTATAAACAATCAACATGACAAGATACGAAGATACACACGAAAGCATAAAGTTGATACACAATATATATATGAAGCAAAAAAGACGAGTGCCTTAAAAATCGAGTCAAAAGAGATCAGTGTGCTTGCATGTGTCTGGAATAAATGTTTTGCGATTGCATCTTGGTATGTTTTAAGATAAAAATGAAGTATGAATTGATTGAATTAGGCTAAAGGGGGACTCCAGATATACCCGAGAGTACTTGGAGTATGTCCAAAACAAATCCTATACGGCTACCTGCAAGGAATATGTGGGCTGAAATGGAGTCTCTAGGGCTGTGTTCGTAATGCACCCGTTAGGGTGTGACAGAGATCGGTGCCCCGAGGTCACTTTTCAGTAGGTTCCCGCTTCCTTTGGGTATTTTGCCACCATAAAGGTTTGATCGAGGTGTTGGATTTTCACCTAATGGTTTGTTAATTGGGGAAGGTGAGTCCTAATTATGCTAGTCACCCAAGTGCTTTTGATACATCTTGACTGATCGAATGAACCATAGCCAAGTGTAGAGCATACACACTGGAGTCTTGTAAATTTTAATAAGTTTTAAAAGATGTGTTCTTGCTTAAAAGAAAAACCTCCAAGAACCTCTTTCAATCCAAGTGGATCTCAATCGGGGAATCAAGGAGGGGTTAATTTTAAAATGCTGATAAACAAAAGATGAGAAAATAACACAACTACACAAATATGGTTTTCTGATTAATCCTACCACGAATCTCTTTCCCCTTTCGGGTCACTCGGGAAATCGTGGGGTAAGTGTTATGATTACTTTTGAAAGTAAGATATGGAATATGGAATTAAAAACAAGATCAAATATAATACCCTGCAAATCAGATCAATTCTAGTAAAAGGAAATAAGCATAAAACAACGAAAATGGCACCGACGCGAATCCCCCCAGGGGGGATGGGGAATGGGCTCGAAAGAGCCTATTCAAAGGATGATTTTATTACAGTGGTTAAAATATCAAAGCACTGATAAAACAGATATTTCTTGGTCCTTATATAGGCTGAAACCAAGATCTTACAGTTTATATAAAAAAATTACAAATTATGTGACAAAAGAGAGACCCTTGGGGGGATTTGAGCGCTCCAAAAGCCACTTTGGACAGAAGATTCCTTTATTCTCTGTCAGAACTTCTAAATGAAAGTGAGTGGATTAGAATAACAAATTCCCCATATCACTTTAAGAGTGCCTTTGGGTCAGCCTACTTTATCTCAAAAATTAATGAAATTAAACTAGCTAAACTGACGAAAAAGGAACCAAGGAAAGCAAGATTTCCTTGGGATATTGGCTTGCTATTTGTGCAGCCAATTAAAAGCACTGATATTGTAGAATATTGAAATTATTGAACAGAAAATGAAACTACCTTAACAGCAAGCTATGAATTTTTCAATAAACTACTTGCGAAACTAAGGCAATTTTAGCTAGATCTCTTGAATTTGAACTTTATGTGCACAATGAAACTAAGATATAGAGAATTTAAGGGATCTTGATAATTAGATATATGTATGATTTTCTTTATGAGATAGATCAGATTTAAAAAAGAAACCTTAAAGTAACCAGTTTGAGGAAAGTTTAATAATTTTTAAAGGAGGAAGAGAGAGAAAGAGTGTTGGTTTCCTTGAAGATCCACAGTAGAGCTTTCAGGTGGAATGATGAGGGACTATGCCTTTGAAATGTTTTGAATATAATGAAGAAGAAAACTAGATCAGCATCCTCTCCAAAGTATGAACCTGCAACTCAACTGAAATCAAAGAACTTGCCAAGAAACTTGTGAGATCCGATTAGTACATACAAAGAGATTCAAGATAACATGCATATAAGCTTATAGGACATGCTAAATCTAGATCTCTAAACATGCATCAAAGGAGAGTGACAGTCAATAAACTTATTGAACAACACCTTTCCTATCAAGATTGTAATAAGCTAATTACTAATCTTAACCACAGATCTACAAGAAAATAGCAAAAAATGACCACATATACAGGTTACCTCTGTAAAAAAATGGCAATAATCATCCACACATGTAATGGCACCACACCGTATTTCCTCCAAAGCTTTTACTTATTTCAAATGATAATTACAACAATACAATAGCAACAGCACCTCAATCCCAGTTCTAACTAGCTTGGAAGAGGAGGCTGTGCCTTGATTTATACAATTTGCAGGCCATCTAGCCCAGGGGGGGTGCAATTCCTCATGGAATCAAGTGAAATCATCTGATGGATAGTTCATCAATGCAGAACTGAGGCTGAACTGAGCCTACTTGTCATCCAGGATCCTGATCTGGATGACACATCAACCCATACACTGACACATCGGCCCACAGAGCATCCAGGAGAGCCAAAACGTGTTGAGGAGAGAGGGAGGGCGTAATTCCTCATGAAGACCACTATAGATCAGCTCTGGATATGATTTGATCCCCTCCTTTAGTCAAGGATTTGTCAGATCCAGTCAATGTGCTCTAGATCTAATTGATTTCAGTCAAATCGGTTGAGAATCCATTGAGTTATTGATTTTCGATTTGCTCCATTATTCATCAATTTATTAATTAAAATAATCAATAATTTATTTTTGGGGATTTCTGACCTGAGTGATGGAAGATCACTCAAAATTTAGGAAATAGTGGGTCCATGGGTTTACACGGTGCTCCTAGCTTTAAAATGAGCACCTACATGACTGAAACTGATTATTTGGCCCACTTTTATTACAAACTCAATTTTTCCAATTAAACTATTAAAAAATAGCCTAAGTTTTGGAAAAATTAAAATTTAATAAAAAACACTGAAAAAATTGAAAAATTGAAAAATTGAAAAACTCCTAGGGGGACTTAGACATGTTCATATGACTCAAAAATGATGTCTAGCATGCTTATACATTGACACATAGACTCTAATAACCTCAATAGGCCTAAATACCAAGCCGACCAGCCCAACTTTGGAGGTATGGAGTGAAAAACTCAGAAATTATCAGTCGTTTATTCAACAACCAATAATAACGAAGGGAAAAAACACCCTGGGCTGATCGGATTGACAAATGAAGTCTAAGAGACCGAGTCTTTTACAGACACTATCATGCTAGAACATTTATTACAATTCCCCCATGGGGTATGAACATGTGATATGATACAACAAGCACTTCCCAGAAGTACTTCCAAAGGTCTTTTTGAAGTCCGAACAAGTTAACCCTGTCTGGTTCACCAGGCTCTCTTGATAAAAACCACTAAGTACAACTTAGGTGGTAACACCTTGGAGACCCACAGATGAACAAGAAGCTATGATAGAAAAGGTCATTGACACAGGTAAAGAGAACTTGCAGAAGACTGTCAGGAAGTACAAACATCAAATGAGTTACATGCAAGAGGTAAATGATGGATTAATGATGGCTAACAGGAGGTTGAGAGAAGACCTTCAGGATGTAAATGACCATTTCCAGGAGTTTACAGCAGTAGCAAAGGAAGCACTAAAGAGGAAAAGGGCTACTGACATGCATTGTATAGAGTTGGAAAGGACAGTCCAAGACCTACAGCAGAGAAACAAGGAGCTTATCAAGAAGATAAATGACATGGAGCAGGAGCAGAAGAAAGCTAAAAGGAAAGATCAACCACTAGATGGTATTGCTCTCCTAGCTGAGGCAGCGAAGAAACTATGAGTCAGTTGTTCATTTAGTTAGTTGTTATCTTTTGATAAACACATATGTTAGTGATTTACTATTTTTAGCATATTTTTTAATTTTGTAAGTTTGTACTTTTTACTTTACCTCAGCGAGTTGATAGAGGTAGTTAGGGTTCTAGACCCAACTGATTTTGTAAAGAAACACTATTTAGAGAGATAGGAAAGTCATTGAGAGGGTTCTGATTTTTGGGAGCTACAGGAGGTCTGCAGACTGTTTGTATCTTCAGACTTGTTCACAGCTAAGTATGGAGACTCTTATAAGCATTTGCTGATGAAATTATGATATATATGACTTTTACCCTTTAGTTTTTCTGTGTTGGCTTCATTATTGAACTTGTTTAGTTTCTTAATAGGTATATTCATTGCTGGTTAATGTGTATTTGCTGGTAATGCTTGTCTGTTATGTATGAACCTCAACATTGTGTTTCTGTTGGATCTTGTGTGATATATTATGCATCTTTATCATCATTTGTTTATGATTTAGTTATTGCTTTCCTTATGAATGTATTCCCTGATTGTTCCCAAATCTTATAACCATTAAAACATTACAGAAACCCTAAACCTTATCTGTTTTATTGAATTTTATCTTGAGTGTGTGTTGGCTTGTTTCTCTGGCCTTAGAAACAATTTCTGACACAAACATCTTTGGCGCCGTTGTCGGGGACGAAGCTGAAGCATATCTTCCCTGGGATACTTATCAGTTTTCCTAGTTTAAGAGGTGGACTTGAACCAACATTTTTTAAGGCTATTTTTCACCAAGTTGTCACAGTGGCTTCTAGAGGAATTGGAACCAGAAACAGACCTACTTCTCCATTGCAATTGGGTGTGACAGACCCTGAACAGATCTTAAAAACAACAAGAAAACTCAGAAGGTCTCAATCTTTACTAGCCTCCTGTGACCTTGACCAGTTGGGTGTTTCATTACATTCAGTTGAAAACTCACCTTGGATAAAACCTACCATCCCTGAGGACACTTTTCAAGTTTTTACTAATCCTCAAACCTTTTTGAAAGCCAAGACTACTTCTCCTGGTAAAATACCTCTCTTTCAGCTGAAAGTAGGAAAGATCCCTTTTCAAACAAGTTCAAGTCAAGCTTCTTCATCTGCAAAGATAGTCGGTCCAAAGATGGCAGCCCAAAACCCTCCCATGGATATGATGGACCGGATGGTTGCAGCCAGGTATGCACCATTAGTCTTACCTCAGCCTTTACATGCATTGCCTGGAGGTGATTACCAAAAATATATGCCTAGGTTCAATGGCCAGGGGGAGACTACTGCTGAAGAACATTGGGATGCTTTCCTAAGTTATGCTGACAATCAAAACATTGAGATCAAATATGTATGGATGAGGGTATTTGTTCAGAGCCTTGATGGGGATGTAAGGAAGTGGTTCAGAGAGTTTCTTGCCAACTCAATTACTATAATTGAGGAGCTCCGTGATCTTTTCATGAGGTAATGGGGAGACACAAAGGACCACACCTAATATATAACTGAGTTTGGAGCTCTCAGAAGGAAAAAAGAGGAGACTGTTGCTGATTTTTCCAAAAGATTTAACAAAATGTATAGTAGGATTCCAGCAGAAATTAAGCCTACTGAAACATCAGCTAAACTTACCTATGCCAATGCCTTTGACCATGAATTTTCTCTATTATTGAGAGAAAGGAGACCTATCACCTTGCTGAACATGCAAGATGCAGCATTGGAGGTACAATCCAATTTGCTGGCTTCAAACAGACTTAAGAAAGAAACTCCCCAACAGCTTTATGAAAGAAAAGGAAAGAAGGAAGCTGTTTCAGGAAGTGCTGCTCCTCAGTCTGCTGAAGCCAAGATAGATGAGATGGCTAAGCTAGTGAAGATTCTCACTGCTAAACTGAATAAACTAGAGCTTGAAAATAATTCCGGCAAACCTGCTCTAGAAGCTGAAAGAAATCCAAATAACCAGAATCAGTTCAGAAGGCAATTTGCCCCTAGATTCATACCAAGAGAGCGCAGGAACAATGATATCCAACGGGAAAGGAGGGAGAATGAGGATCAAAGAGTGCCCCCACCTCTTCAAAATAATGTAGTTGATGAAGAAGAAGTTGATGAACAACTTCTTTTTGAAGAAACTGAGACTGATCAGGATATGAACCACTTTGGAGACGGATTGTCTACAGGTTTTGTTACTGAAGAAGATTTTCTGAATTCAGAATATTACGATGCTGATATGTTTGAAACTGAAGATGATTTAGGCTTGGAAAATACTGTTGTAACTGCTGCTGTTCATCAGAATGGACCTAAGAAGACAATAAGTCTCATATCAGGCCCAAAACAAGTGGTCCAAGCCCCCAAGAAGAAGGCTGATGTTCCTACTGCAAATGTTCCTGCTACAGATGTACCTGCTAAACAAGTACCTGATCCTGTCATAGAAAAGAAGAAATCTACAGAAAAATCAACGAAGAATGCTGAAATTGAAGAGGTAAACAAATCTGTCCAGAATTTCAGTTTGGAGAATGAACTAGAGAAGTTAAAAATTCCTGTACCTTTGACTGAGTTAATAAAGAATCCATCATATAAACAAACAGTTTTGAATGTGATGAATGTACCCAGTAATTAGCCTATTTCAGATACAGTTAATTTGCAGGAAGAAATCCCAAGAATTTTTATTGGATCAGCTCTGGCTGAAAAGACTGAAAATGAGGCTGGTGCTTCTCCTCCCTTTTATGTCACCTTGACTGTCCATGACCAAATGATTCACAATTGTATTTTAGATTCAGGATCCTCCCATAATTTGATGCCAAAATCTGTAATGGAATGCCTGGGCCTCAGTATCACCAAACCTTACCATGATCTATATGCCTTTGACTCCCGAGCTATGAAATGTTTAGGAGTAATTAAAGATATGGTTGTCAGCTTAGCTCAGTTGCCTATGAAAAGTGTGATAATGGATGTTGTAGTAGCTGACATTACACCAAAGTTTGGCTTACTTCTGTCTAGGTCATGGGATAAGAAGGTTGGGGGAACCTTACAGATGGACCTTTCTTATGCCACTATTCCTGTGTTTGGTGGAGAAAATAGAAGACTATACAGAGAGCTGCAGTTTTCTTACATACTGATAGATGACAAGCATCCCACTAATCACCCACTGTACTCCGTTGATAAAGATCTTGGTACATGCATGTTACATTTCAATGATGAGGATAATTTTGCTGGTCTGTTACAAGTGGAAAAAGATCAGCCAATAAAACACAGCAAAGAGGAAGAAGATGCACTGTGGCAGTTGTACTTTGATGTATCCTCATGCAAAGAGGGTGCTGGAGCTGGAGTCTTACTCATTTCTCCTAGAGGTGAGATAGTGAAACTCATGTATAAGCTAGAGTTTGTTACCACTAACAATACTGCTGAGTATGAAGCTCTACTATTGGGACTAAAAGCTGCTAAAGACTTAGGCATTCAGCAAATTGCTGCATTTGGCGACTCCGAGTTGGTTGTTCAACAGGTGAAGAACAACTATCAAGTAAATCAAGGTTTGCTGAAAGTATACCGGAATGAGGTATGGGATATGCTTGAAAATTATTTTATCGCATTTAATATGAATCATATTCCAAGGAATCATAATGAGACTGCAGATTTGTTAGCTTTGGCTGCCACACAGTTCAGAATTCCTAAAACCACTCAGCTAAGGTATCCCATAGAAGTGAGGTACAGACCATGTGTACCGGATAATGTGAAGCACTGGAGGGTATTTGAAGATGACATTGAAATCAAAAAATTTCTTGAGCTTACAGATGAGTTTACTAACGCCCAAATTGATCAAGAAGAAGATGAAGGGGATGAACAGTTAGATGAGTTTGCTGAAAATGAATCTGCTGAAAATGAGTCTGCTGAAAATAAGTTTGCTGAACATGAGATAGCAGGTCATAAAATTATTGAGTTGAAGAGTAACTTCATCCCAAAAGGTTTAGTACCTTTAGAAAGAATATTTACCAAAGATGATACTCCTTCAAAGCCAGTGGTTCAATCTTCAGAAGACAATGTAGTGGACTGCAACATTGGTTCTGCTGAACATCCAAAAATGGTAAAAATTTCCAAATCTCTGTCAGCTGAACAATGAAATAGATACATCAAACTTCTGAAAGAACATGTAGATGTGTTTTCCTGGTCTTATGAAGAACTACAAACCTATGATACAACAATCATTCAGCATAAATTTCCTTTGAATCCTAATGTTAAACCTTTCCGACAGAAACTAAGAAGGATCAATCCAGCTTTGTTTCCTAAGATTGAAAAGGAAGTAAAGAAGCTACTGGATGCAAAAATAATAGTGCCTCTCAGGTACTCTTCCTGGGTTGCTAATCTAGTTCCTGTCAGGAAAAAGAATGGGTAAATCAGATTATGTGTTGACTTCAGAAATCTGAATAGATCATCATTGAAAGACAACTATCCTCTTCCTAAGATTGAACAGGTATTGCAGCAAGTATTTGGAGCTCAGAGGATCTCTATGGTGGATGGTTTCTCAGGGTACAATCAGATTGCAATGCACCCTGATGACAAGGAAAAGATAGCCTTTACAACCCCCTGGGGGACATTCATGTATGAAAAGATGCCTTTTGGCCTGATGAATGCTGGAGCAACATTTCAGAGAGCAATGGATATTTCCTTTGTTGGGGAAAAAGATAAGTTTATGGTTATCTATCTGGATGATATTACTGTATTCTCAAAATATGATGATGAACACTTGAAGCATTTAAGACAGACCTTCCAAAAATGCAGAAAATTTGGTTTGTCTCTAAATCCCAAGAAATCACATTTTGCTGTGTAAGAGGGTAAATTACTTGGTCACTTGGTGTCTGCTGATGGCATCAGAATAGATCCTGAAAGAGTGAAAGCTATACTGAATATTAGTTTACCAAGGAGTAAAAAGGATTTTCAATCATTCATTGGAAAAATTAATTTTCTGCGGTGGTTCATTCCTAATTTTGCTGAGACTATTAAACAGATCACAGCCATGCTGAAGAAGGACCAGGAAGTTAGGTGGACTGTTGAGGAAAAGGCTGCATTTGAGAAAATCAAGGTGGCTCTTATTGAAGCACCTGTGTTGGTAAGCCCCGATTTCACCAAAGAATTTCTTACTTTTTCATTTGCATCAGAAGACACAATTGTAGCAGTTTTACTTCAGAAAAATAAAGAAGGATTGGAACAGCCTATTGCCTTTTCCAGTAAAACTCTTAGAGATTCTGAGCTGAAGTACAGTATATTGGAAAAGCAGGCTTATGCTCTGGTGAAGGCTTTAAAATTTTTCAGAATTTATGTCTTGCATTCAAAATTTATTTCATTTGTTCCAAATGCTGCAGTAAAAGATGTCTTAACACAACCTGATAGTGAGGGTAAGAGAGGCAGATGGATTGAAAATATTATGGAGTATTATGTTGAGATCAGGCCTACTAAGCTTGTCAAGGGACAAGGCTTAGCCAAGATGTTAGCTGATTCAAATTGTCAGGCTCTGGGACTACATGTCATGGCTGAAGAAATAGCTCAAGAGGAAGAGCAAGCAGCACTGAAGAAAGAGAAGATCATGGATTTCTACTCAGCATCTACCTGGTATGTAGACATAGTCTATTTCCTGTTGTTTTTACAATGTCCTGAGCATTTGGACAGGAAGGCTGCCAGATCTTTGAAACTCAAAGCTACTAAGTATTTTTTGGTACAAGATCAATTGTTCTAGAAGGATCCAGGGGGTATCTTGCTCAGATGTTTTGACCAATCTGAAATAGGAGAAGTGATTTCAGAATCTCATGAAGGTGCTTGTGGAGGGCACAAGTATTGGAAAGCAACAGCCTACAAAATTTTGCGAGCTAGATATTATTGGCCATCCTTGTTCACAGATGTTTACCAGCAGGTAAGAGCTTGCATTCCTTGTCAAAAATTTGCTGGTAAACAGAAATTATTGTCTTTGCCTTTAAAACCTATTGCAGTCAATGCCCCTTTTCAGTAGTGGGGTCTGGACTTTATTGGAGAAATAAATCCAGCATCTTCAGGACAACATCATTGGATCTTGACTGCCACATATTTTTTCACAAAATGGGTGGAAGCCATTCCCACAAAGAATGCTACAGATAAGGTAATTATGGATTTTATTGAAGAAAACATCCTAAGTCGGTTTGGTTGTCCACAGAGATTAGTAACAGACAATGCGAAGGCATTCAAATCTAAGGCAATGGTGGCCTTTTGTGAAAAAAATGGCATCATTCGGAAGCACTCAACTCCCTATTATCCTCAGGGCAATGGTCAAGTTGAATCCTCCAATAAGAATATTATTCAGAGCATCAAGAAACTGCTGAAGCATAACAAAAGGTCTTGGGACTCGATGCTGAAATATGCATTGTGGGCAGATAGGATTACAGTGAAACATGCAATTGGTACTTATCCATTTCAACTAGTTTATGGGACAGAGGCAGTTTTCCTTGTTCAGCTGGGGATTCCAGTGATGAAATTCCTCCAGAATTCTCAAGAGGAACCAGATGATATGCAGAGGAGAATCTTTGAAATGATAGAGTTACAACAAAGTAGAGAAAAGGTGGATGAAAAAGCACAGCTATATAGAGCCAAGATTAAAAATAGGTTTGACAAGAACATTAAAGAACATACTGTCTCAGAAGGTGAGATGGTTTTAAGGTGGGATGCAAGAAAGGAGAAAAAGGGTAAGCATGGTAAGTTTGATAATCTTTGGTTTGGCCCTTTTATGGTATCAAAAGTGTTAGAGAACAATACTTTTATCTTGCAGTCCTTGGAAGGTGAGGAATTGTCCAGCCCTGTTAATGGGCGATTCCTCAAGCATTTATATAGTTTGTAAGGTGATTTTCACTGATCATTGTACATACCGATGAGTGAATCATAATAATACTTAATGGCCCAATGGAATTTTTGCAGACAGATAGATAGAAGACATAAGGCACTGGTCTAAAGGTTCTTGAATCCTCACAGGGAGGACTTCATCCCACAGCTGGAGCCAGATGTTAAGTTAGAGTTTTGTTTCTTCAATTTTGGTTTGATTTACATTTTCTTTCAAGTCTTTCATTTACTTTATTTTGATTTTCCCCTCCTTTAGGAAATTTTTTTTAGTATTTATATCAAATTTTGAGCTTGCTTTTGAAATTTTCAAGTTTAAGCCATAGGTTTGTTTTTTGGTTAAAGGGTTTTTAAAGTCATTATATCAAATGGTGGATTCATAGACCATACTCTGAGTGTTATCATGCATAATCATTGTTCTAACAGCTTTAAAACTCCATGCAAAATGCCTAAAAGTTGTAAAACAACGATAAAATAGCATTAAAATTATTCTTGTAGCGCTGGAGCGAAAAATCACCAAAGCCGCGCTACAAGAATATCGCGACCTTCATTTTTACCGATTTTCTAGCAAAATTTTGTCGCAATTTCAAACGCTGAATGACTAATCCCATGCTGTGAGTTGTTTTCTATGTGTGAGCTCCAGAGTTATCATGATTCCAAGTGGTTCCAGGCCGTGAAGCAAATCGTGGCTATCATTACTCCTATTGCGGTTTGGTTTGACAGGTAGCCGCGTAATTCAGTTAATGTGACATGAGTTGTCATTTGCATGCACTATCAAAGATGAAAGAGTTCGTGGGATAACCATAACTGCTGAAAAGCCGGATTGTGTCGCTACAGAACAAAGGAAAGGTTATTAAGGCTGCACGGGAAATTAGGGCTCTTTAATTTCGTCGCTTACAGTAAAATTGATTGTTGAAGTACATCTGTACATTTGAGGAGAAGAAATTGACAACTCAGGGCCTGATTTTAAACCACTTTAGTCGATCAATTAACAGGTATTTCATGATAAACCCATATATCTGCAAATTTGGGGTTTTTTCAGCAGGGTTCGTTTTATCAAAATTGATCGATGTAAATGTTAAAATGTGCTATGAAATGAAAATTCATCCAAGGAAGTAGCTTCCTGGGACATGTTGAGATGCTCTGTTAAGGGGAAGACTGAAAATTAGCTTATTATTGGACTATGCATTAGTTGAAGTTTCAAAGAGGCAGGGTCGAAAACTATGTATGTCATGAGGATTCAAATATCAATAATGATGCTGGTGCAACATAAGAGAAAATATCTAGACTTTTAAGACAATATGAAGACCTAGACAGCCTAAACACTTAGTTTTCACTGCATGATTAAAAGCTGATCAGTTAATCTTGAGGTCAAGATTGAAATAAGAAATGAACAGAGTATAAGACTATCACCCCTGTCTTTTCAACACAAGATTCCTGTCTGCGGTTTAAGGAGAGTCTCTTGTTTTAATGAATAATGTACATGATGTCTAGTTTCATTAACAATGCAAAAGGAGCCGAATACCTAAAATTACAGGGAGAACTAAGTTGTTAGGTGTGGAAGTTTATTGCTTTTGAAAGCAGATGAAAGCAGCGAGGAGTTAAAAGTCTGAAGACAGATGAAAACCTAGTATCATTTTGATTCAAACTGTTGAGAGATGAAAGTGATAAGTTTGAGCTTATTTCTGCCTTATATTCCTCTCATCTAACCTCTGAATAGTCTGCAATTAATATAGAAGGTTGACAGCCGAAATTCTTCTTGTAAGCTCTTATTTTGCAGAGATTGTTTATACAAGATTTTGGCAGGTTATGGTGCTCAATACACAGGCTTGTGTTTCATATTGGAGATGAATAGCCAATAATTAAATTGCATGACAGTCACCAGTTACAGTGAAGAGTTTGGAATATTTCAAATGAACTAAGTCTCTTATGCTTATGATAAACCTAATCTGTATTAGGAAAACAAAGGAGCAGTCAAATAAGATTAAGGGGAGCTGTCAGTGAAACCTAAGAGAATTGAATATAGCAGGCATCTGTCAGATCATAAACTGAAACCTAAAGCCATATAGTTTCCATCCCTGGAAGAAAAAGATGGGTAAGAGTGGTAAAGTGAACAGATCAAAACCAACTGATGTAGGGTGGATTGAAAACCTCCCAGGATGTGTTGAATTGTTTCAGCAAGCAATTTGGATGGACTTTTTTAAGAAGATAGATGGGCATAATACAGAGGTGTCCTATAAGTTTGCTCAAGGTTTAAAAAATGACATGGTGACCTTTGATACTCTCACATTCAAGTTGACAGTAGAGCTGATCTCAGAAGCCACAGGGATTAAAAATGAGGGTGAACCATGGTTCAAGTAGCTGCCTTTTGACTTTGATCCACAAAGATATCTTTGACCAAATGTCACTCCTGATTGGAATAAAGGCATCCTTATTCAATATTTCAGAAAGGAATGGATAGATCCAATTAGGATTTTGCAGAGTTATGTTACTTGCGAAGGTAGGTATGCTTATGTGTATAAATATCACTTCAGATTTCTTCAACATATGGTGGGGGTGTCAAAGATGAACTTGCCATTCTTCTTTCTAAAAATCTTGCAGAAAATGTCCAGTAGGGTTAAGCAGCATGAAGATCATACATATCAAACAATATTTCATCATGGGATGATTAAGCTGATTATTAACACTGTTTTGCAACATGAAGGGAAGACCTGGGATTTTTTCATCTTTTGGTCTGGTTTTCAAACCAAAGAAGAAGATCAGAAACCTAAGAGGCAAGATGACAAGGGTAAGGTTTTGATGAGAAAATTAGGACAGAAACCTAATCTTGAGGTTAAAGAAGAGGTTAAAACTGAGAAAATATCAAAGCAGGTGGAAGAGGATAGTAAACCCAAAGTATTTTCAGCTAGTAGCAAAGGCAAGTACTCACTGTTTGAAGACCAAAAGCAGCTGCTACAGCCCATTGTACCAACAGAGGTCCCTCATGAAATGAAAACTATTGATACAAAAAAGATGGCTGTACATGAAGAAGAATTTCAAGTCAAACAGAGAAGCCCCATTACTATATTGTCTGATGATGAAGATTACCTGTTAGAAGAGGAGCAAGTAGAAAAAACTATAGTTGAAGCTGAAACCTACAGAGAAATTCCTACTTCAGGAAGCAAAGCAACAAAACCTAACAGAAAGAGGAGTAAACTTGAAGTAGTAGAGTTGGCTGCTATCTAGCATCAAGGAAAGGAGCTGAAAATGCTGGGAGAAATAGCATCATATTGGAGACCTAAAACTAGGTCAAAGAACAAGCTAAGACTGAACATGAAAAAACTGCTCAATCCCAGGTTAAACACAAATGAAGTTACTGTGTTAGATGATGTATCTCCTGATGAAAATCCAGAAATTAAGAAAGCTAGAAGAAAAGGGAAGAAGCCAGCAGCTGTAAAAGCTTCTCATGTGCATCCTCCAGAAGTTAAGAGTTCATCAAAATCATTAGAAGATTCAAGCAAGCCTGCACCTAAATTATCTGAAATATTTTTTGAAATAAGAAGTGATATTTTTAAGCAGCCACAATTAAAAGAAGAAGCTCCTTCGGTTGAAGTAATAGGTGAGGAAAATCCTAGTATTGTAGACACTCCTGCAGACCTGTTAATTGATGATGCATATATATTCAAAAGGCTTGACATACCTTGGAGACCCACAAATGAACAAGAAGCTATGACAGAAAAGGTCATTGACACAGACAAAGAGAACTTGCAGAAGACTGTCAGGAAGTACAAACATCAAATGAGTTACATGCAAGAGGTAAATGATGGATTAATGATGGCTAATAGGAGGTTGAGAGGAGACCTTCAGGATGTAAATGACCATTTCCAGGAGTTGGCAGCAGTATCAAAGGAAGCACTAAAGAGGAAAAGGGCTACTGACATGCATTGTACAGAGTTGGAAAGGACAGTCCAAGACCTGCAGCAGAGAAACGAGGAGCTTATCAAGAAGATAAATGACATGGAGCAGGAGCAGAAGAAAGCTAAGAGGAAAGATCAACCACTAGATGGTATTGCTCTCCTAACTGAGGCAACGAAGAAGCTATGAGTCAGTTGTTCATTTAGTTAGTTGTTATCTTTTGATAAACACATATGTTAGTGATTTACTATTTTTAGCATATTTTGTAATTTTGTAAGTTTGTACTTTTTACTTTACCTCAGCGAGTTGATAGAGGTAGTTAGGGTTTTAAACCCAACTAATTTTGTAAAGAAACACTATTTAGAGAGATAGGAAATTCATTGAGAGGGTTCTAATTTTTGGGAGCTACAAGAGGTCTACAGACTGTTTGTATCTTCAGACTTGTTCAGAGCTAAGTATGGTGACTCTTATAAGCATTTGCTGATGAAATTATGATATATATGACTTTTACCCTTCAGTTTTTCTGTGTTGGATTCATTATTGAACTTGTTTAGTTTCTTAATAGGTATATTCATTGCTGGTTAATGTGTATTTGTTGGTAATGCTTGTCTGTTATGTATGAACCTCAACATTGTGTTTCTGTTGGATCTTGTGTGATATATTATGCATCTTTATCATCGTTTGTTTATGATTTAGTTATTGCTTTCCTTATGAATGTATTCCCTGATTGTTCCCAAATCTTATAACCATTAAAACATTACAAAAACCCTAAACCTTATCTGTTTTATTGAATTTTATCTTGAGTGTGTGTTGGCTTGTTTCTCTGGCCTTAGAAACAATTTCTGACACAAACAGTACCCATGCTGTGAGTCCTCTATTAGGTCTAGGAGTCCCTTTTAGTCCCGCCATGTCCTTGAGCAAGAGCTTCATACTCTTCTTGAATCTTATGCTGGCCTATTTCCCTCAGGACTCCCTCATGTCAAGTTGTGAATGAATTATCATGAGTTTTTTCTGCCTTATTGAGCTTTATGCCAGCTCCCCTGACATTGCATTTTAGCCATATAGCCCAAGCTTGTCTCATGTCTAGCCATGCAGAGCCATTTTTTATATCCTTCGCAGCTTGATTCCCTTTTTACCGGGAGGGGATTTTCCCTCAAGTGTCGATATCCTACACATGTATCCTTGCATTGAGCATAGGTATGTTCCACTGCTTGGAACTAGTTTGTTTTCCCTTGTGACACTCGTCTCCTCCTAGTTTGTAACTATAAAGCTAGTTTATTCTTTTTTCAAGCTTTTCAAATAACTGACAAAGTGCAAAAAAATCAAAAAACCAAAAGGCCAGACAAGGAAAGATGTTATCTTTGGAAACTGTTGAGTCGTGTCACCTTCGAACAGAGCACTGTATATCACATCCATTGGTTGGGTTATAGTTTGACTTTAGGAGCTGTACTCGTTTATCTGAGTTTATCTCCATCGACTGGTTAAGCTTCCAGTCCATATGGAGCCTTTGTTGATGCCTCCTATGTCACAGAGATGTCCCAGTTTGTATATCGAGTCTATGCTGCCTTCATTCAGTCACCATATGCCGTTATGCTCTTGTTCGAAGGAAGTTGAAACCTGAGTCAGCCATTCCTCAGTTATCTTGACTTTGCATGTCGGCCATTTCCGGTACAGTTACTGGTTCATGCACTTTATGATCGAGTCCTTCCACATTATACAACTTTGCTGAGTACCTCGTGTTGGATGATGGGGGATGCCTTAATTCCCTCCTTCCAGTGGATTTCATCCCATCGAATTCAGATCATTTATTCTGGGATTGGAATCTAGAGTCATCTTGAGTGCCTTGAGACTTGCAGTCATCAGTGGCAGGTTCTCTTGCCATCGAAATTTTCTTGGGAATACATCAATGTCCCCTCATCGATGGACCCTTTCAAGTGTTCGACCTCAACACATTTATTCACACTTGTTAGTTTGCACTCTAGTACCTTGATTCCCATTTTCATTATCGGTGGGTAATCTCATGTCTGTTGACGGTATACATTAATGACTGGTAATCAGACGATGGACTACTATGTTCGACCTCAACACCTCTATTCGCATAGTAGGACATGTACTCGTAGCGGTTTGTGTAGAAGACTTTCTAGATTGGTGACATCTCTTATATGCTACCTCCTTGATCGTGCCAGTGTTCATGAGATTTCAGCTCTTGTGACTTGAGTCCAATATATGTCAGATATTTCCAGCCACTATGGAGATCTTGATCTATTATATATCTTCAGCCATTTTGAACATCATGGTCCTTTGTATATCTTCATCATGGAGATTCTGATCTATGTATATTGTACGTGGCTATGACCACATATGTGACATCATGTATCATGCCTATTCATGTCCATTGTACTCTTATGTATCTGGGACTACTATATGTATTTGTAGTTATATGCAGAGTTGTATTATTGTACTATGATGATTGGGTGGTTGGTCTTCCATTTGGGATCCTTCATTACTCCACTTCTGGGATGGACTTATAATGTATTTCAGCCATCGTATGACCCCTCTGACCTCACACATTAGGGGGCATCTGTTATAGCGGATTTCACCACTCTAGGTGAATCACACTTTGTATGGCCTTCCCCTATCCTGTTGTAGACTCCTTAGACCCTATGGACCACTTTTTGTCCTTTGATGCTTCCTTGATCATCCCTAAAAACAGATGAAAAATGACATACACGACTTTTAAACCTATAAGCGCGTACATACGCGGGTTTGACCACTAAAACCACGTACATCGTATGTGTGCATAATCCAAATCCTTTTGGAGTTTTCCTTGACATGGATCTGACTCATTCGACTCTTGGCCTTCCCTATGCCTTGAGATCGCTCAGATTCAACCTTTCATTATCCCTTTGAAAAGCTATATAAGGAACCCCTTGGTACATTGAAGGCATAAGAGAGAATTGAGAGCAAAGAAACTATAGTCCATTGTTGCCAGAATTTATGCTTGAGTCTGCATCCCTTTGTCCCTTGGAGCACTGTTGTGTTCTTCCCAAGCTTGCCTTTTGCTTGTGAGCTTGCTATCGAGAGATGGAGTATTGAAGTGGTGGAGGCCCAAGTGGGGGATTCAGTTTCTCCGGTTCCCAGATGTGCCGTCAGAGGTTGTATCTTGTAATCTCTGATTTATATTAATGGAAATATCTTTTCTTGTCCAATAATGTGTGTTTGAATGAATATTTTATCCATTGGATTATGTCAAATGCTTATACATTATTGATTATATATGCTAGAATAGAGCTAACACCATGATATATAGAATTCTTGTATTGTTTACTTGTTGTTGAAAAAGTAATAGATCAATTCAAGCTGAAGATTGGAAAGCTCAATGGGGATCTACTTCAACTATCCAGAATAAGGTACGACGGCTGATCCTTTAGTGTTAGACATTTAATTTCTATTGCATATTGGAAAGGATTGATTTCTGGAGTCAAGCTGTCTGTTGTGGTACCCCAAGCCATAGGAATTTCTCTCTGTAACACCTGCCTGGATGGATGTAAGTGCAGAGCCTTTTCATCACTATGAGAAGGATGTGTTCCCACCTATATGAATGTAAGTGCAGAGCCTTTTCATCACTGTGAGCAGGATGTGTTCCCGCCTGGATGAATGTAAGTGCAGAAATATTTCATCATTGTGAGGAGGATGTGTTCGATCCTGGATGAGAGTCTTCCATCATTGTGAGTAGGATGTGTTCCGGACTGGATGGAAGTGCAGAAATATTTCATCATTGTGAGTAGGATGTGTTCCATCCTGGATGAAAGTGAGAAAATATTCCATCATTGTGAGTAGGATGTGTTCCATCCTAGATGGAAGTACAGAACTCTTCCATCATTGTGAGTAGGATGTGTTCCAGGCTGGATGGATGTGAGTACTGTGCCTTCTTGATGAGTAGGTCAGATATAAGTGCTGAAGAAGACCTACATGGAGGCTAGGAATACAACAAGCATGAAAAAGGGCTAGCTCTGTAGAACTTCCTGTGACGAGAAAAATCATGAGATAGCACCAGTGATGATCTAAATCGAGTGATGATCAAGATCCAGTGATGATGATCCAGCAATGATGATCCAGATTGAGTGATGATCCAGATCCAATGATGATGTCCCATGATGATCTAGATCGAGAGATGATCTATATTTGAAGAATGAATATAACTTGAAGATGAATATGACTTGAAGACTCAGAAGACTTGAGATGCAGATGATAAGATGATCCAATTGACACAGAGAAGAAGACTAGTGCTGAAAATTATGTCGAAAGAATACCTTCCTAGTTAAGAGGGAGTGTTGATGTATTTGTAACTTCGGAATGTATTCATCTATGTATATTATGTATTGTAACCCGATGTTTATTCCGGGATGTATCTATAATGTAATTGAGTCATGCTGTCATGCCCTGATGTTCTGATCGGGAGAATCAATAATGTAAACAAGTTATGTCAAGTCATAGTGGGTAACCCTCTGATTGTCTAAGGGTTAAAGTCCCTACAGTTTCGGGGCACTAGGGTTATTAGACTCTCCTAGTAGAGTTTGGCCCTGGTAGGGTTTTAGTCATGTCGAGATTAGTATAAATAGAGAAATGGAGTCTCTATTTAACACACAACTCATCCACACTCAAGTGTAGTGCATAGTTGAGAAAGGAGAAGACACTGGGGCTAGACAAGAAGAAGATTATTGATGTTAGGAGATCACTTACTATTTTGGGATTTTACTATTTTGGTGCTGATTCTATCTCTGAGGAAGTTGCGGGGTTTTCTCCTTTATGGTTTCCTCGAGAAAAAACATTGTGTTCATTGTCTCTTGTGTTTGATTGTTGTACTTGTTATTCTCTCTGTTAAAGATCCTAATAATGCTAGCTTAATGTTGAAAAACTAACATCATTGGATAATTACATCCCAGATTGGCATATTTCCCATTCATGACATTGAAATCAAACATGGTCTATTGTAAATAAACATTTAAAGACACATAAAACTCATGTAAAATACATTCACCATTTGAGACATATAAACACTAGGTAAAAGTATGTATGTATATATATATATATATATATATATATATATATATATGTGTGTGTGTGTGTGTGTGTGTGTGTGTGTGTGTGTGCGTGTGTATATATATATATATATCTATATACATACATACATATATACATATATATGATATATACATATATACATATATATGATATAGCTTTTAGTAGATATCTTATACACATAATCTCTAGTGATGCTCATGGTAGCACATCACTTCCTGAGCTACTCTACGTAGCAGTCTACTGAATCGACCCGGGACCCCCATTGTAGGTCTTTGATACCTCGAAGAGAGGTCATAAATGGAAGCATCTGGGATATCCAAGGTCAACCTATCTAGGTTTTCCTCTAGCTCCTCGGTGATATCATCGCCCTGTGGTACAAAGCGGGCTCCAGCTTGCCTATCCAATGGGGAGGCTCCCCCATGTTGCGCTTCTCCAACATCTACATGAGAATATCCAGGTATCATTAGTTAACATAAAAATATAAAACATCAAAAACATCAAAAAATTTCATCCATTTTTGGGTTTCTTGCTTCTTACCGATGTCACCCCACTGTCTGCCAGGTGGGAGTGGTAGGTCAGGATCTCCACAGAAATATGTGCCCACATAAGCATAGTCCTCCACCATGAGGATCTGATCACGGAGCCATCTGAAGAATGGGTCACTAAACTTCACCTTCACCCTACTTGCTCCTGTATGAGCCATAATCTGGACCCACCTCAGCATACGGGGGTCCCACGCTATCAGACTTCTGAAGACCACCTGAGGTCTCATCTATGGCACCTGCTCAAAGAAGAAGAAAGATAAAATGGAACCAAATCCAAACTTCTTTAGCTCTCCCTACTGACACTTAGTCAGCTGATCTTTGAATATCGGAAGCATGGATTCTTCCCATTTGAATACCGTGGGTGACATGGCCTCTATGGCATATAACACGTGTGCCATAGATTCTTCGTGCACACCCTGACTCCTGACCACCCTCTGCATGGTAAATAGGATAGTTCATAGAGGTCCATCCATCACTACTCTAATGGGGATTTTATTCCCCGATGTCCTTGTCCCTGGAGCACGGTGACGGTCTATCAACTCTCGAGTGTTAATATCCCCTCCTCGAGAACCTGTCAGCACGATGGGGGCACCCCATCTCGAGAGTCCAGTCAAGAAGTAGATGTCCTCTACCTCCACTATCAGAATGTGGGCCCCAACCTTGAAATGTTGCTGCTCTGGATTCCACATCCGAAGTATGTACTCTAACAACCGCTCATGTGATACCATGCTTGGGGTCCGGAAGAATTTCAGAAGACCACAATCCCATAATGTGGTATATAACTTGCATTTCTTTCAGTAAAGGTGTCATCATTGACATGTTTTCTTTCTTTCCATATCACCATGATTAAGCAACAAAAAACTACCAAAAACAATCATAGAACCCATTAGAATCATATCTAATCATTTAAAATAAAAAGAATGGTTTATTATTTCTTGTGTTATTAGTTTAAAATCTCCACGGCTGGCATTTCCTGTGCACCATTGGAGATAGGTTGTGGCACTACCTTTCAGCTATGTTTTAGGTGCGGTTCTAGTGGGGTACCATGTATCCCGCAAGGGAAATGCACGATTCCCATTTCCATGGTTTTAGGGCTTGCCCTATATGCCCAAAACCCCATCAAAACTCAAAATGAATACTATGAAAGGAAAGAGTAAGGTTTTAGTTGTTACCTGCAACTGAAGGCACTCAAATATGACAATGGGAACTCCCAATATCTGGTGCTGAAGATGTGACTAGGAAAATGCTCCAAATGATCTCCAGTATAGGTAAATAGTAAAATGATTTGATTTTTTACTATTTACATGACTTCTATACACATTTTTAGGGTTTGATATATCATAGTTTTGGTTTAAAATCACTTTTATTCAAAATTTATCTATCGCAATCCCTGAATGTTCATCATGAGCACATTTAATGCTTGTTTTTTAGTCGATTGCAGGATAAGAGAACTATAGCAAAAAACTTTGGGAGTTTGTTTATGACTTTTTCGCACTTCCATAAAACGAAAAAAGTCGATGAGCATTTGTTACGACACTTTGGTCACGCTCTTTAAACCTAGTATCAAAGGTCTGAGTCTGTTTCCAATTCTTTCCAGGCTCGAAAAAAATTGACATCGTGTAAAGAAACCTATGGAGTCTTCTTTCACTTCTTTTCAGGCTCCTCAAACATGAAAATATTGTCGAGTCCATTTCCGATTCTTTCCAGGCTCGTAAAAATTGACATTGTGTAAAGAAACCTCATGGAGTCCTCTTTAAACTCTTTTTAGGCTCCTTAAATATGAAAAGATTATCGAGCGATATTGTCTTCTTCACGCTAGTTAAAGTATTTGAAGAGTCGTCTCTTCGATGGTAGGTTATCTTTTCTTCGGTTCAGACAGACTATTTATGAAAAAGAAACAGTCCAGCCAATCATGGCTGGAAGAGTTATCTAAGGTATGATTTTACAATTTTTCGGGTCTTAGAGACTAAATCATATGAAAAAGGACCCCTCTGGAGTCTTCTTCCGTAATAATTCAGACTATCTAAACATGAACGATACCAAGTTTTCTTTCATTGGACTCGTTAAATTAAACATTGAGAGACCCATTTTGGGAACAAACCCCTCCTCTCTCAAGTTTGTAAAACATATGAGTCTAGACTTGTCTTCATACAAGCTATATTGAGTGTTTGTTACCCTCTTTGAACTCGTAAAACCGGAAAGAGGCCCTCATCGATCATAATGGGGGAAATGGGAAGGGAATCATTTTGCAAATAAATGGTAGTAGTTTGTCGTTACCTTTGAACATGGAACTTGTCTGCATATCATGTCAGTCAATTGGGTATTCAGCTGATCTCCATGAACATCCACTTTCATGATTCATCCCACTCCTTTGAGTCTTTCAAAAGAATGCATCTTCCATTGTCACATTGTGTGTCTGTCCTATCTAGTCATGCTACCAAGTCTTGTGTTGTGCCACCTGATGTTCAAAGGGAAATTGAAGAAGTTTACCTCTACAGTCAAAATAGTAAATATGTCAGTACTTTTGAGTCAGTCCTATGGTTACTACATTCACATCATTCGATAACTATGTTCCAAGTTTCATGTTGTCGATGTGGGACTCATCATGGCCCTCCTTCAAGGAGACTATTCCCGGCGATATCAGCTCATCATCCGGGAAATAGTCTTAGAAAGAAAAACTTAGTACCTTGAGATCTGTATGCCTTAATGATAGATTCTCTTGCTCTTGACATAAGTTCACATCATTGGCCTTTGATTGACAGAATCGACTGGGTGTTCGACATCAGGACATCTATTTGCACTCAGTAGATTGTACTAGGGTACCTTGGGAATCATTGACATTAATGGTGATCTTCCTCTCACTTGTTAACGGTTCACATCATTGACCGGTAATAAAGTGGTTTCTACCATGTTCGACTTCAGATCATTGTAATCACATGGATAGAATCGTACTTTGTAGAAGACGAGACAAAGACCCTGGGTATTTGTTTAAAGCTCTCATTGCTTTTCCCTAGGCTGCAATGGAGTTTTGTATATCTAGCATGGATCCACATTTGTATGGTCATGGCTATGCTCAAATTTGTGTCTAGATGACATAGATCTACATTGTATGTCTGGTATCTATGTCCAAGTTTGATTCCTTTATCACATGGATCTATGCTATATTCTAGTAGCCATGCTTGTTTATTCCTCCCATGGATCTTCCTTGTATTGGTCTACAGCCATGAGTTGGTTACTTGTGTTTATGAGTCAAAAATATTGATGTACTACAGATGCCTACTTGACTACATGCTTTGATCAAGCCAACATTTTCACCTTGTAGCGACGACTTGTTCTATCAAAGCTCTCATTTATCATATCCCTCTAATACTCATGCTTTGGGGGCATCCTCTTATACCAAAATCTTGTCACCACCATGTGATAAGACCTTTGAGTTACATATTTTCCCTTAAATCCTAGCACTTGGAGAGAAAATCCATGTTGATTTTTAATCTTTCATAAAAAGACTCAGCACTACGCTTTCTTCGTTATCCATGAACGGTACCTTGCTCGCACTTCCTATACCTTGTTTACCATAAGCGGTGCCATCGCTTATATATAGCCTTTGGCCCATAAGTGTTTTTAACCTGAATCACTCTATCATAAGAGGAAAAAGGTGGTACCCTGGGTAAAATGGGAAAACAGAGAGGTTTCTCGAGGCTTCTAGATCATGATCCTCGTGTCCTCTCTTATCCCTAACATTGTGGGTCAATTGAGCTTGAGATCCCCCATCATAGGATCTTAGAGGCCACCTCATCCACAAATATCTCAACCATTCCTATCCATTGAGCCTTATAAATACAAGCTCATGCCCATGGTTGAGGGGGGAACTATAGAGGTATTGTTATGCTGTTGGATTGACCACTTGGCCCAAGCCATTGGAGAGCATAGAGAGCTAAGTTGAAGCTTATGGGGATGAAGTGTTGGTTTCATGGAGATGCATGTCAACAGTAAGGCTTAATTGGTTGTAAACTTCTCTGTTTTATCTTAATGCAAAGATGATTTTCGTCCCACATTTTTGTTGTTGTTTGATTTCACATGTAAATGTTGTTGGATTCCTTAGTTACTGACATGGATTAATAAATTATGTTTTGGTAGCTTTCATGTGTTTGTGTGTTTAATATGATTTCAGGTACATAGGTTTACTATCGAAGCAGGCATTCCAGGTATCTACGATATCTAGGGAGGGTCTTCATCCTTTGTCATTCATTTGTTCTGGATCTAAACCATTCAGACCATAGGAACAAATTCTATCCGCAGAAGGTGAAATATTCCTCCTTACATTAATTTGAATTTATAATATGGAATATATGATGAAATTAATCAAAGTACACTATTTTTCATAAATAAAACTAATCTAGAGCAAAAAATAGGAAAAATGCAAAAAAGGAAAAAAGGACGTGAATCCCCCTAGGGAGGATGGGGAATGGGCTTGAAAGAGCCTATTGGAAATAATTTTTTATTACCAGTGGTTAAAATATCAGCAAAATAATATAATTCCTCTTGGTTCTTATACAAAATGAACCGAAGAGCTTACAAAGTGCAAAAATTAAATATTTTGGGAAATGGGGAGACCCCTAGGGGGTTCAAGCTGATATATATGCTCTATATTTCATGTTCATAAGACTCTCAGGTCTAAATAACCAAAATAATTCATGTAAAAATGTTGAACAATGAAGAAAAAGTGTCATTTTCCCTCTATCTTGTTGTGAACCATTCTAATGCTGATGATTTCGAATTGGGAGAGCCTTTCATTGTCCATTTCTGATTGTAATCAGTTCAATATTCTCTATTATTCATTCTTATAAATTTTCAATTCGAAATTCCCAATAGTTGTATGTCAAAATGACTTTTAATGAGCAAACAATGACCATTTCCACTCCATTTTGATATATGCCATGGTAATGCTTATTATTTCGAATGGAGAGTTGTATCTCTGATAAATGTATGATGGATGGACTGTAATTAATGTGTATTTCAATTCTCATGTTCATTAATTAAGAATTTTAATCCAATTTACTCATTTTTATTGCATTGGGAGAAGATTTGGTGCATTTTCCCCAAGGGTCGAAATTGTGACTTGGGAGTTGTTTTGGAAAGAGTCATAACAGCCTGTATAAACTGAACCATGATGCATATGATACTTTTAAAATGTCCCTTACACATACCCATCCTATTTTAATAAATTCAAGTAACTTTGGGATCATTTTTGAAGACATTTCCGACAATTACCCAGGGGGGATTCCAGCCCCCATTTGCTAGTAAAGACTCCTACTTTGAACAGAACATTAAACAAGTTTGAAGAAGTAATTGGGAGGTCAAAAAACATACATGATAATTATATTTAAGTAATATAATCATTCATTTACCTTCAGATAAAATTTGAAATCATTTGGGTCAATTTGGAGTTCTAGACATCAAAACTAGTCAAGAGCCAAAATTGTGAAAAAAGTGAAATAATTGGTAATTTCAAAAAAATTCAAAAAGGGACAATACAGTGGTACCAGAGCATGATATTGGCACTTAATGTGGCCTGATATTTATGAGTACAATAATTCAGGTACCACCATTATATATTGTAACCAAAAGTGCTTTTGTTGAAGAAGAAAAAAAGAAAGTAGGAGAAGAAGACAATTTTTTGGAAACTATGACTAGGCATGAAAAGAGAACCTCATATGATGGTGAGGAGATAATAAAAATCATGGAATATATATATGAATACATGACCAAGAATATTATGAAATTATTTGAATTTTTTGCTATCCAAAGTTGGGAAAAATATATTGATTTTAAGAAAACCAAGGGGAAAAATGCATCCGTTTGCTTGAAGGGGCAAAAGGAGGAGACCCATGAACCACCTAGTTCTGAAATAGGTGGATTAGAAAAAGTAGTACATGAATATGATCAAAATTCACTCCCAAGTGACTCTAAAAAATATGAAGAGACATCACATGAGTATGAATAATTTTTTATTGAAAATACTGAAGATAATTTTGAGACACATTCTACCTTGGAAATGAAACAAAGAGCATATACTAAGGGATGCTTGAACTATGAAGAGGTACCTACTGATGGGTGCTCACAACTCTATTTTGGTGACATAGAGATCAGATTTCAAAATGTTGCTGCAAGCCAAAATTCCATTAAATATGAAAATGAAGACCTTGTAGCAGTTGAAGAAGTAACAAGATCAACTTCCCCATCACCACTTGAGCTTCATGAAGTTGGTCCAAGCAAGAAGGAAGAAGATAAGGAGGTTCATTTACAAGAGCCTCATTTTCTTGTAGGGTCCTTAAATATGAATTAAAAGAATATCCAAGAGGCCCTTAGCATACTCCATGAAACTCAAGTATTGGTATCAAATTCTTGTTGGAGAGCTACTTCCTTGGAGGATCCATCCTTCCTTGAAGACGTGGAGAAGATCCAAAGAGCAATGTGCAACATCAAAGGTAATTTCATGTCTTTGATTTTTTATAGGAAAAATTTATTTGAGATTATTGAATGGTTACATGAATCCTACTTTAAGAATAATGAAGTTATTGATAAGCTCACAATTCAAAATGAGCAACTTCTTGAAAAGTTGCAAGACACTTGTTTTTCCTCTGATGTTTCAGATTTTCATAAGGTAGATTACTTGGAGGATTCTCATGAAATGATGGATCATGAGAAACATGAAAAATTTCATTTTCTTTATGTGCTTTAGGATTATAGCGATGAGATCTAATCACTAGTAATGGTGGAAGAGGAACTTGAGTTGCCTCTTGAAAATGGTTACACAATTTTTGAAGAAGTGCATAATTCCACCACCTTGGAACCAACCCATGAGGAAATTTTTGCATTTTCTAGGGAGGTGAATAATACTACCCCTATGGATACTTCAAATTATGATAATTTTTCACTTACTGATCATTTGAGTGAGTTGGTTCTTTCTCCTACATCCTACACTTATAAATTTTGCAGCAATCATCCTAATGAAGTATGGGTGAAAAGTTTCTTTTTGATGGTGCCACATGAAGAGCATGGAAATTATATTTCTCCTTTTGATGATGGAATTATTATAGAACAATATTATTTACATTTGCAGCAGCATCCTTTTTTACATTATGATTATACACATCTATATGGGTGCACCTATGATGTTCATTTGAGTCACTTGAAGACTCGTGGTTTTTCTTGCTCAACACTTGGTTCATTTGATGTTGGAGGAAATTCATCCAACACTTGGGTGAAGAGGGATATAATGGAGGAAAATTATTATTGGAAGAAACATCCTCTATTATTTCATGATGATATACATATTCATGGGTGTATTAATGAGACTTTTTTGAGACACTTGAAGTCTTTTGTGTTTTATTTGCTCCTTATTTGGTTCATATTTTGGTGGAGGTTCTTCATTCATTTCTTGGATGAAAGAAAAAATGGCTGATTATTATTTTGATGCATATTACATTATTTGGGAGTAGAATTATAGGATAGGGTATCCTAACCTATGTCATTGGAGCAGATTTGATTGGTCACTTGAAGCATGTATGCACTTGGCAAATGGTAGTATACTCACTGGGAGGTATAAGCACTTTCATGATTTCTTGGTGAGGCACCTTGTTGATGTACGTTCTTATTATGTTGTTATATACTTTGATAATATATATTATGAACTCATGATGTTTTGAAGAATTAATAGAAGAAAATGGGATCCAAGAATTCTCTTTCCAAATTGTATGGATTGGAGAGCACTCTTAATTGTTGGAGTGTAATGCAAGCAATGGGAACCTGGGATAGTCTTTAGTCCCATTGATTTCAAATTATTTTGGAAGCAATAAGTATGGGAGATGGATTCCCCACTTAATAAGTTGATGTTAATCAGAGTAGTGCAGCAGCAAGCATGGTGGTTCCTCTCTGAAATCTTCATGAAATATCAAAGACTCAAGGTGGGCAGCTCAGTGGCAACTTCAAAGAATCATACAGAAATCAGGTTCTTCAACAACCATGTTTGAAATTGCTTGAGGACAAGCAATATTAGGAAGGGAGGATTTGTAATGTCCCAAATTTTCCATTGGTTCACAATGGCCAAATCACATTTTTCATATTCATGAAAGTTGTCAAAGGGATGCTAAAAGTCAAATAATTGCCAAGGTGGAAAATCACTAGTTTCCTAGCTTGGGGGTGGAAGCTTTGAGACTTGGAATAAGGGGGATAATAAATGATGTTTAAAAATTAGAAGAGGATAAATATTTAATAATGTAGCTTATTAAATAAATTCAAGATAAAAATTAAATGGATATCGAGAATGGAGACACATGGAGACTATGGGGCCCACTCAAGCTAGAATTCCTATGTTAAATGGCATCCTCCTCTTGTAATTTCGAATCTATGGGAAGCCTAATGTTTTGGTATGGATTATGAGGTTAATTTAATTGTCAATATACTTCATAGGTATAATTTGGGATGAATTGTAACTTACATGGGAGAGGAAGAGCCAAATGGGAGTTTCATGGACACTTGGCTAGATTCCCCTTACATTTATGACATCTATAACACCAATGATGGAGATTCTATGACAGTTATGACAAAAGTCAGATATGAAGGTTGACATAATGACATAATGACATGTCAAGACTGAATATATCATCTTATATATCAAATTTGGGAGTTGGAGAAGGCCAAGAGGCTCCTACTCAAATTTCGGAGAAGAGGGAAGGTGAAGAGAGAGGGCCACATGGCATATCATGAGCAGCCACACCAATTCGACTTGGATTTGGTTTATGGATGGATTTGGAACCTTAGAAGACTAATAATTTTTATAAAATATAGGGATCATCCATGACAAGAAGCGTTTTCTCATTTGAGAAATTGTCATTTGTGAATTGTGAGAGCTAGTGGATGACTAGTTTTCTTGCTTAAGCCAATTTCGAGGGTGAAATATTCCCATCCTAGTTGGTGTTTGGAAAGGCCACTCAGGTATTTCATGGAAATTTAATGGAGTCTTATTTGTAGGTGTAATCTATAGGAAATCATGTGGATTCTTCTATTGCAGCACTCTCTCTCAACTATTTCCAGTTTTCACACCATATTCATGCCAATGGAGGGATTGCGCTTTGGGTGAGCTATTGATATCTTTGGGGAAGATTATAATTCCAATTATATTATGTGATGATGTATATGATCTGTATTTCATGTTCATAAGAATCCCAGGTCGAAATACCCAAAATAATTCATGTAAAAATGTTGAACAATGAAGAAATAGTGTCATTTCCCCACTATCTTGTTGTGAACCATTGTAATGCTGATGATTTCAAATTGGGAGAGCCTTTAATTGTCCATTTCTGAATGTAATCAGCTTAATATGCTCTATTATTCATTCTAATAAAGTTTCAAGTTGATATTACCAAGATTTGTATGTCAAAATGACTTTTAATGAGCAAACAATGACCATTTCCACTTCATTTTGATATATGCCATGGTCATGCTTATTATTTCAAATGGAGAGATGTATATGTTACCACCTAAGTTGTACTTAGTGGTTTTTTATCAAGTGATCCTGGTGAACCAGACAAGGATAACTTGTTCGGACTTCAGAAGACCTTCAGTCTTACTTCTGGGAAGCTTTGTTGTACTATATCACATGTTCATACCCCATGCGGGAATTGTAATAAATGTTCTAGCATGATAGTGTCTGTAAAAGACTCGGTCTCTTAGGATTTATTTGTCAATTCGATCAGCCCATGGTGTCTTTTCCCTTGGCTATTATTGGTTGTTGAATAAACAACTGATAATTTCTGAGTTTTTCACTCCATACCTCCAAAGTTGGGGTGGTCGGCTTGGCATTTAGGCCTATTGAGGTTATTAGAGTCTATGTGTCAATGTATAAACATTCTAGGCATGATGGTCGAGTCCTATGAATATGTCTAAGTCCCCCTAGGTTTTTTCAACTTTTTTATTTTTTTAATTTTTTCAGTGTTTTTTATTAAATTTTTTTTTTCCAAAACTTAGGCTATTTTTTAATAGTTTAATTGGAAAAATTGATTTTGTAATAAAAGTGGGCCAAATAATTAGTTTCATTCATGTAGGTGCTCATTTTCAAGCGAAGAGCACCATGTAAACCCATGGACCCACTATTTCCTAGTTTTGAGTGATTTTCCATCACTCAGGTCAGAAAGCCCCAAAAATCAATTGTTGATTATTTTAATTAATAAATTGATGAATAATGGAGCAAATCCAGAATCATATATCAGTGGATTCTCAGCCGATTTGATTGAAATCAGTCAGATCTGAACTAGATTAACTAGATCTGACAAGTCATTGACTGAAGGAGGTGATCAAATCAGATCCAGAGTTGATCTTCAGCATATTTTATGGGGAATTTCACCCTCCCTCTCTCCTCCACATGTTTTGTCTCATCTGGATGAGTTTTGGTGGATGCTTCAGTCAACAGGTTGAGGTGTCAGTCAGATCAAATCTCCGATTGACAATTGCACTCAGTGAGACTTAGATCTGGCTGAGTTCAGCTTCAGATTTGCATTGATAGACTCTCCATCAGCTGATCTGGTCTATCTCCTTGGGATTTGTGCCCCCTAGGATGGATCTCCTAGTTTTTGTATATATCCAAGCATAAGCCTCCTATTCCAAGCTACTTAGAACTGGGATTGAGGTGTTGTTTCTATTGTACTGTTGTTATTGTTCATTTGAAATAAGAGAAGCTTTGGAGGCAAGACGGTGTTGTGCCATTGTATGTGTGGATGATCATTGCCATTTTTTTACTGAGGTAACCTGTATCTGTGTTCATAATTTGCTAATTGCTTGTGGATTCATAGCTAATATTGATAATGAGATTATTATAATCTTGGTAGGAAAGGTGCTTTTCAATAAGTTTATTGGCCATCTCTTTCCTTTGATGCATGTTTAGAGATCTAGATTCAGCATGTTCTATAAGTTTATATGCATGTTATTCTGAATCTCTCTGTATGTACTAATCAGATCTCACAAGTTTTTCGGCAAGTTTTTTTATTTCAACTGAGTTGTAGGTTCCTAGATTGGAGAGGATGCTGATATATTTTGCTTCTTCACTCTCTCCAAAACATTCCAAAGGCATAGTCCCTTACATTCCACCTGAAATCTCCACTGTGGATCTTCAAGGCTACCAGCATTTCTCTCCTCCTCTTCCTCCCTCAAAATCAACTCTTTTACCCGGTTACTTTGTTCATAGCTTTGATATTGTTTAGATCTATCATATTAAAAGTAAATTTAACATAGATATATCTTCTCAAATCCCATAGTCTATATCTTGCTCTTAAAAGGTTTCATAAGCATTCTAGATCTAGCTTTAGGGAAATCGTCCTTTTTGCATGGAATTTTAAATAAAATTGGTATCCTGCATGCATTAGATTTCTTTTTGCTGTTATAAAAGATAAATCTAGCAATCAATGCACATGATATTGTCTACCTAAAAGGAAAGCCAAGATCCCAAGGAAATCTTGCTTTCCTTGGTTCCTTTTTTACCTTTTTTTAACTAGTTTTTACTTAGCATTTTTTGGTTAAACGTAAGCTGACCCAAAGGAACTTTTAGAGTGATTTTGGGCCTCTGAATCCCCTCAGGGGTCTCCCTTTTTGACTGAAATCTTTAACTTTCGTACTTTGTAAGCTCTTGATTTCATTCTATATAAGAATCAAGAGGAATCATATCATTTTCTAATATTGTAACCACTGGTAATAAAAATAATTTTTGAATATGCTCTTTTGAGCCCATTCCCCATCCCCCCTGGGGAGATTTGAATCCGTGTCATTTTTTGCTTTTCTTTCATCTTTTTCAATCTAGAGTAGTATTAATCTGAAAGGTAGTATAATTTGATATAAAATCAATTCCATATTCCATTTCTATTGTTTTCAAAGTAACTTTAATACTTACCCCACGAGCCTCCTTTTGAGCCGAAGGGTGAAGAAAGGTTCGTGGTTGTCTAATTAGAAAATTGTGGTTTGATCATCTTTTTATGTTTCATTTGCTATCATCATTTGTTTCAGTAACCATAATAAAATAAACCCCTCCTTGATTCCTTGATTGAGGTCCACTTGGACCAAAATAGGTTCCTGGAGGGTTTTCTTTTTAACATGAACATCCATCTCAAAATTTACTAAAATTGACAAGACTCCGGTGTGTATGCTCTGCACTTGGCTGCGGTTCATCTGATCAGTCAAGTTGTATCAAAATAATTTGAGAGAGTAGTATAATTAGGATTAACTTTCCCAAATTGACAAGCCATTAGGTGAAAATCCAACACCTAGATCAAACCATTACAGTGGCAAAATACCCAAAGGAAGCAGGAACTTCTGAAAAGTGACCTCGGAGCACCAATCTCTGTCACACCCTAATGGGTATGTTATGAACAATAGCCCCAGAGACTCCATTCATCCCACATATTCCTTGTGGGTAGCCATGAAGGTTTAGTTTTGGACATACTCCAAGTACTCTCGGGTATATCTGGAGTCCACCCCTTCGCCTAATTTTAATCAACTCATATTTTCACATTAACTTAAAACGTACCAAGAGGCAATTGCAAAACATTCACTACAAGCACAGGTTGATTTCTTTTTTACTCCATTTTTAAGGCACTGGTTATTTTCTTGCTATATATTTATATTGTGTCTTAGCATTGTGCTTTCGTGCGCTCATTTTTGTATCTTGTCATCTATGGTTGTTTATGGTTAAATTTCAAACTCCTAAGTAACTCTTTCAGTTCAACATCACCTTACTAAGTAATTTAGCCTTTGTAACTTAATAGGGTCTACCCCCCTTGGCTTCGTTAGAAGTTGAGCCTAAACAGAGGAGTCAAGAACAAGGTGACAGCCTTAACTCGAGACTTGCCTCCAAGGACACACCGATTGGCTTGAAGATTTATGCCATGTGACCCAAGTGTGTGTAAGGAGGAAACACATTTTGGCGATGTTGCCGGGGATAAATATTTGTATTCCCGAGTACGACTTAGCTTAACATTTTTCTAAACAACTAAAAAGATAAAAACTTTTGATTGGTCTAGTCTTTAAAAAACATAAAAAATAAAACTCGATCCATCTGGCAACTCCACTGTCTAACATCCCTCCAAGAATTTCTACCTGAAAAAACCGCCATCAATTATTCAATCCTCTCCCTGATCCCGAAAGTTTTATTAGGGAAATATTGAATAGGCAGAATTCTCGTAGAAACCTTGAAGATTTAGGAGACCAATCCCTCTCAGATATCCATCATATATTTGTAGAGAGTCATTTTCACCAATCTCAAGAAATGATGGAATTATTCAAACCCCTTGAATTTTCTCAGATAGCAGGTCCTCCCCATGCCATTCCAAAAGATGCTATCAAGAAGCTCCCCATATTTCAGGGCAATAATTCCATCACTGCCAAGTCTCACCTTCGAAAGTTTGAAAAGCACCTAGTCAGTTATTGCAATGATGCTGCCCATGACCATGACGATGTCAATGAAGCTCTTTGCTTTATCCTTAGAAGATGATGCTGAAAAATGGTACTTTGACCTAGATGATGATTCATATAAAACTCTTAGTGAATTCCTAGACGGTTTTAAGAAGAAATGGGGGGAAAAGAAAGAACCAAGACATCTACTTGCTGCCCTTCATAACATAAAGAAGATGGAGAATGAAACCATGGATGAATTTAACACTAAGTTCATGCGTTTGGTTGCGAACCTACCTAACGAAATCAAGCCAAAGGATGCCTCCATTCTCATATATTACATCGAAGCTTTCACTGGTGATTTGAGGTACCAGTTATGAGACAAAGAGTCGGCCAATCTAAAAACTGCTCTGGAATTGGCTGAGAAAATAGAAAATAATATGCAGTCTTTAGGCAAATTCAACATTCTAGGTTACACTAGGGAAAACACTTCATACAAAAAAGAAAAGGGAGCCTCTAAAGATCCCATGGAAAAAGTAACATACATGATAAAAGACTTGTTTACTAGTCAAAACCAACTAATGGCCAATCATTCTGTACACTTGAATCACATTCATAATATATTGATCACAATGGAAAGGAATAATGGACCTAGGAACTTTCAGCCCAAGCAGAACCAGATGTATCAAGATAATTTTCCTCAGCAGGAGCCTAGGATTCCAAACCAGTTAGACTCAGCTAACATGGTACTAGAAGTAATTCCATGGTGTAGACCCTGTGAACAATTCCACCAAGAAAGTACTTGTTATGTTGCAAATCAAGTCATGGAACATGGACTTCCCAAGGTCAGTAATCAGGAAACAACTTCAAGTGAGCCTGATCATATATACATGGTAGGCCAGGCCTACCCCTTTTCACCATCTAAACAGTATAAGCTTGATGATGAAACCATTGCAGAATCTTATAGTGAAACTTATGATGAAAACTGTAATATACATGATGGGGCTCCTATGTGTTCTCCATATAATGATGACAGTCTGGAAGGTTTACTACCTTGTGACCTTTTCTCTGAATAAGATGAGTATGAAAATGAGGACAAGTATAGCTTGGAGCATGATACAAGTGACGAAGACTCCCTTATCCCCGAAAAAGATGTTGATGAGGAGTCCTGGACATTCATGAAAAATCCGGTCTATGACATGAAAAAAGAGGAAAATAATGAACCAAAAACTTTTTATGGTTTTGTTGATTTTTCTATCTATGGCATATCTAAAGGAGAGAGAATGGACCATGTCGCCTTGGGAAACTTTGATATAAAAAATGAGCATGCATCTTATCCACATGATCAATCTGAGCCATATATCAATATCAGTAATGAAGACAAATAAAACTTGATATCGAAACCTCATATCAGCAATGGGGAATCCATCACATCTAGCATAGATGATGGTGATGACTATTGGGATTTTTGTGGATATCTTATTAAGAATCCTATCTATGCTATATCTAACAAGGGGAGTGTCTATTTAGAAATTTGTGGAAGTCCAATCTACTATAATTCCATATAGGGAAGCATGGATCTAGAGGCCTTGGAAAACCTTAGTATGGAGGAAGAGAATTCAGAATTTTCATGTGATCATTTAGAGTCATATCATGCAGAGCCGCACAAGGGTATCAGTAATGAAGACATTGAGAAGCAGTGTTGTGAAAATTCAGATATGATGTAGTTAGTGGGATATCAGTCTCAACCATATTTTTCACATATAGAGGTTCCTTATGATTTGGAGCTACTTGGGGCTTGTGCAACGAGTTATCATTTGATAAGCCCCGGTGATCAGTATGATGATGTAGTTAGTCTACCTCATCATTCTGATTGGTATATCAATCCTATCCAGTCATGGATAGAAGCAACCTGCATGAGCACATACAAGTTGGGGAATAATTTTTATGACATTATTCATGCCTATGATCTCACATCCATCCCACCCATTCTGAATCATCACGCAGGTTTGCATTTTCTGAATAAGGTATCCTTACTTTGGCTGGTAACCAAAGACAAGGAAATTTTTTTTATGTTAATAAAATGCTTAGGTGGTTACATTGGATTTCTGATTACACTTAACCCTTTTTATATCATGCTTAGAGTAGGAAAATAAGCTCCTTGAAAGAGAGCATTTACTTTCTGCATTTCTATTTTATACTTAGCTATAATAAAACTTTGCTTCTTTTAGTTAGTTACATTTATTTTGTTTAAATAAATTAGCTTAATGGTTCATTTGATTTTTTATAAAACTTGTGCTACTGAGGTTTTTGTTGTCAAGTTGAGATGTTTTTACAGGGTATATAAACCAGAGATTCTGGTGTTCTTATATCCTCTCCTTGCCTTAAATATTAGATCAAGCACATGTCCCATAGTTGGAGCCAGAATGTTACCACCTAAGTTGTACTTATTGGTTTTTAATCAAGTGAGCCTGGTGAACCAGACAAGGATAACTTGTTCAGACTTCAGAAGACCTTCAATCTTACTTATGGGAAGCTTTGTTGTACTATATCACATGTTCATACCCCATGGGGGAATTGTAATAAATTTTCTAGCATGATAGTGTCTGTAAAAGACTTGGTCTCTTAGACTTTATTTTTCAATCCAATCAGCCCAGGGTGTTTTTTCCCTTGGTTATTATTGGTTGTTGAATAAACAACTGGTAATTTCTAAGTTTTTCACTCCATACTTCCAAAGTTGGGGTGGTCAGCTTGGAATTTAGGCCTATTGAGGTTATTAGAGTCTATGTTTCAATGTATAAACATGCTAGGCATCATGGTCGAGTCCTATGAACAGGTCTAAGTCCCCCTAGGTTTTTTCAACTTTTTTATTTTTTTAATTTTTTCAGTGTTTTTTATTAAAATTTAATTTTTCCAAAACTTAGGCTATTTTTAATAGTTTAATTGGAAAAATTGATTTTGTAATAAAAGTGGTCCAAATAATTAGTTTCAGTCATGTAGGTGCTCATTTTCAAGCTAAGAGCACCATGTAAGCCCATGGACCCACTATTTCCTAGTTTTGAGTGATTTTCCATCACTCAGGTCAGAAAGCCCCAAAAATCGATTATTGATTATTTTAATTAATAAATTGATGAATAATGGAGCAAATTCAGAATCATAGATCAGTGGATTCTCAGCTGATTTGATTGAAATCAGTCAGATCTGAACTAGATTGACTGGATCTGACAAATCCTTGACTGAAGGAGGTGATCAAATCAGATCCAGAGTTGATCTTCAGCATCTTTTATGGGGAATTTCTCCCTCCCTCTATCCTCCACATGTTTTGGCTCATCTAGATGAGTTTTGGTGGATGCTTTAGTCAACATCTTGAGGTGTCAGTCAGATCAGCTCTCTGATTGACGATTGCACTCAGTGAGACTTAGATCTGGTTCAGTTCAGCTTCAGATCTGCATTGATTGACTCTCCATCAGCTGATTTGGTCTATCTCCTTGGGATTTGTGCTCCCCTAGGCTGGATCTCCTAGTTTCTATATATATCCAAGCATAAGCCTCCTCTTCCAAGCTAGTTAGAACTGGGATTGAGGTGCTGCTGCTATTATACTATTGTTATTGTTCATTTGAAATAAGAGAAGATTTGGAGGCAAGATGATGTTGTGCCATTGTATGTGTGGATGATCATTGCCATTTTTTTGCTAAGGTAACCTGTATCTGTGTTCATAATTTGATAATTGCTTGTGGATTCGTTGCTAAGATTTATAATAAGCTTATTATAATCTTGATAGGAAAGGTGCTTTTCAATAAGTTTATTGGCCATCTCTTTCCTTTGATGCATGTTTAGAGATCTAGATTCAGCATGTTCTATAAGCTTATATACATGTTATTTTGAATCTCTGTGTATGTACTAATCGGATCTCACAAGTTTTTCAGCAAGTTTTTTTATTTCAGCTGAGCTGCAGGTTCCTAGATCAAAGAGGATGCTGATCTATTTTTCTTCTTCACTCTCTCAAATACCTTCCAAAGTCATAGTCCCTCAACATTCCACCTGAAAGCTCCACTGTGGATCTTCAAGGCTACCAGCATTTCTCTCCTCCTCTTCCTCCCTCAAAATCAACTCTTTTACCCGGTTACTTTGTTCATAGCTTTGATATTGTTTAGATATATCATATTAAAAGTAAATTTAACATAGATCTATCTTCTCAAAGCCCATAGTCTAGATCTTTCTCTTAAAAGGTTTCATAAGCATTCTAGATCTAGCTTTAGGGAAATCATCCTTTTTGCATGGAATTTTAAAGAAAATTGGTAGCTTGCATGTATTAGATTTCTATTTTATATTATAAAATATAAATCTAGAAATAAATGCACATCATATTGGCTGCCTAAAAGGCAATCCAAGATCCCAAGGAAAGCTTGCTTTCCTTGGTTCCTTTTTTACCTTTTTTTAACTAGTTTTTACTTAGCATTTTTTGGTTAAAAGTAAGCTGACCCAAAGGTACTTTCAAAGTGATTTTGGGAATATTTCAGTCTAATAATATTGCTATTTTTTAGTAGGCATAACAGAAAAAATAAGGAGCTGCTGCTCGAAAGTGACTTTTGGGCCTCTGAATCCCCCTAGGGGTCTCCCTTTTTGACGGAAATCTTTAATTTTTGTACTTTGTAAGCTCTTGATTTCATGCTATATAAGAATCAAGAGGCATCATATCATTTTTCTGATATTTTAACCACTGGTAATAAAAATAATTTTTGAATAGGCTCTTTTGAGCCCAATCCCCGTCCCCCCTTGGGGGGGATTTGCGTCCGTGTCATTTTTTGCTTTTCGTTCATCTTTTTCAATCTAGTGTAGTATTAATCTGCAGGGTAGTATACTTTGATATAAAATAAATTCCATATTCCATTTCTATTGTTTTCAAAGTAACTTTAATACTTACCCCACGAGCCTCCTTTTGAGCCGAAAGTTGAAGAAATGTTCGTGGTTGTCTAATTAGAAAATTGTGGTTTGCTTATCTTTTTATGTTTCATTTGCTATCATCATTTGTTTTAGTAACCATAATAAAATCAACCCCTCCTTGATTCCCCGATTGAGGTCCACTTGGACCAAAAGAGGTTCTTGGAGGGTTTTCTTTTTAACAAGAACATCCATCTCAAAATTTACTAAAATTGACAAGACTCCGGTGTGTATGCTCTGCACTTGGCTGCGGTTCGTCCAATTAGTCAAGCTGTATCAAAATAATTTGAATGACTAGTATAATTAGGATTCACTTTCCCAAATTGACAAGCCATCAAGTGAAAATCCAACACCTAGATCAAACCATTACAATGGCCAAATACCTAAAGGAAGCGGGAACTTCTGAAAAGTGACCTCGGGGCGCCGATCTCTGTCACACCCTAATGGGTACATTATGAGAAATAGCCCCAGAGACTCCATTTATCCCACATATTCCTTACAGGTATTCATGAAGGTTTAGTTTTGGACATACTCCAAGTACTCTCGGGTATATCTGGAGTCCACCCCTTCACCTAAATTTAATCAACTCATATTTTCACATTAACTTAAAACATACCAAGAGGCAATTGCAAAACATTCACTCCAAGCACATGAAAGTATATTGATTTATTTTTTACTCCATTTTTAAGGCACTGGTTATTTTCTTGCTATATATTTATATTGTGTCTCAGCATTGTGCTTTCGTGAGCTCATTTTTGTATCTTGTCATCTATGGTTGTTTATGGTTAAATTTCAAACTCCTAAGTAACTATTTCAATTCAACATCACCTTACTAAGTAATTTATCCTTTGTAACTTAATAGGGTCTACACCCCTTGGATTCATTAGGAGTTGATCCTAAACAGAGGATTCAATAACAAGGTGACAGCCTTGACTCGAGACTTGCCCCCAAGGACACACTAAGTGGCTTGAAGATTTCTGCCACGTGACCCAGGTGTGTGTAAGGAGGAAACAATATATATGATAAATGTATGATGGATGGATTATAATTAATGTGTATTTCAAGTCTCATGTTCATTACTTAAGCATTTTAATCCATTTTACTCATTTTTATTGCATTGGGAGAAGATTTGGTGCATTTTCCCCAAGGGTCGAAATTGTGACTTGGGAGTCATTTTGGAAAGATCCATAAAATCCTATATAAATTTAACCATGATGCATATGAGAATTTGAAAATTTCTCTTACACATACCCAGCCTCTGTTCATAAATTTAAGTGACATTGGGATCATTTTTGAATCCATTTTCGGCAATTACCCAGGGGGAATTGGAGCCCCAATTTGCTAGTAAAGACTCCTACTTTGAATAGAACATTAAACAAGTTTGTAGAAGTAATTAGGAGGTCACAAAACATAAATGACCATGATATTTAATTTATATAATCATTCATTTACCTTTATAGAAAATTTGGAAGCATTTGGGTCAATTTGAAGGTCTAGACATCAAAACTAGTCAAGAGACAAAATTGTGAAAAAAGTGAAATAATTGGTCATTTAAAAAAAATTCATAAAGGGACATTACAACCTGATCCTATTTTGTGTTATACCTTCTAAAATTCAGCAATATTATTAAACTTAAATATTCCCAAAATGACTTTGAAATTACCTTTGTGTCAACACACTTTTTAACAGAAAACAACTAAGTTAAAACCAGTTAAAAATGACTAATTTAGTTTCTCAAAAAAGGATCCAAGGAAAGCAAGATTTCCTTTGAATCTTGGCTTGCTGTTTGGGAAGACAATAATATATTCACTTTTCTTGCAGAATTTTAAACTTTAAATAACAAAAAGGGAAACTACCTTATTAGCAAGCTACAAATTTCCTTTATAATGCTTGCAAGAAAGAGGGTAATTTCAGCTAGATCTCTTCAAATATAAATTTCAGTCAACCCATATCAACTCCTTCAATCAAGGCATGGTCAGATCTATTCAATCCAAAGCCGATGAGACTAATTTCAGTCAAATCGGAGCAAATCCCACTGATTTACGAATTTGGATTGTCTCCATTATTTAATTAATTTTTAATTAAATTAATTAATATTTGATTTTTTTGGATTTTCTGACCTGAGTGATGGGAAATCACTCAAAGCTTAGGAAAAGTGGGTTTATGGGTTTACCGGGTGCTCTGAGTTATAAAATGAGCACCCCCATGACTAAGACTAATTTCTGAGCCCACTGTTATTACAAAACCAATTTTTCCATTTAGATTATAAAAAAATAATAGCCTAAGTTTTGGAAAAACTTAAAAAATTAAAATAAATTAAAACCTAGGGGGACTTAGACATGTTCATATGACTTGACCATAATTCCTAACATGTTTATACATTGACATACAAACTCTAGTAACCTAAATAGGCCTAAATGTCAATCCGACCACCCCAAGTTTGGAGGAGGTTGGTGAAAAAATCAGAAATTATCAGTCGTTTATTGAATAACCAATAATAACTAAGGGAAAAAAAAAACCTGGGATGATCGAATTGACAAGTAAGTCTAGTAGACTAAGTATTTTACAGACACTACCATGCTAAAATATTTTATTACAACTCCCATATGGGGTGTGAACATGTGATATAGTACAACAAGCACTTCCCATAAGCAATTCTGAAGGTCTCCTGAAGTCCAAACAAATCATCTTTCTCCGGTTCACCGGACTCACTTGATAAAAAACCACTAAGTACAACTTAGTTGGTAACATCTGGGTCCATCTAGGGTCACATGCTCTGACTAATATTCTGATCAAAGAAGAGGATGTGAGAACTCTGAAATCTCTGGGTCCTGCATAGCAATTAAAGCTTGTTAGTAAAACTTATATAAAAGAAACCAATTGTAAGAGCAGATAAATGTACAGAATTAGTCTATGATGTACAAAAAAACAATATTTTATAATACTGATATACAAAAGAAAAATTTCAAGGTTAGTACCATGGTACGGAACATCTATAATACAACAATATGATACATGAAATTTAAAAATACATGCAGGGCAAGGTTTAGAAATTGGCCCTGAAACCACTGATGCCAATAAAGGCATCAAACCGTCTTGGTGAAGAACATATTGAGGAGAAATCCATTCACCGATAGGCTTAAAATTTCTCCTTCTAGGTCATTTAGATAGAAAGAATTTGTTCCTGCTACTTCATCAATTATATATGGCCCCAACCATAAGCTGTCGAACTTTCCATGTTTCCCAGGTTTCTCTCACCATTTTTCCCAACGCAATACTATGTCACCTACTTGAAAGGATGCAGGCTAGGTGGATATATCAAAGGTTCTCTTGACTTTGTTTGAATTTATGATACTTTGGTGAAGGAAATTTCTTCTACTCTCATCTAACTTGATCACCTGGTTGATTCTATTCTGAATGGCATCCTGATCTGAGCTAAATGTATGGAGAAGCTAATACACTAGAATATTTAAGTGGACAGGTAAGGTTACATCTAGGACATAGACAAGTTCAAAAGGGATCCTTCCGGTTGAACTTTTCTTTGTGATTCTATCGGCCCATAATGCAAACTTGATCTTGCTATCCCAAGCCTTTTTATTATCACCCACAGTTTTCTTTATTATGGTCATTAAGTTTTTATTACTTGACTCAGCTAGACCATTTCCTTAGGGATAATAGTTGGATGAATGGGATAGGTATTAATTCTTGCACATTGATCTAGGAACTAAGAATCAATCTCATGAAAGAATAATCAACAAATACTCATGAAATGGTGTTAATCGGAACCGGAACTGGTTTCCTCTCTGTATATTTAATAAACAATGAATGGTTACAATTCCAATGTCAAGCAATAGCTTGAATCCATGAAGAATTTGAATACCTAAGGAGACAATTCGAATTCAGTGAGGGATTCTAGCTTAACTGACTCTCAACCATTGGTTCACACTCAGTTAACCACTTGACCAAAACCCTAACTGAAGTCAGACTGCAATAAATGACTGAATCTCAAACGAAGGAGATCAAACACATGTCATAGCAAGCCAACCATCAAGTGATAGTGCTCCATGACTTCAATGAACTTTGATGAGGTTAACTGAAGCTGAACTGACCATCAGAAGTTGGTGGAGGCACCTTGTTGACTCCGAATCATTAAATAATAATAAATAATCATTAAATAATCATTAAATAATATATTTAATGAGAGGAGGCACCTTAACTAACTGGTTGAACTGATTGTAACCACCAATTAGCAATTAGGTGCATTAATATCACTCAGATCACCCCCGGAGTGCTCCAGTTATCCTCCTTGACTGTAGGAGAAGGATAAGTTAGCTTCCTTGACTGTAGGTAGGTGTGGGTGTGACTAGATGATGGTAACTAATGCTCCACTGATGTCAATTAATGTCAATTATACTTAGGATAGTGGTTTAACAAGGCCAATTTGACCAAAAAGAGTGTGTATGATGGCAAATGTCTCCAACACCCCCCCTTAAGCTATACTCAAGAAGAGTTAGAAAACATAGATGCATAAAAATTCTAGGTCCCTAACAACTAAGGACATAGGTCACCCTGTACAATACTGAAACTGAAACAATGCTCAAAACAAACTAAGTGAGGAAAAGAGGGGAAACCTAGTGGGAAAAAACCCCCACTCAAGCTGAACACTAAAAGTAGTCTCAATCACCCTGATGAACTCACCCCCAATAGTGAACGGAGGTAAGTGAACTTCTTTTCTGAAAAGCTCCTGGTGAAGATGTCTGCAATCTGCTCATCAGTCGGGCAGTATTGCAGAATGATGGTCCTATCATGCACTAGCTCCCTGATGTAGTGCATGTGAATCTCTACATGCTTGGTCCTCTACCTGGTAACTAGATCCATGGATATCTTAATAGCACTCTGGTTGTCACAAAAGAGGACAGTGGACAAATTACTACCAAGATCAAACTCTAAAAGAATGCCTTGCAACCAAACTGCTTGGATGGAAGCATTCACTGCTCCTCAATACTTGGCCTCTGCTGAAGATAGTGCTATTGCAGCCTGCTTTTTGATTGACCAGCAAATAGGGCCACCACCAAACATGAATACATATCTGGAAGTTGACTTCCGATCAATAGAATCACCTGCCCAATCAGAATCTGTGTATCCAACCAGCTCTAGCTCGAAGTCTGCAGCATAGTGAATGCCATAGGTCCTGGTTCCCTGAATGTATTGGAGCATCCTCTTGGCTTCCTTCCAATGAATATCATGAGGCTACTGCATGTATCTTGATACATCATTCATGGCATAACAAATATCAGGCCTAGAAT